>CAOLHI010001281.1:0-408201 GCA_948474755.1 Ctenosaura bakeri
TTCCAACCTAATATTCTAATTAGGTTTCTGAACACTTTCTCCCAACACTCACAGTTTTCAACCTTTATTTCAGTAGAATAAATTAAAGTGATGTGAAAGAAATCCATTTGCAGTGTGAACAGTATAGGCCATTTTTATTTATAACAAAATTCTGAGATGCTAAATCGAAAGAAGGAGGACCATTCATAGGAAACTAAAAAGTAAGATGTTCTGTAACTTTGTAAAACATAAAAATAGATGGATTTTTTGTTGTTCAGAAAGTAATTGTCGGGATAGCCTCCATAAATATATTAATGGGATATGTAGTATGTATGCTTGCCTTCATATGGGAAATTTGATATCAATTTCAGTGTAATTTTGTCCAGCTTTAGCCAAATGAAATGTGAAAAATGATACTTGTGAGTGTAAAATGTATGTGAATATTGAGGAAAAAGCCAAAATCTAGCCATCTACATACAGAGATTCCATGCAAAGGTCCCCGTTCTTTTTGTATTTCACCAGATGTGCATTTTCAACAGGTGTTTCATTTTCACTTTTTTTTCCAGTATATTGTTCAGGTATAAAATCCAAACATAATTGTCCATTGAGCCCAAGCATCAGGCTCCACGCTTCTCCCATCCTTTCGATACATAGATTTCCCCTCTGATTTTCTTTTCATGATAAACTCTAGTGTGTCATAAATCGAAACTGGACAATTGGGGGTTTCCACAAACTACACTGGAAACCTTTGCAAAGTAATTGGCAAAGTATGTAGGGTTTTTCCCCCATTCAGAAGAAGCAACAAGTAGCTTGCCAATCCAGGAAGTATATAAGGGAAGTACATAAGGGAATTGCTTTCTTTATCAGGCCTTCTTTTCAAATAATAGTTTGGTCATTGTTTTAATAGTGTTCCATTCTGTTTGTGTTTTGCTATGGAGTTAATTAGCAGAAAAGATAGACTATGTAGGATGATAACTCTGCTGAAAAGTAAATGCCTGTTTTTAGGAGGGGTAGGTGACTTGGAGTTATAACATGTACAAATTACCTTTTAAAACTAGTTATCTAATCTGTGTCCACTAATACCAACAGTATTGTGGCAGGGCTCCTAAAGCACAGAAGCTTTTAAGGCTTGTTGGATAGACACATTTCCTGGTGTAATGGAACTCAGATTCTTACTTGAAATTTTTTTGAATAATGTTACTGAATATTCCTTATACTATTTATTGCTTAAGTGGTATTTGAGGTTCAGTAAGCTACATTGTATTTTTTCAACTTTGTTTTGCAGCTGATTGTAGAAACTGAAAAATGCAACATTTCTATGAAGTTGTCTTCATCTGAAGACGTCCATGAAGTATTGGCACACATCGGAACATGCCTTAGGAGGATATTCCCTGGTGTTTCTCCAGTGTAGGTACTCAGTGAGAAGACTATAGCCCATCTTATCTGTAAGCAGAAGCATGTGTAGATTTTGCTGGGGTTTTTTTTATCACAACCACCCATCCTCCAGTTTCTCAAAATATGTTTGAGAATATATCATTATATCCCTTGCATTTGTACCTTTTGGGAAAACCTAGAAAACTGACTCTGTCAGGATTTAAACATCCACTAGACAGCATGATTTAAAGCAGATTTATGACTTTGATTTGGATGTTGCAGCAAATCATGGTTACCATGATCCAGGAAGTTGAAGGATCAAGGAGAGTATTGTTTATTCCTGACTATCAAATCATAGTATGGCTATAGTGTTTGAACTGGACTGTTGTGTAGGACTAGATTAGCAGTTACTCTTACTCAGGCAGTGCCTTGTTTTCTCTGTTCTGAAGAAGAACAAATTGATTGTTTATTAATTTTAAACATGGTTATATAGATATATAGTTAATATTATATAAATTCAATAATGAATGTTATTATTGGAAAAAAATGACATTTTGGTGGAGTCTCTGCCTTTTTATTTCAAAGAATACCTACACTTAATTCCATTTCCCATGCACTTATCTCACTCACTTTTAATATTTCTTAATGTCATCTGCGCCCCATGTATTTCTTTTGTCAGTGTTCCAGTTATGATTCTCTTCTCTGTTATTGCTTCTTAACACATTCCTTGAGAACAATGTTGTTGCTGTTGTTGTTAGCTTTACCAAACACATTCTGGAAATGTGTGCTTTTGGCATGTAACCACATTTCCCAAAACCAAGAAGCTGCCTTGTAGTCTACTTTATAGCCCTCTTGTTTTATAATTAAGAATAAAAAAGTAAGGTAGGAGAATTCTGGGAACTGCAGCTAAAAAAGTAATTTTTCTATGATCTACCTAATTCATATACATCCAGGAGAATAATGAAAAAAGTAATTATGGAACCACCAGAACGGCTGGCTAATCTCCAGACCCTGTGGGACAGCCAAACCGTGGCAGAATTAGGACCATGTGGTGAGTGTGTGCACTTTTTCAGACAGGAAATGTATACTTTCTGGAATCACCCATACTGGGAAGGCTTTAATTCTATTTATGTTAGCTGTTTTTGCTGTTTGGTAAAGGTATAATTAGCTCTAAGATGCAGTTAGAACAGAGTGCCATTTTGACTGGTGTGGGAAGATGCTATTTTTATGTTTCATGGTAGCCTGCTGTATATATTACAGACAATGTGGTTCAGGCTTAGTTAGTTTGATATTGTGCCTGCAGCATAGTGTATGTGCTCAGAGGAAATGAAGATAGTCTGTGTCTTTAATATATGTGCATCGGCTTTGAGAACTTATTCCCCATAGAGATAAATGGTTTGTGTTGCTTTTTTGTTTGTTTCTAGGAGGTTTTTCTCAAATGTATGCGTGTGTTTGTGACTGGCTTGGTTTTCCATATAGGGAAGAAGTTCAGTGGGTAAGTACAGAAATCTCATGGGTGGAGGTCATTTGCAGTTTGCTGTGCAAAGACAAAGGGGAGAAACAAAATAAGACCTATCCAAAGCCAAACAACCTCTCTTTTCTGTCATCCCAGGAATTTGAATTGCAAAAGGAAGGCGTTCTCCTTTAAAATATATTTCATTGTTCTTTTTTCACCAGGATGTTGATACCATTTATTTGACTCAAGATACCAGGGAATTGAATTTACAAGACTTTAGCCATCTTGACCACAGGTAAACAGTAAGATATTGTATAAACTACTTTAGATCACAAGTATGTTACAGACAGCTGACAGACTGGCTGGCTGTTTTGTCTCCAGTTGTAATTTGGTGCTACTTTCACAGCACTTAGTAGTCTGTGCATTTTTTTAGTTTCATTTGAAAGGTGAAGGAATCTATTTGTCTGATAATGACTGCGGAGATGCCAACATGATAACTGTATGTTCTGAAATGTTACTCTGATGTGATTCTTAGTATAGTTCTTTCATGCGCTTACCGGATGTGATCTACCACATGCTCATAGACAAGTCACATATTAGGAAGGGACAGAGATTCTTTCTGATAGGAGGCATTCGTATCTTACAGGAAGCTTAAAAGCCTTCATATGTGAGTTGAATAAGTACTGATGCTAGCTTGGGTCCTGGTTATATGAACAGTATGAATTGTGACTTAGGGATTTCTTCTGTGTTTATAATGTGTAGTTATAAAATTCCTGCCAATTTGCTATATTAATAGGAATTAGCAATTTAAACAGAAAATGGTTTGTGTAAATCAAATATTGAGATTTGTTTTCTAGGACATAAATAGAAACCACTGAGAATGCTGTTTAAAATAACTGACAGAAAATTGGAACCAGTGGAATGTTCAAGCCAAATTGTGAAGCCTCTAGATGTTGTTGAACTGCAGTCCCATAGCACTCATGTCTGAGAAGTTCCCATTTCAAATGTCTTGTAGTGCTTCTCATCACCCAACAGAGTGTTGCTCTAGGCCAGGGGTGGGCATCATATGTCTCTCCAGATGTTGTTGGACTGGAAGGCTAGGGTTAACCTTCCTTTCCCCGCCAGAGTTTCTCCCTCCAATTCCCATGCATTTTGTCCCAGCATGGAGAACACATGCTGAGGCAAAATGCAAGAGAATAGAGGAGAGCCCAGGAAGGGAATGGAAGGAGGAGTGTGTGGGGGAGTTTATAGTTTTTCCACTTTCATGAGGGTTCAGAGCTCCAAACCCTTGCAAAAGTGACACGGCCATTGTAATGCTGTAGAAGGTCTTCCCTGTGCAACTAGTGAAAGTCTTAGTGCTACCTACTGAAGAAAGAAAAAACAGTTCAGAATAATAATTTCTCAACTGTTTTGGAATGTCTAATAAAATTATGGTTTATACCGAAGATTCCAAAGTTGGTCATTATCTGGCTAGTTCCTTAAGTAATTTAAATGAGTCTAGAAGGGCAACTACAGTTGGGAAAACCGGCTTGCTTGTTGGTAGAGGTTTGCCACAGGTGAAATTGTAGCTGCATTAAAACATACTTCATACTCCAAATTTTTTGTATTTATTTAAAATTGCAGGCCACAGTACATGGAAGAACAGGATAGTTTTTATTGTTATTCATGCCTTACAAAATTAATGCTTGCACTTTGAATTGACAGACAAGATTTAATGTATTTTTGCTGTATGCTGTTGTAAGTACACCTAACACATTGCAACCCATCAGGAGCAAATATGCGACCTTCTGCATTTAGTTCCAACCTAAGCTAAATCATGGTGCACAACACGAATACAGTATTGAATGTAGTTGTTATCTGCATCCGCATACACATAGAAGAAAATATCTAAACCATGACATGAAGAATCATCAGTTCTGCTAGGGTTGTTTGAGCTGCTGTCTCTCAGACAGCTGCTCCTCCAGTGTCCCCATGACATAACTGTCTTTAAAAGAGACGATTGAAGGAGATGTTTTTATGTTCTTTTTTTTTTAAATCATTTTATTCAAATTCACATATAAAACAACAATTATAACCGTAAGTTTACATGAATTATTTTTGATCTTCCACACTGATCTAGATTTCATTTTCAATATCTCTTAACATGTTTATATTATTGTACCACATTTTACTGCTAATATTACATGCTGGTTCTTGCATTTCCATCTCCACATTCCAGCTCCATGATATATATCCAGTAGCCCCCTGATTAATTATCTTAAACCATGAATTACTTATTTCCATCTGACAGTACCCAGCAATTACCCATTACAATTTGCCATTCTTTTTGAATCTCATCGTCTGATTTCCCTTTTAATCTCTGAGAGACCATATCAACATTTCTGTTTTCAATAAATGTTCCCCACCGCTGCTCTATTGTGGGCATTTGCTGAGTTTTTCACAACTTTTAATATTCAATACAAGCTGTTGTTATCATGTACAGTATTGTTCTCCAATACTTCTTTATACCAGTACGTTCTAATACATCTGTCATGTTTAACAAGTACAATTCCAGTATCTTAGCAAACTGAACTTTCACTAATGCACAAATTTTGTTATGTATTTCACTCCAATATTTCTTAGCCTTAGGACATGTCCACCACATATGGTGTATTGTACCAATCTCTTTCTGACATTTCCAACAAAGTCCAGTTCCTGTATTATAAATCTTGATTTTATGTTCTGAAGATCTATTCTGCAAGCATGCATACACACAGAGAAAATCTGTTTGGAATTGTCTGCAGGCACTCCTCAAATTCTTATTTTCACCCCAGTTTTAATGCCTTTATTTAGATGTTCTGATGCTGGTCCATAATGGCTTTGGAGGATCATGCTGTTTGCCCTGCTTGAATATGACAACAAAACTGTAGCTTCCTGGAAAAAGTTTCTTAAAAAACCCAAAATCAAAAAAACTCCAGAACTCTTAAAAGAAAAATAGAGAAGAACACTGCACATGAAGAATACACAAAGCTGTTTCTTCATGGCTAAACTGTAGTTTGGCTTCTGTTCACGAAAATAGCCTTCAACACACACATATTTATTTCTCACAGATTTGTGTTTACTTGGTTGTTAACTTGTGTCAGTATAAAAGAAATCTTGATTTATAGCTGAAATCTGAGAACAAAATGTTTGGAAGAAAATAGATACTCTGAGGAAAAGCAATTTTGTACTAATTGACATGTATTATAGAATAATTGCTTTATTAAATTGTAGTTCAAGTTCCGTTGTATGATTCAAGAATGTTCAACATATTTATCTAAGTTATCCACCATACTAAGTGCTGTGGTAGTACTTAATATACTATCTATGTTGTTCTTATGCAATGCGCCTTTCATTGAATGGAGAAACTGACTGAAGACCAGCATAGCCAATTCAAGAGACTAGTATTAAAGGGGGAAAAATCATTCTGGCCTTTTGTCTGTGAAATTTCCTTTACAAGAGGAGAAACTGCGTGGAAAATTAAATGATCTTCTTGTACATCTCCATATTCTTCTTATAGGTTACTAGGATCCTTAGAGCATAATGTAACTCTGGAAGAGAGATTAAACATATTGCATGGAATCATTCAATTACTAGTTTATGTTAAAGCACCTGGCTGCTTAAATCTTTTAGCACTTAATAACAGTTAAATGTGACTCCTGATCTTTTTTAAAAAATGGAATTTGCTAGTTCTAAGATGATTCACTTTCTAGGATGATGCTCATTTCTCAGGAGTATGATATACTCAGTATGACAAATTATACTAAACAGAATTCTTTTTGTTGTCCTTAACAAGCTGTCTTTTATTGGAGATCAATATATTTACAAACCTCTCTAAAATCGTCTCACAGTAGTTGCATATTTCTGAGACATATGTTTAGAATAATAAAACATTAATCAAAAGTGCAAATAAAAATCCTAAAGAACAAACAGACAATACTGCTAATAAGAACAACCAAACAGTGAAAATACTTTTTCCAATCAGAGAATGTTTACAGGAGGACATAGAATTCCCATCTTTTTGTTAATTAACTGGACAGAGGATTCCCATCTTTTTATTAATTAACTGGACAGAGGATTCCCATCTTTCTATTAATGTGTTAATTGTCCATTTCTGCCTATATCAACTTGACCATTTCAACTTGTTAAAATGGTTAAACATTCACCTCATATGGTCCTTTATCACAAGTCAGCTCTACCCTGCATTCTTTGTTCAATGTTTTATACTTTTTTTTTTGTTCCATAGGGACTTAATACCAATAACTGCTGCCCTGGAATATAATCAGTGGTTCACAAAACTTTCCTCCAAGGATCTGAAGTTAGTAAGTATTAGATTAAAAGGTGATTATCAGATTAACAACTTTTTTTGGCAGTTACATCTTTTGAATTCAGGGTAACTATAAGACATAATAATCCTAAGGAAAAGAGAGGTGTGCAACCAGAAATTCTTGAGAAATATCTTAGCATTATTTCTGCATACAGCAGGTTATAAGGAAATGCAAGATTCATTTGCAAAAATTGATGAAGGGTCTTATTTTTAGTGATACCAAATTGTCTTAAGATTATGAAGTAGAACTTTCTTTTTGTAAGTAGTCTGGAAAAGTTAATGAAATTGAAACTGAGTAAGGTATGAGAATTATATTGCCAGTGAAAGATTGCTGGTGTGGTTCTGTGGTTTGAGTGCTGGGCTAAGACTTCAGGAGACCAAGGTTCAAATCTCTGCTCAGTCATGAAATCTTGGGCAAGTGAACTCTCTCAGTCTCAGAGGAAGATGATAGCAAACCCCTCTCAGAATAAATATTGCTAAGAAAATTCCATGATGGATTCGTCTTAGGGTCACCATACATTGGAAGTGACTTGAAGTCACACAGGACAACATTACCAACAAAATTATAAGTTGGAGTACTTTTGTAGAGCTGATCGTTAAGTTCTGTTTTTGTTTTTCAGTTGAAATAGGCAGACTCTATAAGAAGAGGTAGTCTTGGGGCCAGTTTTATTGCTTTGGGATTTTCTAGGGCTTTACAATCTTCTGAAAATATGAAAGCAAAAAAACAAAACTGCAAGTGGCTGAAAGGCTGCTTCTGGTTTTGAAAAATAAGATTTTGAAAAACAGAAGTGCCGTGCAATTTACATAAAAGTCAAATGGCGCTCCTGGAGGTTTCTGAAAGAAGCAATCTATCCTCTCCATTTTTTTGGCCAGAAAAAGAGCAATACTGGGAAGTCAGGGAGTTGAGGAGTTGAAAAAAATAGTTTTAGAGGCTTTAGGGGCTTGCAATTTGTCCACCCTTGCCATAGAGAGATATCAATTTTATAGGGAATAAAATTAAACATTAGCAAATACATAAAAACAATTTTATTCTGTGTTCACATTTCATCTTGCTGTGGATGTAGTTACCATCTTTGCAGAGAACTAATTGTGAAAGCATGTATATTGTGACTGTTGCAGGAGGGACAGTACCTCACAACACTCATTGGCCTTTCTACTTTGTTGATTCTAAATTGTGTTCAGGACTTCATCCCAGTCTCTTTTTGCACAACAGGGGCCGTAGCCTTGCTAATAATAGCCACATCCTGTTTGACCTGGCTTCCAAAGCAGAGTTCTGATGTTTGTGTGTGGTTCAGAGTGTGAATGTATATGGACAGTGTTACCCTGTTTACTGGGGGTGCCGGGAGGGACACCTATATGCGCTCGCAGTTAACTAAGGGTGGGGAAATTAGCTAAGAGCACAAGCTAGCAATGTGAGAGGCAGGGCAACACAGCAGAATCTTTTACCCAAAGTCTACGGGGGTCAGGCCAAGCCAAGGAGCACACCAAGTTATAAGAATAATTGAGATCTTTATTAAACACAGACAAACAGTGTATGCAACGCACGCACTCAGATAACTATAGAAAATAAAGGTTGGAGTTGGACAGAGGGATTTTTCAGAGGGATTGTTGAATTGGGTGATACGACACCTGTCCTGAAGCCCGGATAGATCACTGCGAAGGTCCGAAGTTGCGCAGTCTCAGCCAATATGACTGAGGGGAAGGCTCGCCAAGCAGAGCAGCAGCAAGATGGGATGGAACTCAGGAGCGATCCGAGGATGGTCTTGGAATTGATGGTCTTTGTAGGGAGAAATGTAACCGCAGGCTATTCCGTACTTGGAGAAAACAATGAGTTTCAGGCGCGAGACAAAGCTTTGGAAAGATCAAAATTTAGCATGATTGAGTTAGGTCCAAATTGACAATGGAGTAGCCAGTATGCAGATGCACAGTGCTTGACATTTGAGTATCCAGCTTGTCAAGTTGCCTGTTCCAGGCAGGGATCTCTTTGTAAGTAGCGTGCATACATAATGAGGGTGTTTGCAGAGAGGTCTCCTAAAGCGGCGATTTGGCTATTTCTGGCCTGCCTGGGTGGGGAATGGAATGTCCAGCAATTAGTGGCCAAGCCTAGTTCTGTGCTTGTCTGGGGGCCTCACAAACACGTGGAAAGGGGTGGTGGAAGAGAGCCAAATTATTGATATCAAAATGATATCTATGTTACCTTAAGCGCGGCCTAGGAACTGCAGTAACAACAGACTCTCATCCAACATTTCTAGTTGTCGAAGCCTTCCTGAGTGTTTCTAGCTCTGATGTGAAGTCATGCAGTGATTCAGTCACAAAATATTACTAGCCCTTCTGTGGCACCCCATCACATGAAGGCAGTTGCAGCCCATATGCCGTGTATGAGGGCAGCCCATTATTCACTGCATTTTTGCATTGATTGGTATTTTTTGTGGATTTACAATAACATTACACCTTTTTTTGTCAAAATAGTCCACTGATGTTTGCGAGCAGATCCTGAGAGTGGTGAGCAGATCCAATAGACTGGAAGAGCTAGTACTGGAAAATGCTGGTCTTAGAACGTAAGTCAATATTTATTAAACAGTAGAAGTGTTTTGGTAAATCCCACTAGTGTCAGAAACAACTGCAATTTCATTTTTTATTTGTCTCACGCTTTTACCTCACACATATCTGAGAATAGGTCCCGTTAATTATATGAGGCTTGTTGTTTAGTTAGATTGAGCTGTGAAAGGACAAAGCTTGAAGTTGTGTATGGAAGTGAATATAAATAAGTACATGTGATTAAAAATAAATCTGAAAAACAGAAAGGAAATCATCCAGGCCAACAGGTTGTCTTGGGAGAACAAGTCTGAGTTTGCAAATGAATTTAAACGTGTTCTATTTTGTGTTATGTGTTCTGCCTCTTAGAGACGCACATACTATGTCTGTTTTTCAGTAGCTCAGTAGTAATTGTGCCATGTCATTAAAAAAAATTGGATCAATGGTGTGTTACTACAAGTGGACATAGTCCGTTGCACACTTACCTCCTTACTTTCCTCAGCACCACGCAGAGAAACGAAGCTTTGTTAAACAATGTACAGTCCATATTTAAAGCCACCCTTTATAGTAAAAGGGAATTTATACAGTATATATTGTATATAACGTCCTTAATTCTGTGTTAATACCTCTCAAGTAATCAGTTCATAATAACTTTTCAAATGTGATGTGATGCAAAAGATAATCCCTTTTCATACTTTTGTTTTTCCTTAAAGAGATTTTGCACAGAAACTGGCCAATGCCCTATCCCATAATCCCAACTCAGGACTTCATACAATTAACCTTGCAAGCAACCCCCTGGAGGATAGAGGTACTGTAACACTTACATTTCCTTCCTTCTGATACAAGTCTTATAAGAAGACTACTGTGATTTCATACAGCTTTTGTCAGAACAATACTTATTCTGCCTTGTGTAATTATTCTGTAAATATTTTTTGTTCATAGTTGACGAAGGAATCTTTTCTTTTCTTTTGCATAGCTACTGTCCCTTAATTTAGATTGTATCTCAAATAGTGTTTAATAGTTATGATGCTCATAAATATAATAAAGTCTAGCTTCTTTTCGTTTCATAGAAATAACTGGCCTTTAAGTAAAAAACAATTGCCAATAAATAGTTTAGAATGAAGGTGGCAGTGGCTGCAAATGTTGAAATCTTTGTAACTATCATATTGATTCTAAAGAGAGATGTTACTCTTTTTGAATTTGACTTCATAAGGGTTTGAGAAACTATATTTGTATCTAGTAAATAAAAGCTTACTGCAGTTTTAGATGAGAGAGTAGGTCCTTTGTGTGATTAATATCATAAGAATCTAGCTCAACCTGTCAGTACACTGATAATGAATTATAAATTTATCTTGGTGTAGCATGACACTGAATCATGTTTAGATTCTCATGATTCAGTCTAAGTTGTGTCAAATGTTAGTTACGTGAATCAGTAAGATTGGATACGAGTCTATCATTTCCTATTCCTTCCTTAAATTTAAATATTTAGTACTTCTTATGTGTGTATGAAAGGGTAGGAATTCTCATTTATTTTCTTATGTATTTCAGAAATAAGATATATATTAGCATGTGTTCATTTCAAGAAAGGCATTGAAGTTAAATAGCATTCCTCTGGGAACTAAAACACAAGGGAGTATTTTATTTTCACAATCTGTAGCTCTATTAACATCTAAAAGAACTGATGGCTCTAATGTAGAAAACTTGCCATTCTTGTCAAACCTGTTTACTTGCAAGTTAATTTCCATTAGTATCCCTGGAATGGATTTCTAGTGAGTGTCTTCAGGGTCATATATTGCACATACATCAGTTTTATACCAGTTTGGCTTTTTATGACTTTCTGCAAAAGACTGTTGAGAATTTTTTAATTGGTATACTGAGACTTCTTTTTTGGAGACACATACTGATAGTTCTTCAGATGATATGCAGGAGATTATGATTATTAAAGCCGAGTCGTAAATAATAGCTAAATAAGAGTACATGGTATCACTTTTATTATCTTTATATATATATTTGCACACAGCAGCCTTGCAAAATAGATGGCTGTCCCATTTTGCAAACCTGACTGCCAAGGCCAGAGTGTGACAGTGTTTGGGCAGTTTCCAGGGAGCTGCCATGCTGGTCTGTTATAGAACACACACACACACACACACACACACACACGATTGTGGCATGTACATTTTACCTGGTTTAAGCTTTCGTGGACTGCCTGCAGTCCACAATAGCTTATACCAAATAAGCTATATGTAATCAGGACCCTGATTATGTTTGACCAATGTTTTGAACCTATCATTTGACATCTAAACCCAATGCAGTATCAGTTAGATCACATTACCAGTTGATGTGGAAATGTAATACTAGTGAGAGTGTAAACACTAAAACACATTTGGCATGGGGCTTCATAGTTTTTCTTAAAATCTTTTTACAGGTGTGTCCTCACTAAGTATTCAATTTGCCAAACTACCTAAGGGACTGACACAATTAAACTTATCTAAAACCTCATTATCACCTAAAGGTATGTTTAACAAATGTATTTCATTATGATGCGTGAGCCCTCTCTTGGGCCTCTGTGATCTAATTTCACAGTCTCTATTTCATAATCTGCCTAGCAAGTGGGCAATACACAGCTGAACTGTATCTTGCATGATGTCTCTACTGTTTACAGTATGGGCGACTGTCTCACTGAATAGTGGTCTAGACCTTAGTATTGAATTGCAAAAACTGAGCTCCAATTCAGTCCAAGGATATTACAGGTAGAATTACGCAGCATCTGTATAGTACAGTTTTAAAAGTAAGAGACAACTGACAGCTGATACTAAGGTCCAGGCAGATGAAGAAGCTTAAGTTGCCAGGGAAATCTTTGAGCTTTTTGTACTTTCTGAGTAGGTGACACATACTAAACTGGTGACACAGGGAGCTCCTATAGATAACACCCTGTGCTATATCTAAAGATGCTATAGAAGGAGAGTCCCACAGTGTTCTAGGGATGCCATGTAGAGGAGGGATGCCATGTAGAGGAAGGAGAGGGCTTGTTTTCTGCTGCTCCAGAGACCAGGACAAGGAGCAATGGATTCAAGCTGCAGGAAAGGAGATTCCACCTGAACCTCAGGAAGAACTTCCTGACAGTCAGGGCTGTTCGACAGTGGAATATGCTGCCTCGGAGTGTAGTGGAGTCTCCTTCTTTGGAGGTTTTTAAGCAGAGGCTAGATGGCCATCTATCGGGAGTACTTTGGGGTGTTCCTGCATGGCAGGGGGCTGGACTGGATGGCCCGTGTGGTCTCTTCCAGTTCTACATTTCTATGATTCTATGATTCTAGCAAGCATAAGCATCTAATGGCACTTCTAGAAGAAACAATTTTTATTTTATTAGATTATGCTCTGTATTCTTTATTATTTCTGTCTTTCTCTCTCTCTTTCTCTGCGAGATCTCTTTTCTAATACAAACCAGTTTCTTTTTCTCTGACAAGAATTTTCAGCTATTTCATCTTCTGAAGCTATATGGCTTTCTGCCTAAGTTATCTTTTAAAGTGTTCCTTTGGCTTGGAAACAGCACTTCATTGCTTTAGCCACGGTTGGAAAGATTTGTCAGATGCCTAAAGGCTGAATTTTATTAAAATGAAAGATTAGATGCAGAAACTGGTTCTGCCTGTCACCTGGGAACTTATCACGGTATAATGTAAAAAACAACACTTCTTCTTCCCCATTTGTTTTCAGTGCAAACAATAACAAATACAACTGGACAGTTTACTTCTGTTTGAAGAGGACTTGGTATTCATGCCTTCTAATGATATAGTGCATATAAATGCATATAATCAGATTTTTAATATGAGGCATTCTACTGAATTTTAAGCAATATCTTCTCAAGCCTTTTAAAAACAGGACAGAATCCTCTTGAGGCATTATATCAGTGGCTGTACTGTTTAAACCTTTGCATAAAGAGGTATCCAGTACCTTCTTATGCAAGATTTTTCCCCATTTGCCTGCACCATAAAAGCAGGTGGGAACAACTTTCCCCTGACTGGAATAGTCACTGGAGTGGCCTGGGAGAGCTTCTGGAATGGCTGGGAAATTGCTAGCCACCCCGCTCCACCCCATTCCTGGCCCCTGCTGCCATCACCTCTGTCTGTGTAAGTATGCTTGCAGAGCTTTCCACTCCATTTGTGTTAAACAGAATCTTGGCCCATATGACATGTGTTAAAATATTTCTCTGTTCCAGAATGTTAAATCTGTTTCATACTAAGCTCAGACTGTTCCCAGTAGTTCTGTGATATAATGGAGGGGCCCTTGTTAAAATGTTAGAGACCTAACATTCTTTGCCAGATAATTTGTTTGATTCTGAGATATATACTCACCCTTTTCATCATTTTCCCCTCCTTACTTTTCATAGGAAATACCTAGTGTCTTGGTTAGACTATTGATTTGTCTTTTCAGTAAAATACTGCTCAGGGTGACCAGGTGTAGAATACAAATAAAATCAACAATGACTAAAATATTTGAAATCATCAATTAAAAACCTATCAGATAAAAAGCATAAACAAAAGCACAGACAAAAGAAATGTCAGTAAAAAGTATATTGCTATAATGTCCTCTGCTCCGAGGGATAACCTAGGGATAGCCATAAATGGCTCTTGTGGTTGATTTTGGTCTTCTTAAGAAATTGCAATATTGTATTTTTCATTTGGGTGATCTGCACACATTTTTATGTTATCCTTTTAATTTCATTTTTTTCATATCTCCCTTTCCCTCTCCTGTTTCTAACATGAAGCAGATTTACATCTAAATGCCATGCTAACAGCTAACTGTCCGCTAACTTCCTTCCATGCCACTTTATCAATCTTTTCCATTTTATCAGTCTTTTCTTTCCCATCACATTTTTCTGGCTTTTGTCATTTAGCCTATGAATCTAGCAAATAGAGATTGGGATGCTTCAGCTGTCTGTGCAGCACCTCTATGTTTATTCCCTGTTTGCTTGTGCTTTTTAAAGATTTTAAAATTGTTTTCATTTACTGGCTGTTTTACTATGATCATTTGTCTAATTCTGTTACAGCTGTGTTTGTAGCTCTACCTGAGTTTTTAAAATAATGATCTTGGGTCTCAATATTGCGAGAAAAGTTTGAAATACATAAACAGATAGTTTGTTACAAGTCATGAAATGGTTGGTTCTGTTCTAACAGGACCATAGTTCACAGTGCTGAATTGGTCTACAGATCATCTATCTGACAATTGCTTTTATAATCTTACAGATGAAATATCTATCCAAGGCCAACTTTCTGTAGATATTTCTACCTGCATTACATGGTTTCATTTTCTGTGTATCAAACATGGTTTTAAATACTGAATGAGTTCAGTTTGTAGAAAGTATAGCTTCTTATCACATTTTTTTTTAATCTTCTATATTCATGGGTTTTTTTTCTGAAGTGCAGAATAGGGCATTATTAAATTTTACATAGAAATTCTCTATGTAGAGCATGTTATACAATGTACAACAAACTGAAGCGTTGACCATTTTGTTGCAGGGGTGAACAGCCTTTCACAGTCACTGAGTGCCAACCAGCTGCTAGCTACAACACTCACCCACCTTGATCTCTCAGGGAATATTCTTCGGGGTGATGATCTTTCAGTAGGTTCTCTTCTTTCTCCTCAGTTTCTAAGCTAATGTGATGATGAACCAAGTGATGAAGTAAAGAGGTAAAGAAAAAACAGTAAAAGCAAGGTGCCTATCAGGAATAACAAAACACTATAGCTTGTTTGTACAGATTTAAGATTCCCATGCCACTTAATTTTAGACAACTTGTCAGTGGAATTTGCTCTTTGAAGTCCTTGTTGGTACCAGTCTGTAATGTGTCTGATCAATACTACCTTTTCAGTAGGAGCAAGAAAGGTAATCTCCTAAATGTGTTTGCCATCTTCCATTTCTCTTACTTTTCTATATTCTGTGACAAAAGCAGGACAGCCAGCACTCTAACCTACCTCATGGAAAGTTGAGAATAAAAATAAAATAAGAATGTATACTTCTGGTAGTTCATACAAACCTATAATTCCCAAACCACTCAATTTTAGACAACTTGCCAGTGGATTTTGTTCTGTGAATTCCTTCTTGGTTCCAGTCTTTAATGGGCCTAATCAATACTGTCTTTACAGTAGGAGCAAAAGGGGTAATCCCTTGAGTGTGTTTGCCATTTTCCATTTTTCTCAGTTTTCTGTAGTCAGTGGAGAAAACTGGATATCCAGCATTCTAACTTATACTGTAGAATCTTGAGTATAAAATAAAGAGTGTATTGTAATCAGACCTGTGCCTCCTTCAATATGGACGTAAGGCCTATCAGTGTAGCACAAAGAAACGGAGAAAGAGATATTTCCACCCCTTGCAGAATACCTGTCAGATAGGCCAGACAATTTTGAATGAGGAATGCAGGGGGTGAGGGAGGTTTTGCCATCTTCATAGTATATGCCTAGTGTAATCTGTTTATTCTGCTTCATAGAAATCATTATTCTTGCTGAGTTTTGTAATAGTAAATCATGACATTTATGGGGAGACCAGTTTACTCTGTCTTATTTGGAGCACTTTGCACTGATTTGCTTTTCCTTTAAGTAAAGGATGACTTCTAATTGTGTCTGCCCACCAGTGGAGTGGCATCCACAAGGAGAGCATATTTCCCCCTCCTCACTGTAGACATTTGCCCTCTCCCATCTGATCTGAAAGGCTGGTGCACCCTCCGGGGAAAAGACTTTGAGGAACAATGGACAAGGCTTTAGGGAACAGGAAAAATTAGAAAGTCCTCTTGTATGAGCAGACATCTCCTTGCACATTTTTGGATGTAGCTCATAGCATCTATAAATAAACAGTCCAGAGCATGGCTTGTGGGACAGTGAGACTAGCTTACCCAGTGAGCTGATTGTTTTCCCTTGCTTCATACATAGTCTTTACACAATTACAACCTAATTTGATCTGGCTCCTATTAAGTCTAGGACTATGGTAAGGAGAGAAGGAGATCCATATCTCCTCTCTGTGTCCATTGGACAGTAAGGTTCTTCAGTAGAATGTTAGGAGACAATACCTTGCATTGCCCTAATGGATTTGCAAGCAGAGCTGGTGTTTCACTTTGTTTGTCATTTCGTTCTTTTATTCTGTGGATTGGTACATCTTGACAAATAATGTGACCAATGTCAGCCCCCTTTAACTTGTTTGCATATACATAGAGCTCAGATTTCCTGGTTGGTGAAGTTATTTCTGAAATAGCCTGGAGAAATTATAATTCTGGGTGGAAGATGTGCAGCTGTTATGCTGGGTCAGAAAGAATTACTAGATTCAAATGCAAATTAATAGTTGTCATTTTGCAAAGGTTTGACTTAAATTGGCTAGGGACATTCATGTTTTTTGACAGAAAAGTGGCTAGCATTCTAATCTATTTTTGAATTTAAAAGGCTTACAGATAGTGAATGGATTGATTATTTAAAATAGAGATATATATGTCAAAGCTGCCACTGGATCTTAAGAAGGTAAGCCTACCCCCTGCCCTTAGTGCTGGACAAGATATTATGTGTTTGAAGTCCTGCTTGATGTAAAAGCCGTAAGGATGAAATATGAAAATATCCTAGAAAAATAGTTGCCTTCTAATTCAAAGAATTTCAAGTTTTGTATGAAAACTAATACTTTTCTGTGTCTCTTTCTCACTCTCTCTCTCTTATAGTGCCTGTATAGTTTTTTGGCTCAACCAAATGCCATTGTTCATCTGGATTTATCCAATACAGAGTGCCCCTTAGACATGGTAGTTTTATTTATTTATTAAAGAAGACTCCACTTTTTGCATTATGAATTAGTTTCTGCAAACACATAACTATTTTACTCTTTTTCATTTAGATGTGTGGAGCACTTCTTCATGGCTGCCTTCAGCATCTTGCCGTTCTAAATGTGTCTAGGACAGTGTTTTCTCACAGGTCAGGATTCAAAACACTACTTCTTAATCTCTCCCTATCCTCAAAGGTCTCAAAGGACTCTCTTTAAATGTTATTCTCTCTGTAACTTTTCCTATTCACTGGTTATCCCATTGTTCTTTATGCTAGTGTTCATCCTGTGTGACCAGATAGTTGGGAATATATGGGCCGCTGCCCACAATACAAGAGATGTGGGAAGAATTTCCTTTCATTGTGAAGCTCATGAACCTGTCTTGCCTTAAATCTGCTTACCTGGTTTTATATTCTATTTAATATAAGTTGAAAAACAACAAATGTTTAAGTGACCTTTCAGCACCCGTTGTGAACACATTCTGTGCCACTGTTCTTTTTTCTTCAGCCTTGCAGTATGTTGCTTTGTTTGCCCAAACTGCCATTTATTCCACTAGCTGTGCTTCTCCACTCTGGTTACACTGCAATGTCATGAGCCTTCATAAACTAAAGAGTGTAGGTTGTATGCATATCTGACATGCTGATGTGTTCAAATGACGCTGAGGAGGACTGTGAGAGTGAAGAAGAAGTTTACCAACGGGAAAAGTAGTACCTCAGGGAACAAATTGGATACACTAAAATAATGTGCAGGTTTATTTTTAATAACTGGTTTGACTATTTTGAACATGCTGCTTTCAAAGCAAGTATCTAAAGCAGAAAATATTTGGTGTGTCCTTCGTGTTAATAGCAATCCTATTTGGATTACTTTAACACACTCTGTAACTTCAACTGGTCTAAAATGCTGCAACCAGACTGCTAAACAGGGCTTGTAACAAAGAACACATAACTCCCTTGTTGAAACAGTTTCACTGATTATCAGTTCATTTCCAAGTACAAATGAAAGGTGTTGGTTGTTACCTATAAAGCCCTATATGGTTTAGGCCCATGCTATCTGAAGAATCTTCCTGCATGAATCTACCTGAGTCTTGCCTTAAGATCCTTGGCAGAGGGCTTTTTTGTGATCCTGCCATTGTCAAAGACTTGTTTGGTGAGGACACGAGAGGGCCTTCTCTGCAGCTGCTCCCAAGTTTTAGAATTTTCTTCCACAGAAGGCTAGGATGGCCCCCTCTCTGTTCTCCTTCTGCCTGCTGCCTGCTTATTTAAACAAGCAATTGGCAATTAGCTGGTTGTAGAAAAGGAGGCATATATTGCACTTTCATTCTTATCGTTATTTTTAAATGCTTTTATAATGTTATGAATTATAGTGTTTTAAGAGGTGTGTGCAGCAATTTTTTAAGCTCTATCATTGCATGGAAAATCAATTGGTTTTTAACATTTTTTACCACCAGCTTGTTAGCCATACTTTGCTCCAATCTGTCTTTTAGATAGATAAGAAGTTGGCTTAGGTCCCTTGAGAAAGGTGGGATATTAAACAAACAAACAAATATTTGCTTTCTGTTTTTCATTTATGCAGTTTTTGATGTGGAAGTGCAGGTCAAATTAATGTTTGGAACAGTCTGGGAAAAAATAAACATTGGCAATACATAGGAGATGAAGGGCAATTTTATTAACCCTTTCAGATTCATGAATGGTATCTGACAGTAAGCTGAACTCAGCAGTTTATTTAATAATACAGTACCTAGCGAGTGGCAGCCCAAGGTTCTACCCCAAACAAACAATTAAACGAGCTTTATTTAAAGTTCTTACAAAAACATGCAGTGGCAGCAATTGAGCAACATGAGGCTATGACATACATAAAAACTTATCAATAAGGAAAAAATACTTTTTCTAAAATATGTGCATCACACTTTTTCTTTATATCTTATTCCTTCTATTATATCAATAGAACATATCAAGATGTTTTGGAACATGTTTTAGAACGTTTTGTACATGTTTAAATGGATTTCTACGTTCTCATCACTCTGAAAAACTTCATCTTAGTACTACTTCCCGTTTTGGGTCTCTTCATTAGGGAAGAAAAAAGCAGGTTAGGGAATGAGGGCTGGGTCGATGGAGAATTGATTTAATGTAAGTCATGTTGACTGCATGGTTTAATGAGACTGAATGGAAGACAAGAGATCTGCAGATGTTTAGATGAGGTTTTGTCAGGTGATCTGAGAAATTTAAATGTAGTAGTGTATCTACATTATTCAATTACAGCACTTCGATACAGTTTAAACCACAAAACTCCATCCTATGGAGCCGTGGGATTTGTTTAATGAAGTGCTTAGAATGCCAGAGAACTCAAAGGCTATAATTCAGAAATGTGCACTATAGAATTCTAAGTACTACATCAAACTACGTATTCCTATATTCTGTAGGATGATGCCATGGCAAAATACGTCTGTTACTCTAATAGTGTAAGAGCAAAGAACATTATAGTGTTGTGCAGAAGGGCTTGGTGAAGAAGCAGTGGGTACAAACACAGCTGGATGTCAGATTTTCCTTTTTAAATGTTCCTCATAAGGAAGAGAAGTGACAAGTGAAAACTGCTTCCGTTGGGAGACAGTTTTAGCGGTTCTTTCTTTATCTTTGTTGTTAAACCTTGTATGCTGCCAACTGGGTTGAGAATACAGATGGTTTTCAGAAGGTGATGCTCCTTGATCACAGGTGTTTTGAGTATGATGTATGAATGCTGCTACATCATTCTGATAAGTTTGAATAGTTCTGTCTCTTTGGATTGTAAAAGCAAAATTGCTTAAGTGCAATTATTGTGGACTATGTGGGAATTAATAAACAGTAGCTACTAGATTTTAGAAGCATATATTGATTATCTGTGAGGGATTTGGTATGTTCACTAGATCTCTGTATTTTTTCCAGAAAGGGCAAAGAGGTTCCTCCATCATTCAAACAGTTTTTCAGCAGTTCTCTTGCTCTGACACAGATCAACCTTTCAGGAACTAAACTCCCTCCTGAGCCTCTTAAGTAAGTAACTATACATTTGGGGATAAGCTTTTTTTAAATTATTGAATTGTGGCATTGTTCTGTGCAATACTATAGGTAAGTAGAAAAGTTGTAGGGTCACCTCTACAGAAGTTCACCGCTATGCATGTGAGAGTCAGATGTACAGAAGTACATAGCAGAAATGAGGAATCCAGCATTTATTTGAACATGCTTGTCTTTGACCAGGGTATGCAGCCCTGATGTCAGGAACTGTAGAGGAGAGCAGGATTAACACCTAAGCAGTGTGGTATCTAGTTCAGAATCTGTCAAACTGGTAAAGGGGTTAAAATATTTCTACTACCTTTTTTAAAAAATTATTTTTATTAAAAAAACCAGTTCTTGAAATATTTACATATGTATTGTATGGATATAACATAATATATAACATAATCCATGACATAGACAAATTTTACAGTATATAATAAGCAATAGAGGCTGGGCAAAGAAAGAAGAAACAGTTATACCAATCAACTTAACAAGCTAATGTTACTAGGGAACTAGTTGAATGAAGAGTATATAAGCCAGGGGAAGTGAAAAAAAAGAAAGAGTATAGGGAAAGAAAGGAAAAAAAATGTAGTGAGGAGCAAAAAATATAAACTCTCCCATATGGTGGGTTGATAGGTTTAAATATTTCAAATAAGAATATTGATCTTCTTTATATATATTTCCCTATGAATTGTCAGGCAGTGGCCATTAGCTTATCTCCATTTGCAGGCCATAAAATGGAGAGGAAAGACAAAATTTGGAAGCCTATGGGGACTTTCGTAAGTCTCTTAAGAGACTTGTCTCTTAAAAATTAACATTGTACATGCCTTGCAGGAATAGACTTTTCTGTCTTACTGATTAGCATTTTCCATTCTGGTATTCTATAATAGTTCTAAATTATTTTTCAGAGCACTCCTATTGGGTCTTGCTTGTAACCAAAATTTGAAGGAGGTGTTTCTAGATCTGAGTAGCTGTGAGGTAAGAAATATTCACAGATGCTATCTGTAATGTCAAAGTTATACTGTTGTTCCCCTTAAACATAAGATGTTCATGTAATTTGTAATGTAACACTGTACTGAAAAGTAATAAATGAATTTTTAAAACCTGTTGCATATATTGAGAACATGAAATGCCCTTTCTGTGGTTATGATTTTTTTCCCCTCAACAGCAACAGTGCATGGCAATCTGTTATGAAACAAAGGAGAGCTGGATGAAGTTTTTGATGTTACCTGCAGGTCTACCATAAATGATCTAGAAAACAGCGGTTGGGATATACATACCCATGGGCAAAATTAAGAAAGCTCTTTGTGTCCATTGTATTCCATTTTGATTTCTCTGTTCTCAAGTGCAGACTGTACCAGTACTGTTGTTAGTTTGTCTTTGTATGTGAGAGTTTTGCTGTTATTGACAATATAGTTACTTTGAGTGACTCAGAATAAATATTTCATTGCTAGACCCAAACTATGTAAGCTAGGAACTGAAAGACCTCTCCTCCTTTATTTATAACCCCTGAACCTGAGAGGAAGCATTCATATAGCCAGCTGCTCCCAACTTTTCTTCTTTTCTTTGTTGGTGGCTCAGACTGTTTTCTCTACACACAGTCATGGTCTTCTACATGAAACTTGGAAAAAACTATGGTTTATTTCTGTCATCACCTCAGTTTTGTTAGCTGCAAATCTCTGACAATACTAACTCTGAATCAAAGCTTAATTACTTTATATTCCTATTTCTAATGTAGAAAATGCTTTGTATTTTCATTGCTTGGCATTGATTTATTTCCTTTTCTCCTTCCTGCTTCCATTAGCTTGGTCACTGTGTAAGTACACATCAAGCCTTACTTATAATGTCTTAATTATTAATCTGAAATGAGACCACTTTCCTGCCTATCCACTACATTTATTCCTTTTGCCACCCCCCTTTCATTGCTGAAGATCTGTTTATTGTTGCTGGGCTCTAGAATAAGCTTGGTGTATAATAGAAGAGGTCTTATTTTTAAAAAGTAGCTGGATATTACTTTGGAACTATCCTCATATGAGTTTCATCATTTTAATACAGGCATACTTGATACAGATAACGTAGAAAACTACCTTATTCTAACACAATGTTGCCACTTTTCACTGGCAACAGTGTCCGTCTAGGATTTCAGGCATGATCAGATGTGTTCAGAGTGATGTGGGATGCCATTAAAAAACCCCAGAAACATAGGAAGCAGCCTAATCAAAGCCATGGGTTCATCTATCCCAATGTTACAAGTCTGGCTGACAGGAATGATTCCCCAGAATTTCAGGCAAGAATCTATCCTAGTTATACCATGAGATTGCTGTTCCCCTGGTGGTCTCTCCTCTGAGTAGTAAATGGGCCTGACCTTATTTTATTTACAGAATTAGGTAAGACTAGGTGTGTTCAGGGTGACATGGGTGATCATTCCAGGAGTTACGTCAATGTTTTTTTCAGGAAACCGGAAATGTGGGTGACATTCCTGTGCCTTGAAATATTTGCGTACATTTCTCCAGGAATTCTGATTGAGCTGGGAGTTCTCCAGTACATATGTATCACTCAGGAGTGTTTGCTGCAGGGAAAATGGATGTAACGTCTGTGTATCTGCAACACCCTTGTCTGCTTTGGGTGAATCTTGAATTTGCTTTTGTTTATCATTCATACTGCTCTCCCCAGGTAAAACATAACCCAGCTGAATACTGAGTTTATAAGTATCTGGGACCATCCTTGGCTTGTCATCTTTGTTCCAATCCTGGAATAGCTCTCAGAGATTGCAAATACAGAAAATACCCCAGTATTAGGAAGAATCAGTTAAGGAGAAAAGAGTATGAAGAAAAGTATAGCAGGGTAGAGAAGCATATGAACTCAAAGTTTGATTCCTATCATACAAAGTGCATCTGACCAGATTCTTAGGGCCTTTCTGCACTACCCTATTAGTTCTATTATTCCATTTTCAACATCATGTGGAATTCTGGGGTTTGCAGTTTAGGTAGAGGCCTTTAGAATTCTCTGCCAGAGAGCTCTTTAACCTCAGTAAACTGCAAACCCCAGAATTCAGCAGGATGTTGAAAATGTGCCTGGAAAATAACCAGTAGCCAGTTAAGCTGTTACAACAAGGGAGTTGCATGTTTGTTATAACCACTCCTGTCACCAGTTTGACCATAGCATTTGGCACCCACTGAAGTTTCAGGGCAGTTTCCAAAGGTATTAACAAATTATGTGTTGATATGGTAATTTTGCCCATCGTGGTTGTCTTCTCAGTGCAGAAGGGCTTACCACTCCATTTTTAGGCCCAGTAAAGATAGTCCATGGCAGTAGGTTGCACTGGATTTGAAGGGGATCATTTGTGGTAGTGGGGATTTAATTCAAGGGAAGTGGCCTTAGTTGAAGCACAGTTATTAGGGAATATTGATGAAAGATTACTTAAAACTTGATGAGGGGCTCTCTATAATATTTGCTGCTGCATTCTTAATGGATATCTTTACAAATCTGATGAAAACTCAACAACCACTCCAACTTTGTGCTGCTACTACATGTGGCAATTTCATAAAGCCATGGTGATCATAAGAGGGCAGTTGAAGCACTGGAAGCTTGCACTTCAGTGAAGTGGACCGCCTCTTGAAAATATAGGGTCATAAGAGTAATACAGAAGTAACTACCTGTTCTGTAAGGGTAATATAATGGATAGCATCTTCATATCTGACCTACAAGCTTAAAAAGAATATCTGTGTAATGAAATTCTGATGGATGTAGTTGCAATTTTTTTTTTTTTTTTACATATAGCCACTAAATCATACTTCTGCTGTTAGGTTTCAGAGTATTAATTGGAATTATATTTTCATGTCTATTAAATCTAAGTCTTGAAAATGAAATGATTTAAATTATTAATACCACCTAATAAACTGCTATAAGTACATGTGATAATTCACATGGAATTCACTATAATAATCACAGCACATTTTAACTGTAAATTACAGATTATATGAGGCCATTATTTTCCTTGGCTGCTTGTTAAAAACATGAAGAGTATACCAAAATGGGTTGATAAGGGCTTGTAGCAGTTGTGCAAAATTTGTTATTGCTGCCATACTTGCTATTGATCGCTGATGTGAACAAACATTAATTATATTGTATATATTAATTAGGGAGCAGTGCGCATGCTAATAGACTAATGTCATTCTGAATGTTTCTGACTGAATGCTTCTGAAGTTGGACATCTCCTGTTGTGGGAAAGCTAATATATTGGGAGAAAGGGCTTTAGCATAATATTTTTCTCAATATACTAACTGTGTGCAATGAGATTTTGACATGGAAAATAATTCAGCTATGGAAACATTCCTGCATTATACCACAGCCCTCATGTCAAAAAGAGCCGCACTATTACTAATTTTCCAACATATATATCAGCTCTGGTGCTGCTGTTTTTAGTGAAAATTTAAGTAGCTGGATTTGTAGTTTAGTCTAGTTTACACTGATGCCATTCATGCAATAAAATGCAAGTTGCTGTGTATGTTCTCTTCTCCCCAAGTACTTATATGCATGCAGTTCAGTCAGTTTGGGTTGATTAGTCATGATGGAAACTGAAAGGATAATGCCCTTGTGGTCCAAATCTTTTGCTGTTGTTATATGCTTTCAAGTCATTTCCAACTTACAGAAACTCTAAGGTGAATCTAGCATGGGATTTTTCTGGGGCTAAGAGTATGTGATGCACACAAAGTCATCCAATGGGTTTCTGTCACCGAATAGGGAAGCAGACCCCGGTCTCCAGGGTTGTAGTCCAATGCTCAAACCACTACACCAAGCTGGCTGTCCCAAATCTTTTGCTTCCAGAGTTAAACTTCAAAGGTCCACCTAACGTTTTATGTGGCGTTGTTTGTTCTTTCTTCCTTGATTTGCCTATGGATCCAGTAGGAATATAGGCAAGCCAATAATTAAGCAGTTCATTGTTTAAGCCTGAGAGATGAAAACAATCCGAAGAACATTTGTGATTGCTGTGTGAGCATTTGATGGTGTGGCCTGCATCCCTTCCTCCTCCCCCATCACAAAATCTGTGGTTCCAGAAATTCTTCTTTACATCCAAAATGCTTGAAAGATATGGTGTCTCAGTTCCAATTCAGAGAGGCCATGGTGTTCTGAGGTAAAATGTATAGCTACTGGCTGCTCAAGATTCCTTATCAGGATTGTAGACTTTTGATTCCTGAAGTGCATGTTCTAGTCTGTGGTTGTTTTCCCCAGGTGCTTAAGATGGCATTCTGTAATCTGTAATTCAATCACATTGCAGCACCAGTAGATGATGTTTTGTTTAATATAGTAGGTTCTGCCAGTCTCTGGGCTCCTAAAAGTGACTGTCTTCTTTAGATATCTACAGGTAATGCAGCACTTCCACTCACAAGGGTGTGATCCAGGATTGTGAACTTGTGTTCTTAGGAACGTTTTTACTAGCAGTCTCTGTAGATTACAGTGCTGGCAGAAAGCTGTAACAGGAGGCTTGCTCATGGCTCTAGCAAGATGTTTGGAATTTTCTAACAGTGGATAGCTTTCTCTACTTGCCTTACGGTAGTTGGGAGATGCTAAATGGAGATCTTCCCCAAATGGAATGTTGTTGGCTGTTGTTTGATTCGTGTCTTTTGTGAAGCAGATTTTCTCTCAGAATGATGATTGCACTCTTGATATAGTCAGCAATCCCATCTGAAGAAGATATTGCTCAAGTTCATTGGTCCTTTATAGTAATTTTCATTGTTATTACAGATGCCTATGATTCTTAAAGCCAAGCTGTAGATAACATTTCATTTAACATGCTAGGGTGGCAACATCTTCCCAGGAGAGAGAGAGAGAGAAAGAGAATTTGTCTAAAACACATAAGACGTAGCAGACATGGCCAGTGTTGAAGTATTATGGCAGTTACTGTTTTAAAAAAAATGTGGAGGGCCACATTTTGAAACTGAACACTGTCTAGGTCGGGAGTTAAATGAGATCAGCATGGAAACTGTTTTGCAATTGCTGCTACTTCTAATTCAATAATAATCTGTTTTCATAATATTTTTATATTTATTATAGTAATACATAATCTAACTAATCTTTTATGTTGTGTGCTTTGTAAGAAATAATTTTGCTGTTTTATAGGCTAGGAAATAAGGAGCATTTTGATGGTTGTTTTCAGAAAGATGAATTTTTCCAGAATTATACATGCTATCATTTGCATTAATTGTGAAATGTGCTCTGCTAATTTCAACATTCTCTGTCCTGAGAAAGTGTCTAAGTACTCCTTTTTTCCTCTAGCTAAGATCAGGCGGTGCACAAGTTTTAGAAGGATGCATAGCAGAAATCCATAATATTGCCAGCCTTGACATTTCAGATAATGGTAAGAAAGCATATTGATGATAGTCCAATTATTATCCTCTGCTCAGAGAACTAATTAAGGAATTGGAGTCATGGTATGATGCACTGCAACTTTGCTTAAGAATAAATTACATGCTTGCTTACAAGACAAGATGAATAAGAATAACTAATATTATTTTTGCTTGTTATTCTGACAATTATTACTTGGATGAAAATCGAATTGAAATTAATCAAATTCTGAGTAAACATAGGTCTGTTTTTATTATATGATACATTATTGTAAAAAAGTAAATAAATGAATTATTAAGTATGAAGTAAGTTAGCTCTGGTGCCAGAATCCTTTTGTGGTACTAAGGCAGCATAAAAATAATTGCACTGTTAGTTGTGCTTTCTCAGAGGGTGTATACCTCTAGTCCCTAATGCAGCCAATTAATCTTCAAGCACACACACAATCCTCTTCCTCCCTTTCAGTGTGATGATTGGGGGAGGGGGGCTAGTCAAATGTTGTACAGTAGTTGAGTTCAAGCCATGTTGTGTAATTTATTACATAACTGTAGCATCCACCTTAACTACATTGGTATTTCGTTACACTGTGCTTAAGGATATAAATCCTGGCCTGGATTTTCCACAAAACCACAAAGAGCCTAATACTGCAGTGAGTTTCCATCAGCTAGGCTGTTGCCCTCTAGACACGAAATGAAACACTGGTTCCATCGGTGTAGACATTTGCCATATACAGATTTCACTGACCCAAGCTTTAAACCACAGACAAAATGACTGGAGAATTATACCTTCCAAAGGCAAAAAATGTATTGGCATTCAAACCTATTGAATTTTGATAATATACTGTGGTCAGTGGAATGAAAAAAGTTTCCAGTATTCAATAATAACAGTGTCTCCATCAATGCAGCTTATTCTGACTATTAGCCACTCATATGTATGTGACAAAAATCCAGTGGTTGCTTTTGGAGAAAAAGTATCTTGAAGAGGTTGTTCATTCAGAAAGGAAAAAACATTGATGGAAATGGTGCCTTTAATAATTAATTTAATTATCCTTCCTTTGTCCTAACATGGAATCCTGCTAAAATCCTGTGAGGGGAAAAAATTTTTAAAAACCCCAAACAAACCCAATTAAACTGATTAATACTGCTTTTTGTTTCTGACTTGCTGCTTCTCAGATTTGCTTTTCCTGAGGAAATGTGCAGCTCAACCCTGAAAAAAGGGGATGGGGAATTGTTAGATCCCTCATTCCATCCCTGTTGCTATTTAGTGAAAGTTATTAATGTAATTAAATTGGAATAGGACAGCAGTTACACATTGCCAGAAAAAGAGGTAAATTATCACTGAAAGACAAAATAGGACACAGATCTGTATAAATTTTGTCTGTACTGATACATACATGCAGAAATTAAGAAATAATAACTGTACAGTCCTCCCTTCACATTTGTGGGTTTGACTTTTTTGAATTTGATGTTTGCAAGGTGCATGTGTGTTTTCCCCTCACCATTCTCCTCTTTCCATTCCCTTGTGTTTTGCTGGGCACAGAGAAGGAAGCTGAGTGCACCCGGCAAAAGACAAGCGAGGAGGAGAGGCACACACATACTTTCTTCTCCCCTCTGGATCTCCCCCTCCAATTCCTTTGCCTCTGGCCCAAACACTAAAAATGCGCTGAGGCAAAAGGCAAGGGAATTGGGAGGGGGACAGCATGCACACACACCTTCCTTCTCCCTTCACCTCCTTTGTGTTCTGCAAAACAGATGTAAAGTCAACAACTTAACTGCAGCATAGTTGATTCAAAGTCCTCTGACAAAATAGATTCATATACATTTAATGGTGTTCAGTGTTTTTAAAATTTGTACGTTTAATCTCATTCCTTGCAGGCCTAGAATCTGACCTTTCCACGCTTATAGTCTGGCTTAGTAAAAATCGATCAATAAGACATTTGGCACTAGGCAAAAATTTTAACAACATGAAATCCAAGTAAGATTTTTATTTATTCATTTTTTTTAGAGCGGGAGGGGGGAATCAAAAACAAGTCACTGGTTTAATTTTTTTTCCCCTGCTGCTTCTTTCCTCCTTCAGAAATCTGGCTCCTGTACTTGATAATTTAGTGCAAATGATCCAAGATGAAGATTCAGTGAGTACTGTTAAATGTTACCTTGAATATTATCTTCAGCATTCCTGTCTCTCACTTTTCATTTATTATGGATTTTTTACTAATATTGAGAAATATTGCTCTGTTGTAATAATCATGTTTAATCATTGGTTCATATAACAAATGAACAAGGCATTATCTTTATCAAAAAAGGATATTTTAAAGTGCCAAGTCAAAGATGTATGGGCAGGCCCTAAACAGACAAATCCTGTTTAATGTTTATGTTTCACTTAATTATTTAAATTGTCTTATCAAAAATATCAAATGTTCAATACTTTTTAACCAAAATATTTCTAACTTGTGAAGTCTAACTATCAGTTTTTAATGTAATCTTGCATTGAGATTATTATTTTTGAAGGAAACCATTCTCTTTGTATCCATTGTAAGCTGAAAGCTGGTAGCATACACTATATAAGGATACATTTAGACAAATATTTGTAATTATTTCCTTGGGTGCAGTAAAATTACTTTGAGTCTGTGTAGATGTAATCACTCAGGTGCACCAGTGAGCTCAGAAAGTACCAACAGAACTGCTCTGCTGAAAAACAGCATGCTCAGGAGTAGATAAAGTTTTGTTTTGTTTTGTTTTAATGTAACTACTCAACAAGATGTCAACATAAGTACAAACTAACCACAGAATGCTGTCTGTTGTAAAATCAACCAGAAAATGTGGTGGGACTAGGCAACCATGCTTTGAAGGAAGTTTGGAACTCTATTGCTGAGGTCTAATTTGGTAGTTCTAATATCTTAACCACAGAGATGGTGATATTAAAACCATGCATTTAATTGGTATTCAGCATTTATTTTCAATCCTTTGAGACACTGTTCTGCAGATGTACATATTCTTTGGGTCTGAAACCAAACACCAAGTTTGATGATGAGTAAATAAACTCTCTAGTTATGATCTAAACATATCTTTTTTTCCCTAAAACAATAATTGGTATCTAGTTCATAGACTGCAATTTGCCAGTTGTATTCACACATCTGCCAAACAGATGGTTGAAGTTGTTATATGACAGTGACAGTCACCTGCTGGAAGAAAAGCAAAGATACATTTTCCTTCCTTTCTTTCACCACTTCACACATTCCACACTCGCAGCTCAAGCTTATGCAGGTAACAGCACCAGGCTGCCTGCATGAGGTTGTGGATTTTGTTCCAGTTTGAATGTGATCAGGTGATCAGCCCTGCATCATTCCCCAGTGGCTGAAGCAGTAAAAAATATAAATGTCCCTCTGCTGTTTAGAAGAGTGGGAGCAGCCAAAAGACAAAAGCAAAATATATTGTGGCAGTGCTTAGACAGAACCAGGAGATTTGCCTGTTCGTTTAATAAGAGTCCATAGGAAACGTGTTTATTTGTGTCTTTGGTATAGGTTATTTTGATATTTTTATCATTACTGTATGTTATTCCTAGCTAAGTGCACAGCTTATCTGATGCAAGGTTACTTTAAAAACAGGAGCTACCTGGAGGAAAGAGCACGTCAGCAGGCTTTGCTCCTGCTTATCATCTCTGTTTCTTTCTCCTACCTAGCTGGATTTGAGTAAAAGCAAGGCTATGGGAGTATACACTTTCAGTCTGTTGTTAAGTTTAAGGGATGCATTGTACAGATTATAGGTAATAATGTTTCTGTTGTTACCAGTTGAGTTTTTTAAATATTAAGGGCTGAATCAGAATAGAAGAGAAATACAAAGGTCCTGATGCTTACATGCACATAAATTCAGGTGTTTGGGCGAGCTAGAGTAGACTTATTGAATGCATGGAGCTTCTTAACTCAGCATTTATGTAAGTCCTATTGATTAAGTGGGTCTACTTTAGTTGGGACTAACAGCAGAATTTAGCCCTAAACATTTATGCACATGGAAGCATTAGGGTCCCACTGTATTTACCACCTGAAATCTTTTGAAGTTCCTGGTAGTTATAGTATCCAGTTGTTTTATCTTTACCTGTCCAAAATTTCATTCAGCCCTTGTTCCATTAACTCTTAGTCAGGGGCTTTTTTGTAATGATTTCCTCTGTTTTATTTATTTTTTTTAATGTTCATTTAACATTTCAATTTAAGCTATTATAGTCTGTAGTAGTGTTAATGCAGTATCAAATGTATGCCTAGGTCCCCTAAATTTATTCCCAGGTCCCCTAAATCAGTCTCAAGATTTTATGAGACAGAATGTGCTGTTTGAAAGGGAAACATAGACAGATGTCTCCCGTCCTCATATGAGAAATTGATTTTTGTAACTTATTGCTCTTGTTCAGGCTTTTAAACCTTGGCTAATGGGGTCAATTACAACCTCTTTGTGTAGAGCACATACTTAATTTGAAACAGATATCTAACAGAAGTGCTATACTGTCCTTGGAACATAACGAAGAATTATCCATTCAGATTTCTCTTCCCAGAAAGAAGTTGCTGTACGCTAATAATAGAAATCCTAACATTTCTGTACTCTTTGCACTTGGGGTTCAGAACAAAATTATCTTCTATATTCTCACTGTAAGAATCTTATTGCGTCAAATAATGTTTAGGTTCGATCAGTAGTAACTGAAGTGTAGATTTTTTGCTTCTGGAATTTTATGGGACTCACTATCTTTTAGCTGGACAAGATACTTGGATAACTATGCAAAAATAAAAGAAAAAACCCTCAGTTGAATCCATTTAAATAACATTTTGTACAGTAATACAGATAATAATAATTAATAATAATAATAATAATAAAATTTATTTCTATCCCGCCTCTCCCAATGGATCGAGGCGGCATTACAAAAATATATAAAAACATTAAAACATTAAAACGCACCCTATCCTCCCCACCCTCCAACCCTTCTATCCCCCTAAAACATATTAGTTAATTAAAACAAATTAAAAACAAGATTAACACAGAAGACAATGATGAGAGGCGGTGGAACACTAATCTGGGAAGGCCTGTCGGAAGAGAACGGTCTTGACTGCTTTTTTAAAGCAGTCAAGACTGGTGATGTGCCGGGTCTCCTCCGGCAGGCCATTCCATAACTTGGGAGCGACAGAAGAAAAGGTCCTCTGGGTAACCGCAGCCAACCTAGTTCTGATTGGCTGCAGTAAATTCCTCCCAGAGGACCTTAGTGTGCGGGGCGGATTGTATGGGAGAAGGCGATCCCGCAGGTAGGCTGGCCCCAAGCCATGAAGGGCTTTAAAGGTAAAAACCAACACCTTGTACTGTGCCCGGAAACGAATAGGCAGCCAGTGTAAAGACTTCAGAATTGGTGTTATGTGGTCACTTTTAGATGTTCCGGTGACCAACCTGGCTGCCATATTCTGAATTAATTGAAGTTTCCGGACTAAGCACATGGGTAGCCCTATGTAGAGCGCATTACAGAAGTCAAGCCGTGAAGTTACCAGCGCATGTACCACTGTTTTTAGGTGTTCCAAGTCCAGGAAGGGGCGCAGCTGGTGTATCAGCCGAAGCTGATAGCAGGCACTCCTGGCTGCCGCATCAATTTGAGCTGTCATCTGAAGCGGCGAGTCCAGGAGCACTCCCAAGCTGCGGACACAGTCTTTCAGGGGAAGTGTGACCCCGTCTAGAACTGGTTGACAAACCTCTATACCTGGGCTGGGGCCCCTAACAGCAAGTACCTCCGTCTTATCTGGATTCAGCTTCAGTCTGTTTTTCCTCATCCAGTCCATTACTGCTTCTAGGCATTCATTTAGAGGTGAGATGCCATCCTTAGTTGATGCTGTTATCCGAGGCATGGAGAGATATATCTGGGTGTCATCAGCATACTGATAGCACCTTGCTCCATGCCTCCTGATGATCTCTCCCAGCGGTTTCATGTAGATGTTAAATAGCATTGGGGACAGGACGGCGCCCTGAGGGACGCCAGATTTAAGCTCCTTTTTCGAGGAGCAGCTGTCCCCAAGCATCACCATCTGGTATCTACCTGAGAGATAGGACCGGAACCACTTAAGTGCAGTGCCTCCGATCCCCAGCCCTCTCAGGCGTTCCAGAAGGATACCGTGGTCTATGGTATCGAAAGCCGCTGAGAGGTCCAGGAGTACCAGCAGGGTCACACTTCCCCTGTCGATACCTAGGCGTAGATCATCCACTAAGGCGACCATGGCAGTCTCAACTCCATATCCTGCCCTGAAGCCAGTTTGAAATGGATCTAGATAATCTGTTTCATCCAAGACAGCTTGGAGCTGAAGGGCAACAGCCCTCTCGATCACCTTGCTTAAAAATGGAAGATGGGAGACTGGTCTGTAATTATTCATATCCAGGGGATCTAGGGAGGGCTTTTTTAGAAGCGGCCGTATAATCGCTTCTTTTAAACAAGCTGGAAAATTGCCCTCCCTGAAGGATGCATTAATAATATGTCTTAAGTACGTCTTAATTGCAACTCCTCCCTGGACGACCAGCCATGAAGGGCAGGGATCAAGAGGGCAAGTTGTCCTTCTTACCTTTCCAAGGAGCTTGTCTACGTCCTCGGTACTCACTGACTGGAACTGATCCAGTATAATCTTGTTCACGGGGTTGCTGGACGCTCCATTTGTGACCTCTGCTATAACACCGGCATCCAAATCGGCTCTTATCTGAGAGATTTTATCTGCGAAATGATTATTCAAGGCGTCACAGCAAGCTACGTTAGGTTCTAACAACGAGTTCAGGGGAGTGGGTATCTGAGTCAGATCCCTTACCACCCTAAACAGCTCTGCTGGACGAGAAATCGCAGACGCAATACGTGCAGAGAAGAAGGTCTTCTTCGCTGCATTTATTGCCACTCCATAGGAATGAAGGAATTCTCTATAGCGTGTCCTGTCAGATAAGAGTCGAGATTTCCGCCAATTGCGCTCTAGTCGTTGTCCAGCCTGCTTCATATTCCTAAGTTCTACTGTATACCAAGGATTACGGTTTGCAGCAGGCTGGAAAGGACGCTTGGGAGCAATCGTGTCGATAGCCCTGGTAAGATCACAATTCCAGGTATTAACCAGGGCTTCGACAGGATCACCGGCGATACCAACCATAAGACCCTCGAGGGCTTTCTGGAATCCAATAGGTTCCATTAACCTTCGAGGGCGGACCATTCTAATAGGTCCACCACCCCTGCAGGGGCGGATAGCAACCATTAGTCTAACCCTGACCAGGAAATGATCTGTCCATGACAAGGTGGTAGTATTTGTTATCTCCACCCATGGCTGTGCCCATTCCGTACTAAAGACCGCATCAAGGGTATGACCTGCACAATGTGTTGGCCCAGAGGCTAATTGGGATAGGCCCATGTTTGTCATGGATGCTACGAACTCCTGAGCTGCACCTGTTAAACTGGTCTCAAATGGGACATTGAAGTCGCCCAGAACCAAAAGTCTGGGTGATTCCAACACCAACTCCGACACCAGCTCTGTCAGCTCGGCCAGGGAGTCTGTTAGGCAGCGGGGTGGTCGGTACACTAACAGAATTCCTAGACTATCCCTTGCCTTCAGGCTCAGGTAGATACACTCGAAGTGGTCTGTTTTCCGGACAGGTATCCTGGTCAGCATAAGATTGTCTTTGTAAACCAAGGCTACTCCGCCCCCCCGCCCACTTCCCCTTACCTGCTCACTGACAGAGTATCCGGCTGGCAAGGCCTGGACCCAGGTTGTGGCACTATCGTCTTCCAGCCAGGTCTCTGTAAAGCATGCCAGGTCAGCGTCTTCATCCTTTAAAAGGTCATGGATGATATGAGTTTTCTTTTTCATTGACCTGACATTGCACAGGAGCAAGGAAAGGTTCTGTGGGTGGTTTGGTTCGCTCTCCAGACACCTTGGGGTAGCAGGGCGAACGGAAGGTGAGATAGGTATTAAGCATCTATCTCTCCTTCCCCTGTAACGGCATTTTGCCCTGCTATCACCATATCTCCCTTTGCCCAGCACAGTACTTATTGTCGCTCCCCGTTGTTCTTCCATTACATCCAGCCGCCCCCATCACAAAAAAAATACCCCCTGCCTGCCCACACACCCCCAATCCTACCCTCCCTCCCTCCCTCCCTCCCTCCCTCTCCTAATTATAAGGCCAGGCAGGAGGGTGTGGCCAACAGAAAAGCCCCTCTGAGTTCTTCCCCAGCCTCTTTTAAAGGCCAGGCAGGAGGGTGTGGCCAGCAGCAAAGCCCCTCTTGAGTTCTTCCCCAGCCTCTTTTAAAGGCCAGGCAGGAGGGTGTGGCCAGCAGCAAAGCCCCTCTGAGTTCTTCCCCAGCCTCTTTTAAGGCCAGGCAGGAGGATGTGGCCAGCAGCAAAGCCCCTCTTGAGTTCTTCTCCAGCCTCTTTTAAAGGCCAGGCAGGAGGGTGTGGCCAGCAGCAAAGCCCCTCTGAGTTCTTCCCCAGCCTCTTTCAAAGGCCAGGCAGGAGGGTGTGGCCAGCAGCAAAGCCCCTCTGAGTTCTTCCCCAGCCTCTTTCAAAGGCCAGGCAGGAGGGTGTGGCCAGCAGCAAAGCCCCTCTGAGTTCTTCCCCAGCCTCTTTTAAAGGCCAGGCAGGAGGGTGTGGCCAGCAGCAAAGCCCCTCTGAGTTCTTCCCCAGCCTCTTTTAAAGGCCAGGCAGGAGGGTGTGGCCAGCAGCAAAGCCCCTCTTGAGTTCTTCCCCAGCCTCTTTTAAAGGCCAGGCAGGAGGGTGTGATAGATAACTTTACTATTGCTCCCATTTAAAATTTCTTTTACAGATGTTGAAGATGACAGCTGTTGCCATAGATCTAGCTTATAATGGAGCCACATTCTTGAGTTGAAGAGAATAAGTCAGTTTTTGGGGTCCATTTTAGGAAGATCCTCCAGGAATTGTGGAAGAGGACCTTTTATAGACTTAAAATCAAGTAGTAATTATGAGAATTCATTGCCTAAAGATAGTGACAGTTCCTATATTTAGTAATAGTTTATCTACTAGGGACCAATGGATGCCTTTTTATCAATAAATGTGAGATAAAAAGGTGCCCAAGTATTGCATGGACACTGAAATGACTTCGAGCAACAAAAGAGGAAGACACTCAAAATAAATGAAAAATAGGATAGTAAAATAGCCTTGGTATACAAAAGTATTGCATAATTGTATAATCAGATTGAGAAGTTGGAATGGTTTCCCAAAGAATAAAAGAGCACTGATTTTAGAATTAATGGAGATACTTAATGCCTAACACCTCAGTGCACATGCAGGAGCTAGTTCAGGGTATAATTATGGTAAAGTCAGAAGCTATGCAGTTTTCACATACCAGTCTATAAAGTGTTGTTGCTTTGCATGCTATCATACTCAAAAGAAAGTTGTCCTGTGTTGTGTACTTTAAAGTCTTGATTTGTTGGATTTTGGAATGGTGTGAGACCTGGATTTTGCAGTTGGCGTAAAATGTTGAGATGGGATCCAATCATCCTAAGGTCTGATTTTTCAAATAACCATCTCATTAATCGTTGCATTATTCATTGCATGTGCATTAGTTATATCTATGATCAATTGTGTTTTAAAAGTAGCAATAATGTGACAGTTCCTAAGTCAGAAATGTGCTCATTTGGAAAAAGAAATATGCAGGTCCAGTAATGCTTTTTTGTACTGGCTAGGCAGTTCATCAGGGTGGTCAGTAAGACAAAGGCCTCTACCAATTCCTTCCCTTAGGATCCAGGATTAATATGCCCAGAGAGTTTCCTTCTAAGGATGGCTGCGGTGTGTCAGGGACTATGATGAGTAACTCATAGCATTTCCTTTGATTTGACTGGTGGAATGGCCAGGGTAAACAATCAGTCGAAGATAAAGAGGACGGAGGGAGAGAGGCAGGGAAGGAAAGAAGGAAAGACAAGCCATCATTTTAGGGATGGCTTAGGGAGACAGTAATATTGCATCAGGTATTATTGTGTACCAAGTGATATTGTTTTTGTTGGTGTTCTCAGTGACATGTCAAGGCAAAGAATTTTTATAGTCTGTTGCTATAGTTGACCTCTAGAATCAAAGAGGTTTAAGCACCCACAAGACATATGGTATTACTGAGACCAAAGCTTGTTGTGATAAGCTCACCTGCAGTAATGATTGTGAATTCCTGCAGTCAGTGCTTATTTATTTCATTTTTTTAATTGTTCTGCAGTGTTGTATGCACTGTGAACACATTCTGTTGAATTGCATATTAATTTAGGAAGACAAGCTGTGCTGTTACAGCTTTGTGCTGGAATCTATTACAGAAGCGTGAAGCACCTCAATTAAACTTTTTCTACCTTTCCCAAATAACATACTAATCTGGAGCTAATACTCTCTAAATTATGTGGCAAATAAAGTAAGGATGCACTTGGAGATTAGTTGAATTAGTATAGTAATTTGATAGCTGCCATTTAAGCTAAAATGATTCATTCCTTTTGTCAAGGACAGGCTTTTCAATTGTACAGTCACAGTGAGTGTATAATTTGCATAATGGCCAACTCCAAGTTAGTGCTATCCCTCTGGGTTTTAACAACCTGAATAAATTTGGCTGTGTAAAGAATTACCATTTTCAAAGCACCTACAGAACTCCTATAATGTCTTCTTGGGAGGCAGGGAGTTATAACTGATTTACAGAGTGAACTGTATTTCTGGATGCTGTCAAATATAAATATAGTTAGAATGCACACTTCATTCTTTGCCACTTGTTTTCAGAGCAGTGAGTTGTATATTCAGACCACTTCCATCACATTTAAACTGTCTATTTTCTTCTTAAAATATGAAGTGAAAAGCTCATAAGTGAAGCTTCCACAAATGCCTTAGGGCATTCTCCATTGTATGAAGAGAGAGTAGGGAAGTGCCTATTGGACTGAAACCCTCTGTCCCATTTCCAACAGTCTTGCACCTTTCTGAGTCCTGAGGTTGAAGATCTGCAGTAATGAAAGTGCTGTAGGCTCTTAGCTGTTTCATGAATGTTGTAAGGAATAAAATCAATTACCTGACAAGGAATATTAGCAAGGTGTATCCGTGGAAACTGAGTGTCAAAGCTGCTAGTTTTTTTTTTACCCCCTATGGACTTATATTGCCTGAAGATGATAACTCTAGTATTGTGTTCTGGAACTGACAGGCACTCATCATTGCTCATAGAGAAATTTCTCCTTCTGTGGGTTTATGAAAGGGTGCTGCAGTTGTCTGACTATCCTGCAATTTTGAGCTGTGCTAACTAGGGCTGCTTGGTGTTGCAGTACATCAACATCTGGAAGGCTACACAATTCCCATCCCTGGAGGGAAAAGAATGCTTTATTGTTTTTTATTTCTCACTGAGTAAGAAATCTTAAACTATCCCTATTTTGAGTCATCTTTCATATTTCTTCTTTTCAGTTCTGTGAATTTCTCTCCTTTTTCACAAACTATTCAAAGAGATTTTGTGTTCAGCTTGGTTTATTAATATCTTTTTATTAGCATTTTACATAGTATTGTAGTAAATCATTCCCTGCACACTTTACTTCACCACAGACAACATTCCATGATTCAAAAGGTGATCAGACAATTACGATCAAAGACAAATGACAACAGTAGGCCATAATCAAAATCCAAAGAGCGTTCATCATGATAGCTTCCAAATATCATGTGGTTCATTGGTGGGCCATATCTAAAATCTGCACATGACACATATGTCATATACTGATACCATGTAGTCTCAAGTGTTTTCAGCTAGTTCATCTGTGATGGGATGAAGTTTGAGTGTCTCTAACAATGGGAGAGTCCAAATTCTCTCTAATGAACAACAAATCAATAAACTTTGCAAGTTCTTCCATGCCTTTTCTATCTCTGTCCTTGGTGCATATAGCAAGGTGGATGTAAGAGCTTTACATAGGATATTTTCATCTACTTTATCATGAATTTATATAATCAATAAAGAACTTTGAAGTCATATGTTTTGACTAGATATTTTATTAATCCAATCAAGAATTTCCAGCCAACATGGAATTATCTTAGGGCAACAGACTCACGTGTGTTTCAGTGTGCCAACTTTGTTACAGCCTTTTCAACATTTGTCAGCTTATTTAAAAGTAATTTAGTTTCTGAAAATAAGCATGTAGAATATACTTTTTCTTACTGTAGCTAACAAGTGAGGGCATCAAATCATAGTTTGACCCTGGTTTGTTTTAGCCAAACTTGTTTTGTATGTAATGGATGAAGAGAATCTCAAAAGTCCAGAGATCATTGTTTGTTCAGCATGAACCATAGTCTAGATCAGTGGTTCCCATACTATCTGATGTGTGGGACAAGTAGATTTTCCAGTGGGCCAGAGACCAGTATTGCTTTTGTGCCTTTGGCTACAATTTTTCTTTCTTCCCTGTTAAGTCTCCAGGAACTGGCAGCCAATGGCTTGTGAACTGACACTGGTTCCTGGACCACCATGTTGGACAGTACTGGTTCAGACAGTTTGTTCTCAACTGTAAAGAATAGCAGTGCAGTACAGTGCACAAGAATGCAGATGCGTATGGACTTCATGGCCAATGACTAAGAGGTTGGGGAATTGAAGTCTCAGAATATTTAATGAGTTCAAGAATCACTGGCCCTGATGGTCATCTTAGCTGGGCTTATCTCATTTGTTAGCTACAGATAACAGGGTACAGTTAATATGCCAGCTAATATTGTTCATAGGTTGTTATAAAATTCATAATTTTGTGATCATGTTCCTTTGTGATCATGTTCCTTTGTGTCAGTGTGCTAAGGAGAACTGTATTGTCAGATTAAAGAGAGCATTCAAGATAACTTAAGAGTAATGTAGAAATGTTATTCATTGTTTGGTTACTCCACAGCCTTTGCAGTCACTATCTCTAGCAGATTCCAAGTTGAAGACTGAGGTTACTATCATTATCAATGCTCTGGGCAGCAATACCTCTCTTACAAAAGTGGATATTAGTGGAAATGGCATGGGAGACATGGGCGCAAAGATGTTAGCAAAAGCTCTTCAGATAAACACCAAACTGAGGTACTGTAAGTTTTATTCATTTATCTTCTTAACTTTAGTGCTGTTGGGGGCAGGAGCAACTTGGGAAAGGTAGTTTTCAGTGGACTAACAGTTAAGAAGGAAATGGAACCAGGTTCAATTACTTCTCTGAAACCGGAAGCTTTGTGTAAAAATAAAACAATCCATTACAATGCTTTTCATGCATTTCCCATGCGTCATGTATTTTCATAACTATAAAGTAGGAATTTGGATATACTTATGCTTGAAGACTAGGTAGTTAAATGGAGTGCCTACTTCCATATATGCCTTTTGGGACTTCAGTATGCTAATTGAAATCCCCCTGAAGACTGTTTACAACCTGGTGAATGGTTCCTCAACAGCACACTTGATCTATTTCTTTGGCCTAGTGCGAAGTACAAACCCTCAGAACTTGCATCAGGGCAGATGGGTTTCTTTGCGAGGGAAATAGAATGCTTACGGATGACAGCCATCCCCTCACCCAGCCACTCAGTCTAAATTGCTGCTGTATTGAGTATCCAACAAAACAGAGACAGATCCACCCCACCCAGTATACTCATCCGTCTCGCCAATAATGCCTGTTAGATCAGTTCCTTCATCTCAGATGATAGTTTTATTTTAGACAAACCTGGAGCAGCACCAACAGTGCACAGGGTGGACTAGCAGGACAAAATGGATCTGGGAGGGATCAAAACACAGGGCAATTTTTGTTAACTGACATTTTTAAAAATTGTTTTAAATTAATATTTTAATATGATTATTTGTTTGTAACTTTTGTACTATCCATTGTTTTATCTGTATTTTAGTGTATACACTCTCCTTACCCAAAGCAGCCCACAATTTCAGATAAAACAAAATACAAACTAAATTAGTCAGAACTAAAGGCATAAATTAATCTAAAGTGTGAGTTGTGAAACAAAATTTCTGAAGGAAGTTAATAGATCACAAGTAAGTAAACATAATATGAATAACTAGTGGCATATTTTATTCCTGCTGTTTGGTTTCTACCAGAAAATTAATTGTATTTGCCAGTTCCAAACAGTGAAAATGTCCTATTGCTATGTGTTTTAAAAGCTTCATCAATGGATCTGTGTAATTTCTGCTTTCTCAACAGAACTGTTATATGGGACAAAAATAATATCACTGCCCAGGGCTTCCAGGACATAGCGGTGGCTCTAGAAAAGTAAGTTCTGTGCAGTTGTTCATTGTAGATACTATAGTGATGTTTAATTCTGAATCCAAGGCAGGTCATGATACCACTTTGTAAAAATGGAAGCTAAAATGTTTCGTGTTCTCTTTCTGTTCCCCCAGCACTACCCACCTGCCTTGAGTCTAATTCTTCAAGAAGGAACCTGTTAGTTTAAGTTAAGAAGTTTGGTTGTTATGACTGTTAGATGTCAGAAAATGGAGGAAGAGGTGACTAAGTTTTGAATTTGAAAACAAGCCAATTTTCCAGTTTCATTTTTTAAGCTGAGAAAAAAAACACCTCCTGATAATTCTGATTCTAATTAGTTCTATTTAAATGCAGTTATTTCTTGAAAGTATTCATTAAAGAGTCTGGGGGAGGGGGGATTCATGAGTGAAAGGATGTATCTTCTCTGAATTGTGGAAAATTGAAGGTTACCAAAGTTGGCTATCCATTCATTCCTGGACAGAAAGAGACGTTCATCATTTGTTCATCCAGTTTTGAAATGCAGATTAATGAATATTTCCTGTTACAATAACACCTGAGCCAAATTAATTCCAAATCAATTTACGTTCAATCAGCATTGTTTAAATTTCAGATTTATTCATGACAATCTTGACTTCGATGTCAGATGATTGCTGCCAGTTACAATAGCTTAGGTCTCTTACTGATAAAAGGAAAACCAGTCTTGACACATATTAAGCTGAAATGCAACATAATCTCTTAGCTGTGAATAGAAATAGAGGAAGGGAACCTCTTTCATAAGGGATTGATAAAATCTGGAGTAGAAAAGACTGACTTGTGGAATTTGTAGGGCCTGAATGACAGCAAGCCCTTAAATATGAGCATGCTTTCAGCTGTACTGACTGATGAGAGGAATGGGTTGTGATCTATTCGTAAAGCTTTTGCTGCTTGATCCCCCAGTTTTCAAATCATTCCTGAGAATCTTGTGCAATAATAATTAAAAAAAGAAAGAAAGATTTCCAGTGTCCAGCTTCTTTCTCATTCCTTCTTAATGATAACCAGTGGCATCATGATGTAGTTTCACAACTGAAAAATCAACAGAGAGCACTGAGTTCAGTATCCAGCTTGAGAGTGGTGTGTAGTTGGGGAATCCTTTTACAAACTGACACCACACATCATTCTGGCAGGAAAGGTTCCCTATCATGCTGCTTATAGACTGTGTCTCTTCTTCTTATGGCCAGGGTAAATAAAAAGAGTGCCTCCCTTAAAACTGAGAGTGAAAGTGTGTGACAGAAATGTTGTTGCCATGTTAGGCATGATGATATAAAGATGACACATTCTAGAGGTGACATATTATTTACTTAGCATATGCCCATATCTCCCTTTGTGAGCCTGACTGAGTATTCATATCTTCAGAGGAGGACTTTCACTTGGTCCTACCACCATCACAGGCATGTCTCTGGATACAGGAGAGAGCCTTCTCATTGGCTGCTTCTTCCAGAGTGTGGAACTCCCTCCTTCAGGGTGTTTTGTTGACCCTTTTTCTATTTTCTTTCTTCCAAAAAGCAGAATGTCTTTTTATTTAGGAAGGCCTTTGGCTGTTAATTTCAGGTGACAGAAGGTCTTTTAAAGGAGTGTACTATGCCAGTGTTGTGTAGTGGTGTGAGCATTGGGCTACAACCCTGGAGACCAAGATTCAGTTCTCTGTTCAGCCATGGAAACCCACTAAGTGACCTCAGACGTGTCACACACTCTTCGCCTGAGAAGACCCCGTGATCGACTCACTTTAGAGTCCCCATAAGTCAGAAATGACTTAAAGGCACACAACAACAACTGTGTTTTTATTTTTTTATAATTATGTGTTAAATATTATTAAATTGCATTAATTTTGTGCTTTTAATAGAATTGTTTCTTTAATTATTGTTTAACTTGTACAATAGGATTTTAACTGTACTTTGTTTTAACTGTTGCAAGGCATCCTGGGCCCCATGCTAGGAGAAAGATACAAAAGTAAACGAATAAATAGCCTTCAGACCATTTTCTGTCCCCTTTCATGTGTTTTTTTTTTTTTAAAGAACCAGAGACAGTAGTGGACTCCCAGGTATAATGAGTAAAGATCTAAACTTGAAAGATAGTCTTTTCTGTCAACATGGGAGAAGGAAAGAAGTAATATTTTATACAATCTAATTCAGTGTTACTGGAAACATCTTTTGCTGTATCTTTCTCAGCATATTATATTGTAATGATTGATTGCCTCTCAGCCTGTCAGGGCCTCCAAGGTGATGCACAGTGGATAAAAACATTTCAAATAATACATATATAAAAACTTTAAAAAGCAAACTGAAAATAATTTAAAACCAAATAGTTAAATAACATAATTTCAAGGATCACATTACAATAGTAAGCGCAATCCCTTTATGTTTAGATTTAATAACATTGTTTAAGAGGAATTCTTTCTTCTGTAAATGTAGTCTCCATGACCTGACAGCAAGAAAAGAAGAAATATAACCATTTCATATTTAATTGTGATTAATACTTTTTTAAAAAGCACAGTCTATGATGTTACATATTTGTTGCTGAAATCTGTATGTCATTATGAAGACAAGCAGGGTGTTGCATTCTCCCATCCTAATTACTTTCATTCAATAGGGAGTGATGTATTGACATTTGCGCTGCAGGATCAACAATGCAAAGTCCAGCATCAGGATGAGATAATGTTGAGAGGACCAATAGTTGTGTATTATGATTATGGCGATTTTCAGAATGCTCTTTCAAAGGGTGCTAATGACTGGGCAGACAGTGGGGAACTTCTTGTAATCCAAGAGAGAGGCTTTAAGCATGAAGATTAGGATCACATCGGTTAAAAATAAGTCAATATGTAGTCCGGAAAAGGTTGGGACTCCTGTGGCTGACATTTTAGCTGATAATGTCATGTACTAGTTAAACAAAGAAGAAAAAAGCCTAATATATTGTTTAAATCAATTCACGATGTGCTTTTATATGGTAAGACTGGTTAAACAATAGACATTGCAGCTCACTGGGTCTGACTTAGATGCTTGTTGATCCACATGGAGCTACTGCTCTTTAATATATCTACAGCTCATCTGGTGTCTGTGGTCTGGCCAAATGCATAGGTAAGTTTGGGAGTTGGTTATGAATGAGTCTAACAGATCCTTTCATACTGTGATTCACAGAAAAGCTTTAAATATGGGTCTCAGTATCCAAAATGTTATTGATATAACAGGGATTAGTATTTGAACAGTTAATGTATATTGTGTAAATGGTGATGGTAAAAACATACTCTATCAACCGAGGGGGAAAAAAAGGAAGCAGCCTTGTGTTTGTGCTAAATATAAGATTTCATCAAGCGTCAAGTTTGCAGCTGTGCAAAGGTTTTCCACCTGATAAAGCAATTTTCGTACCTCTGAAGTTGTCTGAGAACTGGGAGTTATGTATAGTCTCCACCATAAAGGCAGTTAGCTGGCAACCTGAAATAAGCATATAAGCATCACACAGGTCTTCTAAGAGAAAAGTCAGGAAGAAGATCTGTACAGATTTTTCTTCTCCAGAAACACAGTAGGGTACCATATTAATGGCAGACAAATTATGCAAAGGCATGCTAGCTTCCTTCTCTCACAAAGCACTCTCTCGCTAGTTAGTGGAGCTGAAGAAAGGACATAGTGTTATCTTTGTTTTGCAAAATGCTGAGTGAGTCCAGTGGCAAACAGTAATGAGAGCTGCCCTGAGAAATGCTGACGTCTTAAGATGGGACAGTACAATAGAAGTTTCTCTGTTCAGCAAAAGGAGATTTTAACATGAAAGGCCATCTTGATATCTCTACTCCTGCACAGGAATGTGAGAGAGATTAGAAACCCTGAAAGGTGGATTAGAAAGACTTCTGTCAGATGCAGTTTGGCTTGCTTTGTCCCAAACTGATGATTTCATAAATCAGGGTGGGCAATTTGTAGTTCTCTAGGTGTTGAACTGTGGTTCCCATCATGCTTCCCCATAGGTTGTACTGGCTAAGGCTGGTGGAAGTTGCAGTACTGACACAACTGAAGAGATTTGAGTTGCATGTCTTTTGTCTTCAAATGCTTACGTCCAGGTTCAAAGTGATGTTATTCACATGGTTAGTCCTTGCGTGGCTGATCTTTTTTCAATAACTAGATAGAGCAGGGGAATGAAAGCCAAACTAGGACCAAGATGTGGTAGCAGGGGACTTAATCCTCCATCTCTACTATTATCCTGATACTATGGTTGGCGTCTTATAAAAGGCCTGCGCCAAGTAGTGCTACCACATGTCTCTTTTTTGGATTTTGGAGACAGAGAAGTTCAACACTCCCTTGTGCAGTGAGCTTGGATATTTAAGACTCACCTGTTTCTTCCTTCCCCCCATGATATGGACACTTAGTAGCCAATGGTGAGCAGGGACAGCAGAGAAACACCTGGCTGTGTCCCTATGCCCAGATACACAATTAAGACATCATCCTCCAGGACTTCTGGTGGACCCCAAGGGCATCCCAGAGGATGCCTTTGTGGTTGTACACCTGTAGGGACATAGCTGGATATTCCACTGCCGTTCCCCTTTCTCCACAAGCCACCAGATGGGTCAATGGGGTCCAGCAGGAGACAGGTGAGTATTGCAGGTGATGGAACTTTACTCTTTGGATGGAACTTTATATCCTGTTTCTCCATAGGGTATCTCAATCAAAATGTGGTTCTTGTGCCTGCTGTTTGCAATGGGAACTTTCTTCACATTGTATATGGCAGGCATATGGGTTACAGTTTGGATTACACCAACAGTAGCAGGAAGGGCATACTTTAAATTGCATGCGAAGTGCACATCATCATACAGACTAGGCTTTTATTCTTGTCTTCCTGCCCCAACCATTTTTTTGTGGGAAAACTGACCACACCTGGGCTAAAAACATGAATGATGCCATGTCTAATTTTGCCCTCAGTTGCATGCTTTTTGAAATCTAAAATAAATATATTTGTTAATATGTAACGTTTAGATCTAAATTAAGTCAATCTTGGTAGGCATAGGCAAAACACATTAATTAAAGAATTCTTTAAAATTTATTGTCTAAATATTCTATTTCCCTGATAAGAAAAAATAAAATAAAATTAGGCAGCTTTCCATAATTAAACTTTACAAGAGGAGTAATTTTAAAATTACAATGAAGAATATTACATTCAAGTCATCATATAAAGAAATCTACATCACTGGTATCAAGTATGAGGGTGTAAGTCCACTGGAGTAAGATTTTCATTAGGCAAATACACATAGACAGTGTTGTACTTCTTTAAGCCTCCTTGGTGAGAATTGTTTCATGAAATCCAGATACTATCTTAATATGCTCTTCTTGTATGAGGGTCTCTTTCCTGGGTTTTCTGTGTGCTATTTGTATCAAGTAGTTTACCAATCAATACACAATTTGTATTGTGTTGTAACTCAAGCTGAGATTCCAGAAACCAAGGGCTAGGCTATTTTGTAATGCAAAGGCACATTTGGAAAAAGAGTAAGAGTTTTCGTAATTTTCCTCTTGTGGAAAGCAAAAAGTTGCCATCTCTTGATACTGTAAAATGTTCAGAGAAGGTGTGTACACTTTTGTGTCTGCACATGGCATGCATATTGGTAAGACAAAAATACCAAAGCCTTCACAATATATATGCAGGGTGGGTTGCAATTTTACAGTTAATTTTCAAAATAATGTAGAAACACAGTTATTAGTCACTGACTATATTGATCAGAAAATGCTACTGTCATTAAATTCTTATACCCTGCTGACAGTCTTTTATGATTTGTGGCCCTCTACATTTATGTATAGCACAGTAGTACTAAGTATGGTTGCTGTGTAACCCCCACTTATTTCTTTGGAATGCCTTATTAAGCAAGTTTGATTTCAAGTATTAATTGTGTTCATGCACCTATATATAGAATTAGAATCTCAGTTTCCGAGAAGGACTCTAGTTAGGCTTAAGAAACACCATTTATCTGTGGGTTCCTTGTTCATATGTTCTTGAAAATAGAGATACAACACAATAAATGGCAGGTTTCACATCACAGCTCAGCTTGTATAAAAAAATCATGCATTTTGCATCTTATTTCTGAAATGTTAACCCATAAAGTTATTATGTATGTTCCTTTGTAGTTATAATAATACAACAAAATGTGCTTCTGTCAGATAAAGAGGTTATGGAACTTACAAGTGCATCTAGCTGTAGTAAATAACTTTTACTGTACTTTTAATTTTACTGGGTTTTTTCTTTTCTTTTCCAAGGAACTATACTATAAGGTTCATGCCTATACCTGTGAATGATGCTTCTCAAGCACTTAAAACAAGTCCTGAGAAAACTGAAGAGGCACTTCAGAAGGTATTGCCTACAGTTACAAAAACACAGTTTAGGATAGACTGGCAGAAACAAAGTAGTTAATATGTTGAAATGATTGGGATTTCACTATTAGCTGAAGAGAATTCTCCAGCAGATATCACATTTCCTTTGACACTCCAAATATTGTTAGACATCACAGGCCAGGAATGATGGGAGTTGCAATCCAGCCACAAATCATCTACTCTTGCTAATGCTGGGAAACGTAAGAACTCCCTAAAAACAGTTCCCTTTTCTTACAGATATAAGTGTGTATCTTACCATGTCTTTGTACATACATTATGTTTCCTAGTGTATGGAGATCATGTGTTGGGATCTACAGAGGACAATATTTGAAAAATGGGCCTGTACTTTGAATATATTTTATGTATAATTGTGGAATACATTTATAAAGTGTCAGGGTGCAGGCATGGTCAATTTGACCTTGTACGCCAACCTTAAAACCATACTGGGTACATTCCCATGGCGTGATAGGCCAGCAATCCAAAGCCTTATCATGAATAAGCAATGGCTGATGCACTCTGTTCACCATATCTCACAGTGGCAATAGCTAAGCAAATCATGTTCTGTATTTGGATTATTGTGTCATCTGGCAGTGGATAGTTTTCTTTCTCCAGTGTGTTCCTTCCCAACAAACCAGAGAAAGAAGCCCAATATTATTTCTCTGGTTTATTGGGAAAACACAAGTCAGAGAAGGGAATTGCCAAACAACACAATAAATGAACAGCATAGAAAAGTTCTGTGCTTTATTTAGCCACTCCTACTCAAAGTGGGGATAACTAACTAGTTTGCACAATTCCTCATGATTTCAAAGACATAGCTGTGTTAATCTGTATCAATATGCAAAGAGATCTTGTAGCACCTTTGAGACTAACAGAAAGGAGCTAATTGCAGAAGACAGGTGCAAGACTTTGCCACAAACCCAGCTACCAACTCTGCCCACACATCTACTCTGAGTATCATCACAGGGCCTAATCACATCACCCACGGTATTAGAGGTACTTCAGCTTGCTCATCCTGTAGCTGATATATGCCATCCTCTGTCAATAATGCCCTTCAGCAGTCTACATTGGGCAAACAGGCCAATCTCTACATCAGAGGATAAAATGACATAAATCAAACATTAGGAGTGGAAATCCACACTCCAGTTGCAGAACATTTCAGGCTTCTTGGGCATTCTTGGGCTGCCTTGCCCAGTTTATCACTTCTCCTTTCTAGTTCCCAGCCAGCATCACACTACATTCCAGTAACTCTCTCCACAGTTTCTATGGTTATCTACTCATTTTGGCTTTAAGCAGCATCTTCCCTCTTGCCATTCTCCTCTGTACCCACAAGTTTTGCATTTTATTGCTATTCACGCATACAACCTGCTTATTCATAAAGGTCTGTTCCTAAGTATTTCACTCCATGCATCTGATGAAATAGGCTTCAGTCTATGAAAGTTTATGCCACCAGCTTCTTTCTTTCAGTCTCAAAAGTACTACAAGATCCTTCTGGATATTGCTTCTGAATGGTCCTGTGGATCCCTGGCTTGTCATATTGTACGTATATGCTCACTGTGCTGCAGCAAACTGCATTAATTTTCAATCAGATCCTTCAGAGAATATGGTTAGAATAGAACAGCAATTTGTAATGAAAAAATGATGGCTGTGATCCTGTACCATTTTGGGGGTAAGCTTCATTTAATTTAGTGAGGCTTACTTCTGAGTAGGCAGATACAAAATAGTGATGCAAAGCACTACTAATGGATCAATTTTTTCACATTCCTTGTCTTTCTTCTCATCATTATGTGTGTGTGTGTGTATACACACACACACACACATGTATGTGTAGATGTGTGTGTTGATGTTTGCATGCTTCTTCACTTATGCAGAGTCATGACTAACAGTGACTTCTTCTCTTAGATAGAAAACTATTTGCTTCGCAATCATGAAACCCGGAAATATTTGCAGGAACAAGCATACAGGCTGCAACAGGGCATAGTCACTAGTACAACACAGCAGGTTAGTCACCTTTTAAAAATTGAGACTGTTTTCATTGGTTTGGATCAAAGACTTTTAAACTCTTGTGAAAGGAGTTCACAGGAACCAAGAACAGGCATAGAGGGGAGATTACTTTCATGGATTTTCTCATGCATAATCCCGATCCATTTCTCATCTTATTATGAAGATTTGCTGTTGTGAAGATCCAACTGTAGGAAGCAGATCTGGAATGGTGGTGGGTGTTACAGGGGGATGAAGGAGGTAAAACCTGCAGTCATCCCATGCTGTGAGTGAACCTCAGCTCACATAACTCTGGATCTAACCTAGGATGTTTTATATAATAATTTCTCTAGAGTAGATAGTACAAAAGGAAATAAGAGGACAGTAGTTTTTTTTTAGTCTGATTCATATCTGGAACCTCAGACCTATTCATTTTTTACACTCTATGGAGAATGCCATACAGTCAGCCCTCCATATCCACAGATTCTGTGTCTACAGATTCAACCACCTATGGCTCAAAAATATCCCCCCGCAAAAAACAAACAAACAAACAAACTTTGATTTTGCCATTTTGGATGAGTGACACCATTTTACTACACCACTGTACATAATGGGATTTAACCATCCATGAATTTTGGTATTCACAGGGGGTCTTGGAACCAAACCTCAGGAGATACCAAGGGCACACTGTATACAGGGTAAAGGGTAAAGGGCAGGAGCACTTAGTAAGTTGGATTTTGCAACAATTATTTGGATTAAAATGGTGGATTTCAGTGTAGTGTCTAGATGCTGTATGAAAATATGGTATATACAAGTGAAAAGGGGGAAACCAGAGTATCCACTTGCAGCTAGATAGGACACATTCCACTTTAATTCTACCCTACTTAAACCAGGAAGTGACCAAAACAATCTCTAGAAGAATAGCTGTGTCCAGTCTGTTATCCTCAGTGGGAAATGTCAGTCATGTGGGCTCTGAATAATGAAAATAGAGGATCTAAAAGGCATTGGGACGAACAAGGTACCACTGGAGTGGAACAGTATTTCAAAGAATTAGCACTTCATCACTATTGATGAATCTTGCGTATCTTCATGTCGGACACTGTCAAATCTTCTGTTCCCTTTTGACTTCATTGCTGTGCAGATGATTGACAGAATATGTGTCAAAGTGCAAGACCATCTAAACTCCTTAAGAAACTGTGGCATTGACACAATACAGGAAGATCTGAAATCAGCAGAAAGGCTTATGAAAGATGCTAAAAATTCCAAAACAGTAAGTGTATCCCTGGTATACCAATTTCTCTAAAATGGCTAATATTAAGATTAAAACTTTACAAATTTATTTATGTATTAACTGCAAATATTAATCCTGGCTGGCACATTATCTTATTGCAATCTTTTTTTTTAAACAGTTATTACCAAATCTGTATCATCTTGGTGGAGCTTCATGGGCAGGAGCAAATGGCTCTTTACCTAACCCAATTCAAGAGACACTAGATTCAATGGCGGGGGAGGTCACCAGGGTCGTTGATGACCAACTCAAGGTATTAACTAAGAAGTCTGAAAAAGAAATATGGCAAATGACCTAAAGAGGAGGACAACCGTGATAGTTGTTTTGGCTACAGATTTGAAATGAAATGGCAAAAGTGGAACTTAACTTTTGGGCACTGTCACCACTATTGTTCATGTATTCTTGCCTCTTGGGCTCAGTTGACATTATATCAAGGACACGTGGCTAGTCAGTAATGGCAAGGACAAGAATTAGAGTTGGGGTCTCTCGGACAACAGGTGGTAGCTGCTAAGATAAGGGCCTCATCAGGTATCCCAAAAATGTTGACACTGACATTATTGGGTGTTGAAAATAAGACAGTAAAAAACCATTCACAACCTTAGAGGTATCCACAGAAGCAGGAATTCCTGATATAAAAACAGGTTACTGGCAAGCCAAGGGAGAATGTACCACCACACATTAAATGGGTGTCCATCAGTGTCTTTTCTCAGAATAAGCTTTTGAAAGAGAATGTTGTCGTTGTTGTTGATGTTGTCGTTGTGTGCCTTCAAGTCATTTCCAAATTATGGTCACCCTAAGGTGAACTTATCAGAGTGTTTTCTTGGCAAGATTGAGGGTTGCCTTTGTTTTCTCTGATACTGAGAAAGAGTGATTTGCCCAAGGTCACCCAGTATGTTTCCATGTGGGGGTGCTAGGATGTGAATCCTGGTCTCCGGAGTCCAACCCTCAAATTGCTACATTATTCTGGCTCAGGAGAACATAAGAAGAGGTATATAGTGCAGCTAAACATCTTAAAAATAGATCAAATAAGAATTGTCATCTAGGAATAAATAGCAAACTTTCCATAAGGATCTCAAGAACTACTTTGCTCATTTTTTTTTTCTTGCTCTCTCTGGTTGTCTGGTTCCCATAAGCCAAGGTAGGAATGATGTGACCTTCTAAATGTGGTTAGACTGAAAATTCCGCCACTGGATGTGCTAGAGCTGCTGGAACTTGACTTCCGGTGCCATTTGGACAGCCACGTATTTTCACCTCTGCTTTAGGCAACATGTGGGACATTATAGCTTTTCAAAACAGATAGAGATAGAAGGAACACTATTTACCCAATTAGGATCCAGAGAAATTCCTGTGCAAATCATTATGCATGGAAATATTAGCATTTCCCCCAGAGTGTATTCTGCTTCCAGCTGTGTTCTGTGTTGATATATTTGAACTTAGCAGCAGCTCTAAAACTACAGATTGGAACTCTGATGATGGGAAACAAAAAGAAAATGTTCTAGTCAGTGGGAAAGTAATGAAGATCTATAGAAATACCACATTACTAATTATTTATGTAAATCAGGGAAGTTAATGAGGAGGAAAATGTTTCAATTTAGTGTTTAGTTTCTCTTTCTCTCTTTTATATGAAGACTTTGCTTATCAGTTTTAATCAAATACTAGAGTGTTACAGTTCCAAAAACATGAAGTTTCCAGGCACGCCACCCAATTTTGTGTATTAAGGTTTGAAAGTAAGTCCGTTCTATAATTATTAGCATCAGAACAAGCCAGGATCTTAAGCCATAGTTTGAAGATGATTTAATAACCATAGGGCTTTCTGTCAGAACCATGAAATGGTCTTTAATTATGGGCTTCCTACTTTGATTTCTGCCGTCATTGGGAAAACCAAGGGGCTGGCTGCAACAAGTTGCAAGTTCTTGTTCGTATCTTAGTTTAAGCCAAGATATACTGATCCAGACACCCACACAGAGTTGGAAAGGCTCCCTGTTCTCACATTCTCCCAAAAGACAGGACTGTGTATAGTATAATATATTCATTGACTGGGTTTGGCCATCATTGTAAGCCAGACTTCTTGAGGAATCTGGCTTACTGTGAAGGAGGCAGCCTAGCTTGTGGACTCTCTATAATTGTTCATGCTGCATCTGGGAGTGGCTAAACAAATCATGGGCTTCCAGTTTGTGGTTTCTTTACTATGACATCTGAAATAAGCATTCTTGCTTGTCTCCTGCCTGACAAGCCAAAGAAGTAAACCAAGAATAAACACTGAGGATTTCCCCACCTCTGGCTTTTCAGGGGAAAGGAGAGCCAAATTGTGGGTTCAGATGTCACGGGGAACAAACCGCAGACAGCAACTCAGTGGCTTATTTAGCTGCTCCCACTTGCGAAAGTCTGGTTTACCATGAGATCTGAATGTACTGTAGCCCATGTGACACCAGAAGGAAACCCAGTGGTGCTTTGAACTCTCCCTGGCTTATTTTAGCTTTGTTTTTTTTTCATGGGTTTCATACCTGCTGTTTTTCAAATATTTATTGTAATCTCTGTGGTGTTTTGATATGTTTTGTACAATACCCAGAAGCATTTTAATAAATGAAAAAAACAATAATGTAGCAAGTACATAAAATGTGAACTTAAATCTTCTTACTTTTGGCCCTTCAACTCCCAGAAGTTCCAGTCAGCAGAGCCAATGGTAAGGGAATGTGAGAATTTTAGTCAAAAACATCTTGAGGTCCAATTTTTCCCAATTCCTCTCCTAGGAGTTTTCCCAGGGGGTGGATATACACCCCTCTCCAAGATGTGAGTTCAGTATTCTGCTGGCTTCGTAACTGAAATTACAAATATGCAAGCCATAGGTGTTTTTTTCTGCATGCACATATAATTTGAGGCTTGGAAGGTAGGGAGTTCTTAATCATTTTACAGATGCCACAAGTCAACAGCATGCAGATATTTTTTAACATAAATGTTGACATTTCAGAACTCTGTCCTGGAGACATAAAGTACATTTAGCTTAAACACAGCATAGTTACTTTCAGAGCAACATCAGTAGTGTAAGAATATTCCTCTGTCTTTGTTTGCTAACATCTGTGAGCCAAAACAACTGCTAAAAGAAAGTGAACTCAGTCCAAACATGTTGCTTTTTATGTAAAAGATGTGTTTGGAAAGTTCCTTTTTAAAAAATCTTGCATAAAATTGTCATAGATTGGTGTTTTGAAAATACCTTTATGTTGCAGTTTCCATTTTACCATAATCAAGTATCAAGCAAACTTTAGAAATACTCACACCTAAAGTACTGAGTAATTCCCTATTACCTGAACAGAATCTGATTATTTTTTAAAAAAAGAAGGACTTGAGTTATTAGAAACAAAGCCAAGGATTCACATCTTTTGTTTACTGCTTGGCATCTTAAGAAAACAAATATAATGCAATCCGATTAACTTAGTTTTTGTATTGTAGAACACTGCTTTTAAAAGCAAAAAAATAAAATAAACATAAATAAAAATAAAAAAGGATGCTTTTGTTTTGTTCATTTTTGCTATCCATCCTTATTGAGATCCTGTGGAACTTACTTGGTGAAGGTAACCGTACAAAACTGAAGTTATCCAGAAACGGTACTATGGCTCATGCTAGTAGCATACTGTACAGTTTCAGAAAACAAGTATATGTGAATCTGCCCAGAGATAAATTTCCAGCTGAAAGATAGAAAGTGAATTGGCACTTAGTTTGGTATAGCTACGTAATGTGCTAACTGCAGGTGTGTTTCACCTGTCTTAAGCATAAAAGTCCTGCATGTGGTGTTATGGATCAAGTAGTGGCATGGTTCAAAATGCTTTCCACTGCTTTGTGCTACAGACACTACTTGAGTCTATGGTGGATGCAGCTGAAAACCTTTGTCCAAGTGCAATGAAGAAAGCAAACATAAGGCAAAATTTAATTGAGGCATGCACTGAAAAGATTTCCATTCCACGGACCTTTGTGAAAAACGTTCTCTTGGAGCAGTCTGGTATTGATATTCTTAATAAAATCAGGTGAGTCAATTTACTTTCTTGGTTTATTTTGCAAATTAAGTGCACAAACTTCACCTGTATTCTGTTAAAAACAGATATGCATTCCTTGCTATCCACTAGAGTTTGGTTCCAGGACCACTCATGGATACCAGAATTCATGGATGCCCAAGTCCCATTATGTACAGTGGTGTAGTAAAATGGTGTCATTTATATAAAATGGCAAAAGGAAAGTTTGCTTTTTGAATTTTTTAAAAATATCTTCCAGCCATGGCTGGTTGAATCCATGGATACAGAATCTGCAGATAGGGAGGGCCAACTGTACTATTGTCCCAAACATAAAATCTGTTCTTATCCACATCCTAAGGGAAATACAAATATTGTACATTCCCCCCCTCCTTTTTTCCCAGCTGAAGTCTTTGGTACATCTCACAAACTATTGTGGGGGTAACAGCTCTGTAGTACATGGGGGCTGCAGTGGAAGGGAAGATCTGACCCTCCTGATTCTGATGATAAATGCAAGTTTTGTCAGCAGATGATTGAGCCTGGTCCAAACGATTGATTTGTATCTCATTTCTAGGGTAGACATCCTAATGCATGTGCTGGTTTCTTGCATGACTGGCACAGTTTGCTGATTTGAGTGCTTTGCCAACACAGGATGTGCTGCAAACATCCATTATAGTCTTGCAGATCACTTACAGAACGTGATGAAATGAGTTGCACATTACATTGTAAATAGGATTTGTAAACATGTAATGGTGATGGTATGGAAATAACAAATCAGTTTGTCACAATGTTTTATTTTTGCCATACTTACTTCTTTAACACATTAAAGCAGACTATTACATAGATTCTAGCATGTGCTTTACCATATTTGCTGGTGTATAAGACATACTTTTTTTCGTAAAAACATGCTGTCTGAAAATGGGGTGCATTTTATACACCAGCAAATACTAAAAACATAGGGAAGGGAGGGGAGCGAAAGGAGTTCTACCTGCCCAGGCAAAACAGGAAGGGAGGAGGCAGTGAAAGTTTGGTGTAGCACCCTTTACCTTCCCCTCCTCTCCTGTGCGTTTTGAGTCTTCTGGGAGTTCTCTCTGCCTAAGCAAAACAGGAAGGGAGGGGTGGGGGAAGACTGGTGCAATACTCCTTTCTTTCCTCTCCTTTCCTGTGCATTTTGCCTCACCAGGGAACTAAAATAAAATTTTCCTGAAAAATACCCATTGACAAGTGGGGTGCATCTTATATGCCGGTGCATCTAGTATGCCAGCAAATATGGTATATTACATTCAAATCTAGATATGGGATGGACAACTGTGACCCTCCATATGTTTCTAATTTGCAGCTCCTGTAATCTCATTAACTATGCTTGCTAGGGCTGGTAGGAGTTGTTGACCAAAAATATCTGGAGGGCCACATCAGCCAACTTGTGGCCTAGATGTTTTTTTTAACTCCTGGTGTTAGAAATAATTTGGTAATATATTTTATATTTTCTCTGAGATTAAGATTAATAATTTCTTATGAAATCATTTCTCAATTTCCCTTTGAAGAACACTCTGCCACCTTGAACACTGCAAATCTCATCTGATTCCAGAAGCTAAACAGGGTTGAGTCTGGTTAATACTTGGATGGGAAACCACCAGTCAGTAACAGGAATCTGTAATAAGGCAAGGAAGTAATCCTCCCTGAAAACCTGGAGAACAATGGCCAGAAAGAGTTGATAGTACTGGACTATATAGAGCAATGTTCTGTATTGGGTATTTAGTTAACTCTTTAGTTAACAGACATGCAACAGGTTTGTAAAGGATGGCAAAATTTTCTTGTGTGATTTAATCATTGCTGTTCTCACTTCCAACTTTCCCCACAGTGAAGTAAAGCTGACAGTTGCTTCATTTCTCTCAGATCGAATAGTAGATGAGATTCTTGATGCCCTGTCACTTTGCCACCATAAACTGGTGAGTATTTTTCAGGGGCTTCATTTTTCAAGATATTATAATAACTCAGCACAATGTTCTTGTTCAGTTTCATTCACTTTCACAAGGATTTCCAGATATCTATTTACCTCTGTCTAACATGTTGTGCTTACGGCAAGAGTGTTTGCTATACATGTTGTGCTTATAGCAATGGACTACAGTGTGTCTTCTCTATGTGCGGGATTTCCATTCCAGGACCCCGCATGTAAACCAAAATACACAAGTGTCATATCCCGTTATACTCAATGGACACAATGTGTAGACACCTGCACCCACTGTGTCCACTGACTGTAGTGGGACATGATGCTTTGCATGACCTCACATTTGTGCACATGGAGGTCACACCAGAAGAGGGCACATTGTATTCATATTCATAATAGGTAAAATAACTGTATTACACTGATTATATTGATAGTGATAGTACAGAAGGGTTGATTTACTTTATTTCATTTATATGCCACCTTTCTCCCAGTACCCAAGGTGGCTCACGAGGTGGCTCTTTTGAGTTACCTAAAACCTGAACAATAAAATTTTAAACATAATATTGCGTTAAAACGACAGATTATACACAGCACACAATCATTAAAAAGCATCGAAAAAGTAAAACCTCCATAAAAAGGCTCTCTGCAGGCCGTTACTCATTAAATGCCTGTTAGAACAGAAAGGTCTTCACCTGTCAGCAAAAGGAGAGCAGAGAAGATGCCAGCTTTAAGGAGGGAGAAGAACTTCAACTGGATATGTATATAAAAACAAGCCTGTGATGTATACATTCATAACCTTGATGAAGTGGTCCTCTTCTGTATTGTGAGATAACTAGTGCTCAAGAGTGGTGCTGTGACCAGAAAAATGATGTTGTTCAAGCAAAATAGATTTGCTGGGGCTTGCTGTTACACCTACTGGCTAAAAGAAGCGCTGTTTTGTCTGCACTGGGAACTGGACAGAATGAGTGTGTTCATGTTCGGTTTGTTAGATTTCTGAGTAGCTTTTAGTGCCATCAACCATGTTATCTTTATGGATGGTCTAGTGGTACTCAGTGGATCATAGTGGCTGTGATCCTTCTTGGAGTGATAGTTTGAAAAGATGATGTTGAATAGCTGTTCAACCCTTTAGTCACTGGTTTATGGCAGTGGTGCAACGTTTTTCTGGTAGAGGCCTTTGGAGTAAATATTAAGCTCACATACTGATGATGGGTATAGCTAAAACCAGCATTACACAGGACTGCATCCAAAAGTAATTGAGCCCATATTTTCTTTCTCTGTTTTTATTACTTTTTCTGCTACTCTTCTATCTGTCTTTCCTTCTTTCTCTGTCTGTCTGTCTCCCCTCCCACCTGCCATACCACTGGGGAAAGGAAAGATCACATTTGCAGAGACTTGACCTTGCACAGGGTTTCTAAAGTTACTACAAGGATTGGTAGTGTTCAGAAGTGTATCATGCTGGCTGAGGAATTCTGGGTGCTATAGGCCAAAAAGTAACTAAAAACATTCCAAACTCTGAGCTGGACCGTCATGCCTGAACTATGCACTTATAAGACCCTATCCAATTCTCTGAAGTTTCAGTAATACACCTTGCACTGACTTTTGTACTTTGACAAGGTAATTAACATTGCTTTTCACCAGTGTTTCCATATCTTATCTTATCTTATCTTATCTTATTTTTTTAAAAAGGGTGCTTTCTCCCAATTTTAACCTTTCTTCCAGGCTGATCATTTAACAAGACGAGGCAAGCCGCTACCTCACCAAGAATCATTAGACATTGAACTGGCAGAGGAGAAACCTACTAAAAGATCTGTCATCACAGTTGAGGAGCTGACTGAAATAGAACGTTTGGAAGACTTAGATACATGCATGGTAAGACACCTTTAGCCCTTATCTGGATCTCAGTCCACAAAAGATCCTCTTGTTCATTTCAGTATTTCTCTCTCTCCCTTTTTTTTATTTCAATTAGTCAGTACCTGTTATGTGCATAGCACTTATTGAAAAGGGATCATACAGAAAAATGAAAAGAAAGTGCTTCCTTTTTTCTTTTTACTTTATCTCTTTTAGTTATCTGTTTATGATGTTTTTTATTTCATGCTGTTCAGCTACCTCTTCCAGCTATAACTGCTGGCAGAAAGGGCTTGACTGCTTCAATACATCAAATTCTGCAAGGGTAGATGAGAGGATGTGACAACATAAAACATTCTGTCTGGGTCATGATTCTATCTGCCATGGAACCCATCTTATCAAGTGCTGTGTTTTTCATTGTTCACTGCTTTTAGTAGAATGGATTTGGGAATTTGTTGTATAAGTTTTGTAAGGGTGCTGCTGATCGGCTCTTACACATGATGTCAAATCTTCTTTTATCTCTGGTTCTGTGGTTTTATTCATGATTTTAAATGAATTGAAACCTATATATGATTCCCCCCCTCCTGAATGGATAGCTCAAGTTAGAAAGTTATGCTCTGAATCTTGAAACCTTAGCCACTTGTATTTCTCACTTTTTGCATGTCATATTAATTTTATCCTGCTGTTTTTATTTATTTTTTCTCTGTGGATGTACATATAGATTTGTGTTTTTATATAAAGACACTCACAACAACACACATACACATTCACATCCTATATTAGGGCGAGAGGGGGATAGACAGGAAAAGACATATATGCATACATACACCTGCACATACTTGTATTCAGTTGAAGGTAATATGTCATGCAGTGTAAGAACATAAGGCAGGAGGTAATTCTTTTCCCACATTGGCCAACCAGGTATCTGCTGGAAGGCCACAACAGAGCATTAATAAAATATCACCCACCTGAGCTGTTTGTGTTTTCCCAGCAGGTGGCAAGTCATCTTGTACCTGTTAGAGTGGAGGTTAGAGCCATCATGACCAATAATAAACCTATAGTCACTGGTAGCTTCATCTTCTGTGTATTTGTCTAATTCTGTTTTTTCTAGTCCTTCTTCAAAAATGCCCAAGTTGGTGATAATCAGTATATCTTTTTCATCTCACATTCTGTTATTTAGCTATTTACTGTGTGGAAAAAGTACTCTTTCTGTCTTTCTGGACTCTCCTACTTTTCAGCTTCCTTGGAGGAGCTCAGGTTCTAGTATTATGGGAGAAGTAATCCATTGAAATTGAATGTACTAAGGCTTTTCTAGCTCACAGAAGTTTCTGCCAGCCTAATTCCATCAGTGTTTAAGATGTCACGTAACTGCCCGTTGTTTATTATATATGCTGCAGTATGAGCTGTATATTGCTTCTTGGGTCTTCTAGCTAAAATCAGGTGAATATATCCACTACAGACAGATCTTTGATACAAAACAGAACTGGGTCAGAATGTTCAAAAAGATTATTCAGTTGATGGTTCTTTTTATCTTACTAGCTCTTTCAGGCAGGTCTATAAATAACTGCCTAGAATAATTTTTCCTTCTTGGCTGCCGTTTTTATAATAAAGTTATCTACATGTGTCTGCATTAGTTCTGCAATGACATGCGTGTGTATTTCACACATATGGTTCTTATTACTTTGTTCTGTTACCATTTTTGGTTTAGGATTATGTTGTGTCTACATACTTCCTTCTAACTCATTATGTTCAGCTGAAATACTAGAATGGTAATAGGCTCTATAGCACCCAAAGGTACCTCTGGAATAGCATTCAGTGGCATAACCATGTTAGCAATGAAGTAAATGGAGCCTATGAAAGCTTATTCTGCAAACAAGATTCCATTATACAAAGATAATCCTTTTCATGTAGACCCAGTGACCTGCTAAGGGAGTTTTGATGCATCAGGAAAAGAAAACAGAGAATCTGGGGCTAGGATGGAAAACAGAACATCTGGAAACATGAGGAGGAAGTGAAGATATTGGAAGTGGGATGGCTTGGGAGTAATTCAAAGTCAGACAGCTGTAAGGGGAGGCCTGCAAGGTGATCTGATGTGGGAAAGAAAAAGAAGGCACAGCCTTGGCAACCATTCTGTGATTTGCCCATGATATTTGCTCAAAATTCCAAGTCTACCTAGCAGCTCAGAAAGTTACCAGTCTCTGTTATACTGAAAATCAGGGTGGAAACATGGCATACTGTTCTCTCAGGCTTGTGAATAAGCTTTCCATTTTGAGGTGGTGTGAGCATGTGTAGCTTGAAGAAACCTAGGCAACTTCTTCTTCGTGGTCTCTGTGCCTCATACAACAGGAGCTTTCGCGCCTGCGCGGTAGCGTTCGGAAGATTCTAGAGCTCGTTGGCTTGGCGGGGAGCCCCTCCCCCTCGGTCGTACTGCGCATGCTCCTCCCGCCGAGCCACTGTCTCTCCTCAGTTCTTTCTTGTCCGCCTCAGCGTACAGAAGGTTCTTCTTGTTGGCTTGCGTTTTTTCTTGCTGCGTAGTTTCTTGGATTTGGAATCGACCTCGGACCGTCTCTTGACTCTCCCTACGGACTTCCCTTCGATTTTTGGTACATTTTTCGATCCTGTTTCGCCCTTTTTTCGCCCTTTCCCTCGGCGGCTTCTTTCGGCTCAGCGCGGCGTCCTCCGACTCTCCCCTTCTCCTTGCCCCGCGTTTTATGTCGGCGTTGTTTAAGTCCTGCGCCTCCTGTGGAAGGAAGGTCGCCCTTTCTGACCGACACTCGAAGTGTCTTTTTTGTTTGGGTGAGGGGCATAACGTCCAAACGTGCCCCGTGTGTAGGGAATTCACCCACCAGACACTTCGGAACCGGGCGGCGAGGTTGAAGTCTTTTTGCTGGGAGCAGTCTCTCCGCGCCCAGAAGACCGAGTCCGTTCCGATGGAAAAAGGCCTTTCTTCGCCCTCCTCCTCTTCCCCGACGGCCGCCGGGACCTCGGTACCGTTGGTGTCGAAGCCCCCGGTACCGGTGATGAAGCTACCGAGGATCCCGAAGATCTCAACGGGTCGGTCACGAGATGACCCCGCGGCCTCCTCCTCGAAACCGCTGACTTCTGCCCAGAAGAAGCGCCCCGCTACCGAGGAGGAACCTAGGGAGAAGAAAAAGAAGAGGAAGGAGAAGCGGCACCCTCCGAAGACCACCCAGCCACTGACCCTGCCGCCTGCCCAGCCCGCGGGAGAGTCGGCCCTCTCTGACATCCCGGAGGAAGAAGCGCCGCAGGCCCAGGAGATCCTGGAGCTCTCGGACGACGACCAGCCCGTCGAGGCCACCCCTTCCCAGCCTCCGAAGCTAGTCGTGGAGACTGTGCCACCGAGCCGCCATCCATCTCCAGAGCGCCATGTGGACACCCCGGGCCGGAGACGTTCCTCCCCCCGGCATGGCGAATCCCGATCTCCGGACCACTGGGCCAGGCCTCCATCCCCACGGTATCAGGAGATGCGCCTGGAGAGCGTGCGGGCGGGCGAGAGCGCGCACTCCCCCGGCTACTTGGGGAGATATGTGCTGGACCAAGGATGGCACGAGCCCCCGGGCTCCTACTACTCCTACTCGCCCTCCTCCCGGGACCGCTACCACCTGGACCCGAGGTACTGGTCGCCACAACCACGCTCCCGCTCGCCACCACGGGAACGCCGCTACTCTCGCCATGGGCGATCGCTCAGGGGCAGGTCTCCGAGTTCCCATGCGGCCCGGGAACCATCACCCCGCCGCAGACCGGTCTCCCCGCCGCCACGGACTACGACCACGGCGACCAGACCGACCCCACAGGCCACCCCGGCTCGAGCGGGAACTTCGGCCACGTCGACGACCCAGGCGGTGATACACCCGAAGCCATTGATACCGCCCCCGGAGACCGTGCCGGCCCCGACGGTACCGCCCGCCACTCCGCTGATGCAGCCAGCGCCGCAACTGAGAGCGGAGGAGAAGGCCGTGGAACGTTCGCCATCCCCGTCCGATGACTCCTACGAATCGGACTCTGACTCCGCGGAATCCACGCCGTCCTCCCACAAGTCACCGCCGCTGGGCTTCGGGGACCCGCTCCTGGAATCGGCCCCAGAGGACGTGCGCCAGTTTTCCGCAGTCCTCCTTCGAATGGCGACGGCGCTCGGCCTCAAGGTAACGGAGCCCACACCGCAGGCGCAAGACCCGGTCTTCCAATACCTGGAGACCCGACCTCCATCGGCCGCGCCGCTCCCGTTCCTGCCGACCCTGGCGGATGCGCTGAAGCAACCCTGGGCTAAGCCGGCGTCCGCGCAGCCTGTCCCACATAGGCTTGAACATTTGTACAGGACCCAGAGGGAAGGAGCGGAGTTCCTGTTCAACCACCCCGCCCCGAACTCAATGGTGGTGCAGTCGTCCCAGACACGGGGTGGCAACCGGGTCCACACCACCCCACCCGATCGGGAAGGCCGGAAACTCGACGGCTTCGGGAGGAGGTTCTACTCGGCGGCGTCCCTGGTGTCCAGGACCGCCAACACCATGGCTTGCCTGGCGGCGTACCACCGGAACCTCTTTGATCGCCTAGGTCCTCTCCTGGCTGACCTCCCGGAAGAGTCCCCGTGTCCGCCACGCAGATCTTCGGAGAGGCCGTGGCCGTGGCCACCCAACAACTCGCCACCTCGAGACACGCCGTGGAGGCCACCTCGAGGGTCATGGTCGGTGCTGTGGCCCTCCGACGCCACGCGTGGCTCCGTTCCTCCGGCCTCCAGGAGGACAGCCGTCGGAGGATAGAAGACCTCCCCTTCGACGGGCAGGGGCTCTTCCACACGTCCACAGACGACGCCATGGACCACCTCGTCAAGGCCCGGCTGACGGCGAGGAAAATCGGGATCAACCAGCCTCCCCAGGCTCGCTGGTCGTCCCAGTCCAGGTTGTCATGGCGGAGGTCCTCCTTGTCCTCGGCCTACCAGCCTCGGTCCCCGCGCTCGACCACCTCGAGACCGTCCGCGGCGGCAGCACAGAGGAGGCCCCACCGGCTGCAGCCTCCGCCGTCCAAGAAGTCTTCCTCGGGTGGGAAGGCACGTTTTTGATGCCTCCCGCAGGACACCACCGATGCCGTCCTTCGCCCCTCCAGCAGACATCATCCATCATCCGAACCTGGCCAGACACCTCGACCGATGGCGCGAGATCACCACGGACTCCTGGGTACTTCCCCATCGTCCGCCTGGGGTACGCCATCAAGTTCCGGGATATTACACCACGGGGCGTCTACTACTCCACCCCGGCCAACCCGGCTCTGCTGGAGGAGATCCAGTCCCTGCTCGACAAAGGAGCGATCGAGAGGCTTCCACCCTCGACCAGGACCACCGGCTTCTACTCGAGGTACTTCGCCGTACCGAAAGCAGACGGGTCCCTACACCCCATCCTGGACCTTCGGGGAGTGAACGAATACATTCCCCCCAAGAGGTTCAAGATGGTCACGCTGCCATCGATCCTCCCCTTTCTCCGACGAGGGGACTGGCTGGCATCCATAGACCTCAAGGACGCCTACTTCCACATCTCGATCCACCCCCAGCACAGGCGGTACCTGCGCTTCGCGATCGACGGTACCAGCTACCAGTACCGCGTCCTGCCCTTTGGACTCTCCACCGCACCCCGCGTGTTCACGAAGTGCATGGCTCCCGTCGTCTCCTTCCTGCGGACGAGAGGCGTCTCGGTCTACCCCTATCTCGACGACTGGCTATTGGTGGCGTCCTGCAAAGACAAACTTTACAAAGACATTCACCTCACCTTGACGTGGCTCACCCGGCTCGGGCTCAAGGTAAACCCCAAGAAGTCCCACTTCGAGCCTACCCGCCTCCTCAACTTCATCGGGGCGACCCTCGATACCGTGTCGGGAAGGGCCTACCTACCGACGGAGAGGGCCCGGACGCTCACCCGCGCAGCGCGGGCAGCCTCCCAGGCCCCGACGGTATCGGCCAAGATGCTGCAGCAGCTGCTCGGCTACATGGCGGCGACCACGGCCGTCACCTATCTCTCCAGGCTACGAGCGCGACCCCTGCAGCACTGGTTCGTCAGGGTCTTCGACCCACTCCGGGACGAGCAGTCCCGTCGGTACCGCATTCCCCCCGAAATCCGGCAGACTCTCCTGTGGTGGCAGTCCCACTGGAACCTGATGTTGGGAATGCCGTTCCGCCAGCCCAGACCCACGGTCACAATAACGACGGACACGTCCCTGCTGGGCTGGGGAGCCCACACCGGAGATCTACGGGTCAAGGGCGCCTGGATGGACGGCGAGACGTCCCTCCATATCAATGCTCTGGAACTCCTCGCCATCCACAAAGCCCTGATGGCGTTCCGGCACCTGGTGGTGGGCCGCTCCGTGCTGATCCTCACGGACAACACAACCGCCATGTGTTATGTGAACAGGCAAGGGGGAACCCACTCCACCACCCTGCTGACCATCGCGCTCGCCTTCTGGGACTGGTGCGCCTCCCTGAGGATCCACCCGCTGGCGGTTCACCTGGCGGGGCAGGAGAACACCATGGCGGATGCCCTCAGCAGGGACACCTCCTCCTACCACGAGTGGTCCCTGGCCGACGACGCCATCCGGATGCTCCGACACCAGTGGGGCGAGCCGACCGTCGACCTCTTCGCGACCAGCCAGAACGCGAAATGCCGACGCTTCTGCTCCAGGGCGGGGCACGATCCCCGCTCCATCGGCGACGCGTTCCAGATACCGTGGGACGAGGGGCTCCTGTATGCCTTCCCGCCGTTCCCGCTCCTCGGCCGCGTCGTATCGAAGATCATCGCGGACGGAGCAGACGCGATTCTGGTAGCACCGTACTGGCCGAGGCAGCACTGGTTCGGCCCCCTGATCGAGGCCTCCCGGGGAGGACCCTCAAGTTCCCGCTGGCGCCGGACCTGCTCTCCCACTCCAACGGCCAGGTGCTACACCCGGACCTTCCAGTATTGGCCCTCCATGCCTGGAGGATATCGCCGTAGACGACCCGACCATCGGCACCGTCTTAACGGCGGCGAGGAAGGAATCAACACGGAGGAACTACCACTACAAATGGCAGCGGTTTGTCGCCTTCGCAGAGGAGCGGCGTGAGCCGACGTCCCCGGCCGGCCTCCGGACCGTTCTTCACTTCCTCCTCCACCTGCGGCAGCAAGGCCTTGCCTTCGCCTCGATCAAGGTCTACCTCGCCGCGATCGTGGCGTACCAACCGCCGAGATCACCCTCCGCGGCGTTCTTCCGGGACGATACCGTCAAGCGGTTCCTGAAGGGCCTGCAACACCTCTACCCGCCGGTATCGCCCCCGCTACCGTCGTGGTCGTTATCACTGGTGCTATCACAGCTCACGAGGCCGCCCTTCGAGCCGATGGCGACAGCGGATGACAGGCTCCTGGCGATGAAGACGGCGTTTCTCGTGGCGATCACCTCTGCCAGGTGAGCCGGAGAGCTGGCGGCGCTGCGCTGCGACGACCCCTTCCCGGTCTTCCACCGCGACATGGTCATCCTCCGACCCGACGTCTCGTTCCTGCTGAAGGTGGTCTGCACCTTCCATCTCAACCAGGACATCGTGCTCCCGGCCTTCTACCCCGAGCCCACCTCGCCCCTGGAGCGGGCCCTGCACTCCCTGGACGTCCATTGGGCCCTCGCGTTCTACACGGATAGGACGGCGTCCTACCGACAGACACCTCACCTCTTCATCTGCTATGGCAGGCGCAAAAGAGGCCACAAGGTATCATCCCAGCGACTCTCCAAGTGGGTCGCGCAGACTATCCACTTGACCTACCAACTGGCCAAGAAGCCTCCGCCGGACCTGATTCGGGCCCATTCCACCAGGGCCGTGTCCACGTCCGCGGCCCTTCTGCGAGGGTTCGACCTGCCGGAGCTGTGTCATGTGGTGACCTGGGCCCAACCGTCGACCTTCATCCGCCACTACAGGCTTGACTGCCGTTCCAGGCAAGATGCCCGGTTTGGTCGTGCGGTGCTGGCCTCTGTCCTCTAGGGTCTGGGACCTGACCCACCATCCTACAGGTGAGCTATTCAGTCTCCTATTGTATGAGGCACAGAGACCACGAGAAGAAGAACAGGTTGCTTACCTGTAACTGTAGTTCTTTGAGTGGTCATCTGTGCCTCATACACACCTGCCCTGCCTTCCCCTCTCTTTCAGGTCCCATGTTCTTCGGCGGACCAGATCTGAGGAGAGACCGTGGCTCGGCGGGAGGAGCATGCGCAGTACGACCGAGGGGGAGGGGCTCTCCGCCAAGCCAACGAGCTCTAGAATCTTCCGAACGCTACCGTGCAGACGCGAAAGCTCCTATTGTATGAGGCACAGATGACCACTCGAAGAACTGCAGTTACAGGTAAGCAACCTGTTCTTATGAAGTCCTGCCCATGTGCTTCATTGTACCCTCTGTATAATTTTGAAGGGAGCATTCTTCATCCTTCTTTCCTAACTTTGATTTCATAATCAGATCTGTACATTAACTTTTTGATGGTAAGTGTAATCAGGTTTGTTGTTCTGGTTTGCACTTGCTGTTATGGGAACATTGCTTTTGTGGAAGCAGTAGAGTGTACCTACACTTCCTTTGTTCCAGAAGTTTGATACCACTAGCTTCCATGGTTCCATCCTATAGAATCCTGAGATTTGTATGTTGATGAGACACTTGGAATTCTCTGGTAGAAAGCTTTTACTGATGTACTTTAGGTGAATGAACTGGAGCTCTCCAGCAGAAAATTTGAAGTACTTCACCAAACTACCAGTTTCACAGTTTCGTAAGATGAAGAGTTAAAAGTGGGATCAGACTGTCTTTCAGAACAGCATTTTTTTCCCCATTGTGCCAGGAGCCAGTACTATGTCTGTGCCATGTTATTATTGTATTCACTTTCTTTACTGGAAACTCACTGCAGACCAGCAACTAATGGTTCATAAACTAGGACCAATCTGTAGACATCAGTTTCAGTCAAGGAGTCTTTGATCTAGGAGTCTTTGATTAATGAAGCATACCGCACCTTTATTGTTAAGAAGTTTTATATATTGGGTTTATTCTTTTAATATGGATCCATCATTCTCTTCTCAATGTTTTCATGAATTGATTGGCCTCAGGCTATTCAGACCAATCCAGTTTGCTTGCAAGCTTCACATGAGATATTGAAGCTTAGGTAATTCTTAATTCTAAGCTGTCTCAATATTTCATAGTTCAGTAGTTTCAACATTAAATCATAATATTTCTGAAAAGGAGAGGGCTGTGTGTATGTTAGTGAATTTTGTTTGAATATTACCTTCAGATAACACTGGGCAGTGCTAATCTCAGAAGATGAGAACAGGAAAATGAAATTGTGATTTCTAAAGTTGTTATAAGTGATAGTTCGCTTTTATTTTTAGAGGCAGATGCAGTGATAATACTGTTATTTCCATTTATTCCAGAACTTGGGAAATTATTTTTAAAAGGAATTTGTTACTCATTATAGAGTTTCAAAAGTAATCAGTTGACATAATACATGGCTCATTACAGTGATGCAAACTTGATGCATTATTTGTGGCACTGCACATTACCCTATTTGCTGGCATATAAGACTCACTTTTTTTCTGAAAAATACTGTTTGAAAATGGTGTGTGTCTTATACCCCAGTGCATCTTATACACCCACAAATAGTATTTGCTGGCATGTAAATGGGATGCGTCTTATATGCTGGTGCATCTTATACGCTGGCAAATATGGTATTTTTATTTCTTTGAAGAAAATACCCTAGATTAGGTAAGAGAATAGCATAAATCTTGAAAAATTATTATGAAGATGTCTCTTTAATTCTTGAAAGTAACTAGCAGTCGTTACTCATTACACCATTAAAGTAACTCTATTCTTATTCATTACATTACTTTTATCGTTACTCTTTCATTAACCACCTAAAAGTGTTTATGCTAGTAAGAAGTCATTGAAAGAAGATTGACATTTCAGTGGTTTTCCATGAATCTCCCTGTCAGAATAAGTAATTATTTTAGTTGTTAACTCAAATAATTGTAAACCTTATTTTTTACTTCTCTAATTATCCATGCTGCGGAGTAGCCAAATCGTCTGTTTTTCTATAGCTCTTCCAGTATGAATAGAGGCTTGAACTGTGGCAGATATTTTAGTATGTGTGAAGCAAACATGGTCAGGCTCTTTTCTTCTTAAAATTAAGAAGTTCTGTGCTTACAACTACTAGCTGACACAAAAATCTGCTGTGTTGGAACCTGTAGGCTTAGGATAAGGAGCAAATGACAAATATCTCCTTCCAAAGTTTACAAGGTTTACGTGGTATTTCAGAATCTAGTCTCTTCTCCCAGGAGTTAGCAGACACATTCCTGTACCCATATGAGTCCTCCCTGGATCTTCAGATCTGGTTCAGAGGCGCTACTCTCTGGATTACTGGTAAGGTCCCCCAGAGTTGCAAGTATTAAATAGAGACAGGAGACTTTTTGGCAATGGCATCGAATTTATAGAATTCTCTCCCTAGGGAGAGATTTATGGCCAGCAGTACCTGAATTGACTTTTAAATGGACCCTGAAGAACATTTGTTTAAGACTTTCTTTTGTTGGGGGAGCTATGCATGGTGGGGGAGTTAACTACTGCTGGGGGGATTGTTATAATTCTTATAAACAGGCTGGTTTTTTTTGTTTTTTGTTTTTGTTTTTATGGTAGGCCAGTTTTGGAAGTCTGCACTTTGGAATGTGGGCTAACAAGTTGTAAATTAATAAATAAAGCACTACTGGGCCACTTCCTAACTCTTTGCTAGCACTGAACACAGACAGGCTTATGCAGCAAAGCACGAACATGGATTCCAGATGTCTGTGATTTAAGTTTAGATGTCAAGCATTTGTAGAAAAAAGAAAAAGAAAATGAGGATTTTGTCTTAAGATGAAGGAAGATAGGTTATGTAGAGAAGCTGATTATATGGGTACGACCTTTAATGAAACAATTGCTCATGATGAAAAATTGTTAATTCACTGAGAAAATTACAGAAGTGTTTTTAAAAAGATCTGCATTTCATTTCTTTCAGTGCTAAAGAAGAATTGCCTTTACCCCTTGTATAATCTGTTAGATGTTTCTTTAAAATCAGTGTGTGTATATAAACAAAAATGAAAAATACGAGTTTTTGAAAACTCAAGAAGTGACACCATGTGTGCCATTCAAAAATTATGGAAAAATATGTATGTTGAGGCAGTTTCCTGCTGCAATAGCTATTCTCTAAACTTGCCTGGGAAAAAGTTCCATTGAACTCTGTTCTACATAACATACATGGGTTAGTCAGTTTGTTTTGTTTCCTTGTGATTGGACTTTGAGTACTGAACAGATGGTTTTTTTTCTTCTGCTGAACATTTATCTCTCCCAGATGTTGGAAACCAAACATGGAACATCACAGCATGTGATATAACACCAAATTACGTCAATAAGCTTCAAGTTGAGTGAGCTATCAGCCCTTAATCATCTGGAAAGAAGTCTATACTACTATGACTAAAATAAAGAGCCTCATGATATTTTGAAAATGCCATTAAATTCTGCTTTAGCAATCACCATATTTCTCTGCTTATTTTAGCCATTAGTATAACTCATTAATACCTTTGATTATTACAAATTCTACATTTAACCACAAGCGTCAGGAAGTTGTAGCCCTATGTGAATGAAGTCAGGGGAAGAGTTTCTTTCCCTCCCATCTTTGTGCATATGGAGCTGGTTGCAATTTTCTCTTTAATGTTCAAGGTTTGTATTTCATTTTTGCATATTTCTGCTTCAGTACTTCTGCTTCAGTCTTATTTTATTTGCAAAATTTCAGTGCTGCTTGCTCCCTCCCCCCTCTCTTGAAACTGCTGCTTTTGCTTTGTCTTCTGCCCATTCATATTCTTTTATCTTTCTCTTTTGGCTGCATGGAGACTCTCTGCTGTACAAGTGTAAGTATTTTTTTTTCAAAAAAAAAAAGCTTTGCTATTTCTAGCCTACTTTGTTTTTCTTGCTCCATTTGCTTTTGTAACGCCTTTACTAATCTCTTGGGAGAATGTAGCATCATCAGTGTGCAGTTACTGAAAGAACCAGGCAGCAATTTGGGAGCAGTGCTGGATTTTACAGGAAGTTTTAGCTAGCATGACGTGTGGTGAATTTAAAACATCCCTCAGAAAACATGAGAGCAAAACCAAGCAGAATGCTCATGCAATACTAGTTAGAGCTTTAAAAAAATCTTGATTTGGTTTTGCATTAATAGTAAGCTCGATTTATTGAAATGAAAGCTTTAAAGGAATGAAATATATCATTTTCCTGTCATAGGCATGTAAGGTGACCATATTTTCTGTTTCACTGCCACTCAGATTTGCTATATTTGTTCCTTTGAGGGGTGGACAGACAGTAAAAAGAAAAAGAGACTGGATCTGATCTGAATGAAAATACATTCAGCCAGTTTATGTGGCTGCAACAGAACTCAAGAGGCAGAAGAAATAGGGGAAGTGTTGTATTTAACCTTTTGCAGAGTAATTTCAGCTGGCATTGTGCTAAGCAGTAGCATGTAAAGTATTTTCTAAAACCAAGACTGTTTCTCTCACTGTGTTTTAAAGCTCAATTTCGGCTTCTACTTATAAAAGGATATAACAGAAAAATCCCGATTTTTCCCCTTTGGCAGTGAAAGAATCAATAAATGAGATTTCTTGCCAGTTTTTCTTAGCTGCGTGCTTTGTCTGGCAATTTTGTGTTTCCATCTTTGTTCTTTACAGTTTGCCAACTGGGCTTTAAGGAGAATTGATGTACTATGGAACATGTGATTTGGTAGAGGCTGTAGCAGGTGATCCTCAGTGCTTAAAAAAAAAGCTGCCATAAAACTTACGTTACAGATTTGTTGTGGTGTTCAGAATTACTTTTGTCATTTGGAAGAATTTGTTTTCTCTCATTTTGATTAGTGATGGGAAGATCCAATCTGTTTCATGCATATTCATTCATGAGCAGATGTTGGAGAAGTACTTTTTTTTGAAATATGTGCTGGCTGAGAATTTCTAGGAGTTGTGGTTCAAAAAAGTGACTTTTTGAAGCTCTGTTCTTAAATCCATCCTATTCCCAGTCTGTTGATTTTTTTAAAATTCAGAATTCAATAGATTCACTTCATTTTTGAACATACCATTTCAGAAATTTTGTATGTCTTTTACTCTAAATACATTTTTGTACATTTTTAACCCTAAAATATACATTGTTTGTGTTCTAACATAAACTATGAATAAAACTCATATTTCATAATGCATATTTCTGTGTGTACTAGTAAAGAATTGTATCACCAAAGTCAGAAATGTGTGAAGTCTGACAGATTACTGTATTACAATCCATGAATTCGTTGAGGAAGTCCAGATCCAGCTGTTTCACTCAGAAACATGGACAAATAAAATCCTCAGGGCTCCCTATCTTGTATGCACTTCAAGAACTTTGTTTTACAATTTGTGAAGGTTTAGCTTGTATTGTTTATTACACAACTGCCTTTTGTGCTCTTCTATCTCCTATGCCCCTCTAGCTGATAATGCATTTTCTTAAGGCACGACAATATGAAAGGATAAGGGTACTTTGTACATGCAAGTAATTTCTCTGTATGAATTATTCAGGCGATGGTTTTATGCCTATATGCAGTGCTATATGTGATAATCGTACATTTCTGTTTCACTGTTTGTACATTCACTTATGCATTTATCTGTACTGGGCTTCTAATGATACATTTGTCTAAAGAAACAATTCACTATCCTGTCTTTGTGTGATCTTGGTTTGATCCATGAGCCAGGTGTCACGGTAGAAGCTGGACTCTTAAGAACTGAGGACCAGCCAAGTCTCAGAGTTAACGTTCCAGAAACACTGTGTCCTGAGGAACATCTGAAGCCAAACATAGTAGGATGGTTTAAAAATAGGTATGATCTAATAGCAGAAGACAAAGCTAGTGTCAGACACCTTGGAACTGTGCAAGGGTTAATGGAATTCCAGGATAAAAGTACTGGCCATTAGCACAGGACTGATAAAATAAGAAGCAAGCAGAAGAAACTAATGTAAATTGGAAGGCTTTCATGCCAGAATCCATAAGTTGTTGTGGATTTTCTGGGTTTTGAGACCGTGTTCTATTAGTATTTTCTCCTGATGTTTTGCCTGCATCTGTGGCTGGTATCTTCAGAGAATATTCTCTGAAGGTGCCAGCCACAGATGCAGGTGAAACATCAGGAGAAAATACTAATAGAAAACAGTCTCAAAACCTGGAAAATCCACAACAACCTACAAAAGAAACTGACTTTCCCAGAACTAGGACCTGTGTTGTTCTAGCAATTAAGAGAGTTCACCTAGAGGAGCATGTAGTGTAGTCTGCCAACCCTCAATGTCTTCTGTCTCAGAGGTGTGCCTTACTCCTAAGCATCTGGGTTCTTTTGAATCTGGAGTGTGTGTTCCATCAACAGGTGGCTAAAGGTCACCGAATATTACTGATACTGGCTTTCCCTGTGGATGATAGGACTGATAATTTCTCCCTTTGATCTTTTGGGCTAATTGAGGACCCCATTTGCAGATCCTTCCAGCTTCTCTCCTGCAAATGATCCTGGTACAGCTCAGGTGTAAGTTATTCAAATGATCTGTTTTCCCATATGAACCTGTCCATGTGCTGAGCGTTTCTCGGGAGCCCTTCTGTCGCCACCCTCAGAGGCACATCTGGTGGGAGCACAGGGGAGGGCTTTCTCTGTAACTCCTCACAGGCTCTGGAGCTCCCTTCCCAGAAAGGTTAGACTGGCACCCTCCTTGCTTTCTTTCTGCAGACAAGTAAAGACTTTTCTGCCTTGATAGGCCTTGGATGACTGATTGGTCAAAGGGAAACAGCCTTTCATAATGTGCTGTATTATTTAATTCCCGTTTTCCTTTTAATGAATCATGTTTTTAGCAGGTTTTAAAATTTTTGATTTAATCACATTTTTAGCTTTTGCATATGGTGAGTTCTTAGCTATGTTTAACTGTTGTAAGCAGCCTTGAGCCCTGAACTGGGGTGGGGGTGGTGGGGGTGGTGATGATGATGATAAAAAATAAAGAATGGTGATGAGGATGTCACTTCCCCTAAGATACTGGATGCGTCTGGGATAGTGCTAGAATCGGAGGTCCCACAAGGTTTTCAGACAGTTCTTTTTAAGGGTAGACATCTGAGGAGGAGTTACCATGATCTAGGTCAGGAATGACGCACTTGCATTATCTTTCCATCCTTTATTATGCTGCACCTTGTGCACCAAAGTAAGAGAAAAATTACCTGTAAATTAGTCCCAATTGTGCAGTGTTTTAGGGAGGATGAACAACTTTTGCTTATCTTTCGTATACCTAGATCAAACACTGCTCTAGTTCTGTTGGGTGGGCAAAATCTTCACGAGAAAGTTTTAACATAGTGATAAAAGTTGCTCAAAAAAAGAATACAATGTAAACACGCACACAGACACAAATGCTAATTGTGCTTTATAACCATCTTCACCTAAATCTTTGTGTTTGTATAGAGTGGTATTATCATAAGCCTTGTTTGGCTGAAAACTGAAGAGCTATATTATTGAACAACATTCAGTGTCCGTTGGCAGGTGCCCTGAAAAATGGCTTGCAATCATGATCACCAAAGTAATGTAATAAAGTGTATTGAGTGGTTTACTTTATACCAGAAATTGTTGATGGAATAGGGTGGGTCTCTGAAGTGTGCTGTTATATAAATATGTTGGCATCTATTCTTCTCTACCCTCTTAAAAGACAAATAATGTGATTTATGGTTTGGCTTAAAGCTTCTTAGATTTCGTTTAGTACCTATTTCTGCTAGGAGGCCATTTTTAATTTTTTAGGACTGTTCCTTCCATTTGGATAGCAGGCTTATAGTTTTGTTAAGTGAGGTGGGGTTCCAGATTTTCAAGTGAACATGAAGCAGTCCCATAACTGAGTTCACTCTTGCTGTTTGGTTTGCACTAGGATGGGCAAATGTGGCTCTCTACACCCTGATCACCACCATAGCCAATGATGAGGAATTCTGCAAGTTGCAGTTCAACAACCTTTTAAGCACCACAGTTGCCCATCCCTGGTTTAAAAATATTTAATTTATTGACTTACTTTCTTTGTATATTTTAGTTAGGATAAGAGCTCTACAACAATAAGAGACAGAAAGTTTTGAATTGCTCACCTTCCTAGTCCTGTATGCCACCAGTAGTCCAGACTCTTGTCCCATTTCTGATCCACATAGAAAAGTAGAAGGTAATATTGGTTCAGCTGCAGTGCAGCCCAGCACCCCAATGCAATCTATAGTCAAGACCAGAAGTTAACATAAGAAACCCTGCCTTTACTCACCAAAAAGTAAAGAATAAAAATGTAGGTGAGAGGTTGATCACATTACGACCAAATATCACCCCAAAACACCACTATACAGGCTTGACTAAATGGGAGGTTCTCAAATGTATCATGAAAACATACCGGTAGGTGAAATTAGATTTTCTACAACACCCCATTTGTGGGAGTGAGACATTTCGATCAGTAGGGCAGAGCTTTCCAAACTATGTGTCGCAACATATTAGTGTGTCAGCTGGAGTATGTAGGTGTGTTGCGTGAACATAATGGGTGGAGGGACTGTCTCTCCTGCCACCATTGCAGCCACTAGGCAAGGAAGACCCTGGCAAGGGTGGCGGCAGGCCAGGCTCAGGTGGAGGGGCAGCCTCCTCTTACTGAATTACTGTGTCTTGAAATGATGCATGTCTAAAAAGTATGTCACCAACATGAAAAATTTGGAAAGCTCTGCTATAGGGACAAGCAATCCTTTAGCTGGCCTTCCTTGTTAAGTACAGCACCCATGGATAAAAGATTTCAGGGAGTGCATAGAACAAGCCAGTTCCTTCCAACACTTCCTGTTGGAGCAGATATAGAACTGGGCTAGTGGGAAGTAAAAACAGCAATCTTCTCTATCACTCCTCTTCTGTACAGAGAATGCATTAACATGCATAATGGGCTACATAAAGGCCAAATGAACAGAAAATGTAGTATGAACCACCAGAAATTATATGACTGGGTTTTGTTTTTTTCTTGCGAGCTTAGCTTGGACATTGGATTATGTATCTCACCTTTAGATTGCACTTTAAAAAACCGTTGTCCATACTAGAACTTTACAGAGGGGCAGAGAAAAATGAATAGTTTAGGGTCTTTTTGTTAATTCTTCCTTAAAGTCTTCCCTTCTGATCTTTTTCTTCACCATGAGATGGTTTCTATGTAGATGATGAATTGCGCAATTGGAGACTAATGGTGGAAAATGCTTCATTTTCCCCCCTTGATCACTGTGTAGATTTTTCTGCCCAGAAATCCAAATGAATCTTCATGCTGAGCAGTGTGTACTAGGAAGATCAGAAGTTAAGCTTGAGTTTTAGTCTAGCTTATGTAGTCAGGCAGCTGACTCTGTGTGCACAGCAGTGTCACTGGGCTTTGTTCTTTGCTGTCAAGAATTCAAAAAGATGAAGGAGAAAATAACCACGATGATTGTGAGTACAGTAAATGAGTACAAGAGATGAGTAAATGGTAACATATAATAGATTTTCCCCCCAGATCACTTTACATTATCTCTTTATTTCACTATTGAGCAATAAGTCCCCAGTCCTGCTCTTCTCATCATAAGATGAGAAACAAAGTTATGCTCCTTTCCACAGATGTTTCTTTTTTTTACTGGATGGATACAAAACAAAACTGGAACTGAAAAGCATGGAAAAGGAAAGGAGTGGATTCTAATTGTAGCCAATTAATACAATGACTCTTCATAGGTCACACCGTTTGTGTGGCTTGTCTTTCTCAAGGTTACTTAAGTAACTGGATGATAGTGATAATGAAGAATCCAACCTCATTTAAGGAACATCTTGAATGAGCAGACTTTGGGAGGTTCTTTGAAATCTTTGGTTATGCACTCGCCTCGCCTTGTTTCCTAAATTTTTCACCAAGGCTCTTATTTTTAAATTACTCCTGTTCTTAAAATGAGCTTCACAAAAGAGTGACGCCGTTGGTGGCCAACCAAACTGCACAAAATATATCATGTAATCTTTTAAAGCTTCACTGGCTTCTTCATCATGCAAAAGATGTTAAAAATCATACAGGAGGATAAGAGCAATGATGGTAGAATCAGAGGCGTACATTTTGTATCAAATGTTGTTTTTGCTATGGTTCAGTTCCTGAGGGGATTTCAAGCTGCTCTCTTTGTTGGCCATGTGGGGACAAAGAGCAATAAAAGACTGGCAGTAAAATTTCAATTCCATGAGCACCAGAAAAGTAACTTCGCTTGCAATCCAGGCTACCCCTGCCCTGTGCAAAACTAGCTATCATTCTTTAAATGAAGAGTGTCATTCTCTGTCATGTCAGAGATTAAAAAGACAGTAAAAAAAAGGGGTGGAGCATGAAGCAGAGGTTTGGCGTAGATGATGTAGCCTATTGCCAATACCAGTTACACAGGGATTGCTTAATAGCTGCAACAGGTGGTGATTAAAGGTGGTCACAAACCACCTGTTTTCTGCCTTGCCTCAGTTTACCTAAAAGGCAGATTGAAAGTGAGACAGTTTACCTCCAGATTTCATTCAGATTGTCATCAATAACACAGGGTCAGAACAATGGAAACCATGAATTCAGTGAAAGTTGTGATATGTTTCAACCTGCGGATGTGTCTTCTCTTCTTCCTCCTCTCTCAGCTTTATATGATAGGCCCAAGCATTGCTGTTCTCTTTGTTAATTTACATCAAGACTACCGTAGGACTTCAACTTATGGTAACTCTATAAATGACCTCCAAGTCACCCTATTATCATCGTCAATAACCCTGCAGATCCCACAGACTCAGGGCCACAACTTCCTTGTTTGAGTATATCCATCTGTAATGGCTTGCCTTCCTCTTTTTCTGCTGTCTTCTACCATACCAAACATCATTATCTTTTCTGGTGAGTCATGTCTTCTCATGATATGGCCAAAATACAATAGTTTCAGTTTAGTCATCTTGGTTTCTGGAGGCAGTTCAGGCTTTATTTTCTCTAGAACCCATTTACTAGTCTTTCTGGCAGTCCACAGTATCCCTTTAGTATCCATAATTTCTGTCAAGAGTTGAAGGGAGGATATGTGTATGTCTGCATCTGTGTATGTATAGCTACAATGTCACTCTGTGTGTCTGTGTTAAAATAGAGGAACTGGAGGCAGCAGCAGAAAAAATGATTATAAAGATATGAGTGAGATAAAATAGGCATGGTGTGTTGCATGGCAGAAAAGTAATACGGATGAAATGTCTGTGGAGCAAGGAGACAACTGAGTGGTGGAATCTGAGAGCTCAGTTGGAGTACTTCCTAATTGTTGCACACTGGTGTTCATTAGATTCCAGTTAACTGGTTAGAATCATTTAGGGGATTTTTATTTCTACTTTTTTGGTTCAGGAAGTGGTTACCAAGGCAACAGACACTGGAAATAGACACAGCAAGGTAACAGGAGAATACACCCCCATCTGAAAAGCCCTGTAATCAGCAGTAAATATGTTAACAGAAATTTAAATGCAAGAAGATTAAAAAACACCCACCATTCATCATACATTGTTGTATGGCAAGAAGGATTAAAATTCAGGCAATGTGTTTGGAAACTAGACCCTTAAGGTGAAATTTCATATTTTATGAAATAAAGTACTACAGAACTACTGTTGATGATAACAATAACAAACATTGAGGGGGGGGCAAAGCACCTTCTCTTCTTTTACAGTTTAGAAAACTCTACCCATGCTCTTACCTCATATCAACAGCTACTGGCTCAGATTGCCAAATGCCAGGACTCATAAATTTTTTTTTACACATTGTAGAACCCAGTGTTGTATCTGGATTACTGTATCTGGATTTGAAATTGTCTCCTCTTTCATAAAGACTATGAGAGAATCCCTAATTGTGTGTTTGTAAAAATGCTCATGTGATACCAAAGAAATCTGCATTGTGTACTGTACCTCCTGCTTTTGTTTTTGTAGAACTGCTATAATGAAGCAGAGTAATGTTTTAGCAAACTGAAAAAAAATATTATATGTATATTATGTATTATAATGTTACACTTTCTTATACAAGTAAGTTCTTTTCTACTGTACTATAAACCAGACCAGGTTTAAGTATGATGGGTGTTACAGTCGAGCAATACATGGATGCATTGCCAGTGAGACTCCCATGAAGTAATATGTTGGAGATGGTCCGATCTATTCAAGAGTGATGAATGAGAAGTGGGAGTTGACCTGGAAGTTGGCATGATATAGAAGTTGACATAAGTTCAGATTCTAAAATCTGTATTAGTCTAGTAACTTTATTGCAATAACCAAAAGGACACAAAATGTTTGCATGATTTTGATATCTTGCGATATCTTGATCCATCAAGATCTTATTTAAAAACATGGGAGAAAGGGACCCTCATAGGAAAAAAAACAACAACAATTGTTATTTCATTGTTCAAGTTATTGGGAAGGCATAGTGAGGAAGAAGTCTGCATGTGGTCAAATGAGTCTCTACCAACTGATGTTTACCTGGAATAACCTCTAGGAAGAATGTAAGCAAAAGAGGTAAACATGTTCAGTCTTCTGTTTTTGAAAATATAGAATCCATCTTTGAGCTTAGAGTGTGCCTTCTGACAATTGAGTTAAAAAGCGAATCTTAAGATCTGATCAGCCTTTATTTGTTAAATTAATGCTTTTGATACTGAACAAAGTAGGACAGGTTGGTCTGTAACAAATATTCCAAAATCTCATGGTAAGGTAATATTCCCTTGTGTATTTTTACATATTTGAATCAAGAAGAAATTGAAACCAAAAGCAGAGATGCTATACAACCAACAAAAGAGTACGCTGCATGACCAAGAAGAAATAAAAAGATTATTGAAAAAAATACACTGAAGAACTGTATAAAAGAGATGAAAGAATAACAGATTCATTCAAAGAGGAACCATTTGAAGATGAACTCACAATTTTAGAAAGTGAAGTGGAAGCTGCACTCAAAGCTGCACTCAAAGCACTTGGGAGAAATAAATCACCAGGAACGAAGGGCATACTAGTAGAGCTGTTTTAGAAACAGAATCTACTTAAATTCTAACTCAAATCTGTCATCAAATATGGAAAACAAAAGAGTGGCCCACACATTGGAAACATTCAATATACATCCAGTCCCCAAAGAAGGGGACACCAGAGATTGCAGCAACCACTGGACTATTGCATTAATTTCCCGTGCAAGCAAAATAGTGCTAAATATTCTACAATAAAGACTTTTACCATATAGCAAGAGCAAGAAATGTCAGATGTCCAAGTAGGAGTAAGGAAAGGAAGAGGCACAAGTAACCATATTACAAGCATAGTTTGGATAATGGAGCACACCAAGGAATTTCAGGAAAGATCAGTTTTAAAGACTTAAGACATAGGTATCCCACAACATTTGATCTAATATGTAACCTGTATTGATCCTAATATGTAACCTGTAATCAGGACAAGAGGCCACTGTTAGGACAAAATATGGAGAAACAGAATGGTTTCCAATTGTCAAAGAGGTCAGGCAAAGCTGCATTTTATCATCCTACCTTGTTTAAATTGTACTCTGAACATATCATACATAAAGGTGGATTAGGCTCTGAAGGAGGCATGAAAATTGGAGGAGGGAACATCACCAATCACTGATTTAAGATGTGCAGACAATCCTGTACTACTAGCAGAAAACAGCAAAGACTTGGAATGATTACAGAAGAAAGTCAAGGCAGAAAGTGGAAAGGCAGGGTTACCATTGAACATTAAGAAAACAAAAATAATGACCCCAGATGATCTACATAAGGAAGACATTGACATCAGATTTCCTATACCTTGCCACAGTCAAAAATCAAAATGGAGACTTTTTGAGATTTCTTAAAGAAATCAGAAGAGTAGGACTTCAAAAAGCAGCTAGGCAAGATCCTGAACTAGAAAAGATCCATGCCATTGTACTTTCATATTTTTGGTAGTTTTTTTGTTTGTTCATCATTTATAACTGCAAAGACATTTTCAAATACATGATGTATGCTCATGTAATTGCATGATTCTAAAAGCTGGACAGTAAACTGCTTGGCAGTTACAGGGGTAAACTCTTTTAATAGAATGATACTTTTATGAGTTAGCATTATATGGTGGTATTGTAGAACAAAATTGTGGATATTGTTGCAAAAGTAATATGTGGGTTAATTCAAAGTAGATATAATTAGGTTTGATTCATTTATTTCAACTTTTTTTTTACATTGCATTGTGTGATGTAGGCAGCAGCCAAACAGAAATATAAAGCTTCATACTCTGGTTAACATTACCACCAGACTGTGAGTTCTGAAGGAAGAAGTTGTGTGCAGTTTGTAGTAAGAAATTTTCCTGTAGCCCTTGCTGATTTCCCTTCATTTAGTAAATACTGATATATTGGGTATGAGAATGAAAAGCATTGCTCAAATATTGTCTGTACTTTTAGGAAGATATTCCAAAATCAATTATAAGATTATTTAAGGTTCTCAATCACTTTTTTAAAAAAAACAGATGGATTTATATGACCTACCTAATATTCAATCTTCAACTGCGTTAAAAAAAAGCCTAAATATGATATTGCAGACTAACTTTGAAGATTAATTTTCAAACTTGGATCCTTTCCAACATAACAATCATTATGAATATTTCTGAAGAGAGAGCTTAATTAGCATTGACTTGATTTTGATCCAGAATTACATGTAGCTTGCTCCTTCTTTCACAGCTGTGTTGACTTTGAATTGTAAAGATGAATATATCCCAGTCTTGTTCAGAGTTAATAGCTCCTATCTGCATGTATGACAAACAGTCAAAAGCCATTAAGTTCTTCCTTTTTGATCTACAGATGACTCCTAAGTCTAAAAGGAAAAGTATTCACAGCAGAATGCTGAGACCAGTATCCAGGGCTTTTGGTGAGTGGAATTCTTTGGTAGCATTTCCAAATTTTCATGATATATAAACCTTCATCCTAAAGTTTAGCTGTATAAGAAAGAAGCCTTTCTATCTAAAATTTGTATTTTACTATTGTGACACAGGTTCACTACTTAGATCTTGATTGCATTCTTAGTGTCTGATTTTGATAGATGGCTTCCTGGAGGAATGGCGCAGTAAGTTGGATAGGTCTAGGTTGTTTTGTTGTTTTGTTTTGTTCCTTTTTTTGGCAATCATACCAGGTTTCTCACTCAAGTAATCACTGAATTGATCTTTTAGGCTCTAAGCATTATTTGATGGCACTGTAGACTCACTTTATGTGAGTTAACAACACAAAATTGAAGCTAATAATCTGCCTGTGTGAAATGGGCTTAGACAATCTGAGATACTTTGAGATCTACAATTATGTAGCTAGACACACTGTAAAAGAAAAAAAGTTAAGCCCTTCCCACACCTTACCATATCCCAGTGGCATCCTGTGCGCATCCCAGCAGTGACTCTGCTGGAAGGAGAGCACGACAGGAGTGATTCCCTCCACACTGGCTGCCTCCACAATCCAGGAAGTGCAATGGTCCCGCCTCTTCCTGCTGCGGTGCAGCCAGGTACTTTCCCAGGTTGCACTGGGGCAGGAAGCACTTCTAGACTCTGCACACCAGGTTAAGTGTGGGATGGCAGCTCAGTCGTGAGTCATTGATGGGGAAAAGCCGTCAATGATTTACTCTGTGGTTGAATTGCCTGGGGACAGGAGAAGGAGAGGACTGTGTTGGTGTCATGTGTAACTGTTGTTGTGGTCCTGTCCTTCTCCTATCCCCATTGTGGGATGACAGTTTCCTGCAAGAAGGACCTTAGATACATAGACTTAATTATGGCTATGCCTCAAAATAGTGTGCCTCTCTCTCCTTCCCTCACAGACTTGGATTAAAGTAAGCCATAAGCCATGTTCAGGCTTCTTTAACAGAGTATAATAAACACACAAGGAAGGAAAGCTCACTGCCCTAGCTTCTCTTTGTCACAGCTTCTGTTGCTCTTCTTGCCTGAAGACTGAGGAGAGCTTCCTCTACCCAGTGGAAACTCTGAGTTCTGAATCATGTGGGGAACCATGATTGATAAAAGGGATTCTCCACAGAACATCATTCTTCACACAAGGAGAGTAAGAAAAGGGGTGGGCCTAGCACATTCTACTTTTTCATGTAAGCCCAAATAGGACTGATCATTTATCACATCTAAACTGGGGAACTAAGAGCTAGAACCATGTAGAAATAATTGTTTTCATTCTCACCTTCCACAGAGAGGAAGTAAGCACATGGCATGGAGGCTCAGATGCAGTGGTTGAACTGGAGGAGAGGGGCATTTAACTGTACAACTACAGTGCTGTTATTTCACTGTTACTACATGGCAACATCCTTTGGAGTTTTAATACTGGTAATTTAGGGAAGTGGTATTTAAAATTCTCAGCCAGAGAATTGTGGTACTTCACCAAACTAGAAATTTCAGGATCCCACAGGTTTTTGCCATGGCAGTGAAAAGTAGAAATTTAGTGCTATAATTGTGTAGTGTGAAAGGGCCCTAGATCAGATTAATCAGCTTATAGATACATCCTCTCACTAATATTGATAAAATTATGACTGTGTTCACACCCATGACTGGAGAAAGAAATGCATATCTAAAAATCTTTCAATATGTCTCTCAGAGATGGAGTTTGACCTGGATAAAGCATTGGAAGAAGTTCCAATACACATAGAAGATCCCCCATTCTCTTCTGGGAGGATGGACAAACGGACTTCTGGATTCATTTCAGAGTTGCCTTCTGAGGAAGCGAAGAAACTGGAGCACTTTACAAAACTAAGGCCTAAACGGAATAAAAAACAACAGCCAACACAAGCTGCTGTGAGTAAAAATACTCTCGAAGACATTGCTATTTGTATGAATTTCGGTAGTCTGTGGTCACATCTTGAAATGCTTGATAGCTACTGTCAGCCTTGTTTTCTTGTTGTTTTGCTTGCCTGTCAGACTTTTCATAAAGAATTTGTTCTTTCTCGGACCATAAAAGCCATAACTAGCAGTACTGAATCTTTAAGTAAGACTCCATGTTTTTATCAGGTGAGTTCTGCAACTCCTCAGGATGGAGAACAGAATGGTCTTATGGGAAGAGTGGATGAAGGTGTTGATGAGTTTTTCACAAAGAAAGTAACAAAACTGGATTCAAAGTAAGTTGTTTTATAATCTTAAAAAGATAAAATAGATGTATATTCTTTATGCAGAGTTCAAAAGTATACTTGATGTTTTTTTTTGTTTTCCTTTCAAACTCAAAATTACTCACAAGTCACTAGAACTAATGTAATAGAAAAGTACAAATAATTTGAATGAATTCTGAACTGAACTGAAATGAGGTCCAAAAGTGGGTTGGATCAGTCTGGATTGGGTTTCAATATGATCAGAGAGATCCAAATTATCATGTTTATCTCACAGCGCTGTGTATAATATTGTGGAATTACAAGGCATGCCACAGACAATTGGATTAAACAGCAGCAGCAGCAAGCATGGTTGAAATGAGTTGAAATGAAGCTATAGGAGAAGGAAAAATATAATGTTAAGACAAAGTAGCTAAGAGCAAAATTGTTCCGAACTTCAGTGCATTCTTTGAGAGCAGTATGGGTGGATGTAATGTATATGTACTTTTAGTTTGTTCAGCTACATCAGCTGTTCTTATTTTGAGGTAACTTATTAAAGTGTGCTTCTACTGAATCTGTTTTTACATGCTCATGTTAAGCACCTTAATTACCAGTTAACATTAGATACGAATTCTTTATCATGTCTAGAGAATTTAACTATATGCATACAATTTTGCAAAGACCAAAGCTAAAGAATATTGCACAAGCTATATATATGTGGCAGAAAACAAAGCATTAAAGTTTTTTCATTCCCTCTGTGTGAATTTACAAACACCATAAAAGCTGACTGACTGAGGCTAATTATTGGTTACTTGCTTTATTCATGTTTGACATAGACTTACTCCTCCCCCTAAAAAACCTTACTTGAGAAAATAGTATGTGTAAACAGCTAAATGTCTTGGAAATTATCCAAGTGTGAATTAACATTAAGTTATAAGCAGATGGTAAAAACTGGGAGTCAAGTATGAGAAAATCTCTGCTTGTTTGCAGATCACTGCAAGATGGCATGAAAACCTGCTAATCTGTAACAGTAAGATGTTAGCCTCATTTATTTATAGGATGAAATTTAGTTGATCCTAAAATACCTTGAAAATCTGAAGACATGCCAAAAAGACAGTGTAGCTTTCTTGGCACTTTTATAATATTTGTATTGTTTCGAGTCTGTGGAAACAATGTCTTATCAACAAATTGACTATACATTTTGTGTGTCTAAATATTTATCTTTAGTGTTTATCTTTTGTGGTGAGAAAATTTCTCAACAAATTCTATTGATGGGTCTGATCTTAAGGCTTTCCTTTTGTAACGAAGAAAGTGTCTTATTTCTTCATTTGCCACTTCTCTCTTTTTAACTGTACAAGTTAAAATAGAATTTAGTCAAGACCAGACATAAAAGAAAGTTTTTTTAAGAACTTAATATTTATATTAAAAACATTAATTTACAACAGTTTAAAAAGCAGTTTAAATATATTACAGTACATCCCCAGTTTAAAGACCTTCTACAAAAGCTGGTTAACAATCCAAGGCTTGAGTACCAAAAAGGAGTTGTGGGAGCAGCCTGGCTTCATAAGGGAGTAGATTTTACAGCCTGGGTGCAGTCACCAAGAAGTCTGTGACCTTGTCAGACACACCTGTGATTGTGGTGGGACCAAGGGAAAGCTTTATCCCAAAGATTTAAAACTTGGGCAGACTCATACTGGGAGATACAGCTTTCCCAGGCTGTACAGGGCTTTATATGTCATAACCAACTCTGAATCGTGCCCAGAAACAAACTTGTAGCCAGTGAAGCTGTTGTATTTTCTCTGTAACCAGTCTGTGTTAGCCACCTGATGAACCTGCAGCAATTTCTGAAGTGTCAAAAGACAGTGGCAGGTAGAGCACATTAAACCAGTGGTTCTTAACCTGGGGTCTGGGGTCCCTTGGAGGTCCATGGAGCCCTCACAGAGGGTCCATGAAACCCTGCTGCTGGACATCAACAGCAGCAAATCTTACCAAGGAAATCCCCGTGATAAGTTCAGCTTAGGGTCACCATAACTTGGTTTTCAGAGGGGGAGACATGATGGCTAGAAAGAACCTCTCCCCCCTGTCAGCAGCACTTTATTGTGAGCCTTCAGGTCACTTCTCACTTATGGCAACCCTAAGGTGAACTTATCACAGTTTTTTTTCTTTTTTTTTCTTTTTTTCCCTTTTTTTTGGCAAGATTTGTTCAGAAAGAGTTTGTCTTTGCCCAAAGTCATACAGTGTCTGAGTGGGGATTTGAATCCTAGTCTCCAGAAACCTGTAATAAATAGTTGAATATTTAAATCTATTTAAATAAATATTTAAATCTTGAGTTAAGTCTTGGGGGTCCTCAGCAACAAAATATATTTACAGGGGGTCGCCAGTAAAGAAAATTTGAGAACCACCACATTAGAGTAATTGCAACACTATACAATCTAGTTGTGTGTCACCACATCTAACATCTGAAACAAGTGCAGCTGGTTCCAGCTTTAACTGTACAAACACATTCCTGGTCACCAAAACAGATAGGATAACACTGAACCCAAAAATTCTGCATGTTGCATGTATATATTAAATAGTATAGGTAATAAAACTGAGCCTGGAGGGACCCCACAAACCAGCAGATCAGACATAAATCCTCAAATCTTTCGAGTACCCCCTTCTGAATTTTCCCTTCAAAGAAGGACCAGAATTCTATTATAAAACAGTGCCCCCAAGGCCCATCCTGGAGAGGTGGTCTAGAAGGATACCACGGACTATACTACTGAAAGCACCTGAGAGATCCAAGAGAACCAACAGGGACACATTCTCCTTTTCCCAGGTATAGGTTATCCATATCAATGTGATTCAAGGAACAACAAAATATTAGATTAATTGTTATATCTTTGTTCTAGTCTTCATTTTTCCTTCTCTAGCATTTTAAGGAAGCAGCATGGGAGGATGGGAAAGTCTGTTACCAATTAGAATAGATCAACCTACCCCAGTTAGGAATGATGGGAGCTATATTTCAAAACATCTGGAAGGTACAAGGTATTGTTAAGTAAATGCAGAGCTTAGAAAGAAAAAATTTTTAGAGATATTTTGAGAATATGTCTTTGTGTCTGCTTAACTGGAAAAAGACTTCCAGGTTTCATTTGGATGTTACACTAAACTGTAGCATGGCACAAGAACAGGAACCATGCAGCCCTCTAGATGTTGGATCATTCTTCAACAATAGTTATGTTGGCCAGGGCTTCTGGGACTTGCAGTCTTCCAGCATCTGGAGGACTGCATGGTTTCCACTCTGGGTTTCTCAGTGCATAAATGAGTTGAGGTAGAGTGTGTGCTTTTGCATTTTTGTCTTCTCTTTTGGTGTGGGTTACAAGGGGAAAAAATCACAAGTTTTGCTTCCATTTCTAGTTACCTATATTTTAGGACTGTGTCCAAATTGTGAAGCGTGAATAATCTTAACTATAGCTTTATAAAAACAAAGTTTGAAGTTGACTTGTTCCAGTAGACCATAGTTAAGACTCACTGCTATTTCTTTAGACTGAAACATGATGCTAAATAGTTAAATAGACAGTTTAAAACACCAGTGAAAGCTTCTCATCCCTTCATGACCATGCCAGAGGAAAGGAGAAGAGAAGCTCAAGGGCTCCCCAGGTTCATTTATGTAAGAACAATAGGAAGCCATTGTTATCTTAAGTATTTGCCTTTTTGATATACTAGGAGGCCCTCAGCAAAAGGCTCGGATGGTGGTGACTCTAGTGAACCAGCTGATGAAAAGAAAAAAAGAGATTCTCGGAAAAGTGGCTTTCTCAATTTAATCAAATCTAGATCCAAATCCGAACGTCCTCAAACTGTACTGGTGTCAGAAGAGCCCTCATCACCCAAAGGTGTTACCAAAAGCACTGCAGTGGACACTACAAAGAAGGAGTTTAAATTGACTGAACAGAATGGCAGCACTGAAAAAACTGAGGAGTTAAAAACACCAGACTCAGTGGAAGAGGCTGCCTCAGATGATGCTTCTAAACTTGAGAAGACTGACAGCAAAGGCAGCCCTCAAGGAGGGCGTAGGTATGGGGTACAAGTCATGGGCAGTGGTCTTTTAGCCGAAATGAAAGCCAAACAGGAGCGAAGAGCTGCATCAGCACAAAAGGTGAGGCATGTTTACATTTAACAGCCCAAGCCAGCTCCTAACCATGCAAGTGTTCTCTTGTAAATGAATGATTTCTATAATGATGTGAGATACAATAATGGGACATTTTGGTAGCCATCTTGAGATATTACATATTGGCCAAGGTAGGCAACCTGAAAATCTTCCTTAGGATTAGTTTCTGTGTTGCTTTATTTATTATGCTAAATTGTCTAAGCTTTGGGATACAGATGGCTGTTTAAATTCAAATCTAGATGGTACAGAAACAAAACCATAAGGAATTTACTACTTGATGCATGACCTAGTACGGTCTTATTACAGTTACTGATGATGAGCAGGTGCATACTAGATGAAAGATGGCAAGTGCTCAGTGAGTGTGTATGTGCTTGCTTTGAATTTGATATGTGAATTGGCATGAATGCTGCAGATAAATGAATGGCGATTAGTCATCTCTCTCAGCAAAGATTTTTAGTAGTTGTCTTGCTCCATCTAGTGTTTAAAGAGGTAAGCATTAACTCCAGAGACAAATACAATGCAAATAATGTCATGTTTCATGGATTAATTAATTAATACATCAAAGGTTTTAAAGATGAAAAGTACTCAGCAAGAGGGAATCAGGACTGATACGTTTTTAGATGATATTTCCTACATGTTCCAGGAAATTAAGTTAGGTATGGAAAAGGTCAAAATATCCCTGTGTTTATGTAGTTGCATACACTATAGCAAATTTTCTGTTTCTTTCTGTGCTAAGCAATGACATTCAATTTTAGCAGCTTAATTAAGTGATTGAAATGATATAAGACATAGGACCACAAGTACCAATAATTTAAATGGCTGTCTTTTTCTATTAGCAGTTCTACTTGTTTTTCTCTAAATCTGTTAGAGAAATGAAGAGTTTCTATTTTTCATTGTTCTGAAAAGTAAAGCCAAATTTTTACCAAGTTTCATCTCAGCTTACAGTCAGCCCTCCACATTTGCAGGTTTCACTTTTGCAGATTTGATTATTCATGGATTATTTACTGTCACCTCTGCTGCCGGCCTATGGCATTTTTAGTAGAGACTGCAAACCTCATGAGACTGAGAAACTGCAAATGAGGCTTGTTAAAGTCCCTATCAAAAATGGTGCAGGGCAGCACTTGAGGTGGCAGTAAGCCCCATCAGCCTCCCACTTCTGCCTTGTGAAGGAACCCTGATGCCTCAAAGGAAACCATGGTGGGTTGAATATGATGATCGTACTTTTTTGTGTGTTAAATATGGGCCTAGAGTTATTCATGGTTTTTTCACTTTCACGGGGGTTCTGTGGTCTTAACCCTAGCAAATATGGAAGGATGAGGGTATTCGGTATTACTTTGTATTGATAAACACAATATTAGCTACCTGACCTTCTCCACTGTAGCATACTTCATCCCTATTGCAGTAGGTCCATTATGGTAAGAGAGTCAATGTGGAGTAGTGGTTTGAGCATTGAACCACAATCCTGAAGACCAGGGTTTTATTCCCTGCTTAGCTACAGAAACCCACTGGGTGACCTTGAGTGCACCACACTCTCAGCCCCAGAGAATCCTGTGATAGGTTCACCTTAGGGTCCCTGTAAGTCAGAAATGACTGGAAGGCACACAACAACCAGAAGTAAATAAGTGTTTACTTCTTCTAGTAGCCCAGTCTTAGAGTGGAATTTGGCATAAGTGTGGGGAGCTGAACCTCAGATATTCAAGGGAACAACCTACAGAAGAATTTAGATCAGGCATCCTTTAAAGTAAAAATAATCCTATAAAAGTGGGTCTACTGAAATGAGATATTGCGTACATTGTAATAATTCCAGCTTGATGTGGAATAGCAATGTCTAGAAAAGTTGTTAATTTCCCTGTAAAAATTTGATCCAGATGCAACATATAAGCAGTATTAATCTAATAAATCAAGACTGAAAAGTTCACATGTGTTCATAGAGGCATTCTGATTCCATATTGCTGAGTATTTTAGTACAGTAGTAACCCGTTAAATGAGTTTTTGTCTGCTTTAATAAGACTGCAGTTAACCCAGGACTGTGATGCTGTGTTATCACCATGATAGAAGGGTATTTGGCATGTTGCTATAGCAAATTGTATGAAGTATGCACAGTAAGGCCCAAAGCAAAACTGTTTAGCATTTTCCCATAGATCATACTTGCAAAGTGAAGAAAATGCAGGAGAAATGTAGATGTACTACTAGGTCAGGATAAATGTTTAGCCTGACTTTTTATCCTCAAGGCATTTTTTAAAATAAAAATAAAAAAGCTGTAGAAAATAATAACCCCAGATGATAAAACTAATGACAAAGGGCAACTGAAAGGTTCTGAAGACTTATTAAATGATTTTAACAGGTTAGCACTGACTGCTACCAAAAGGATAGCAGAGTAGGTACCAGCTGCACATTTCTAGGGAAAATGTTCAACTACAGAACCCTGTCTTTTCAGTGGTGACAACTATCTCCAACTCCTAACCAGAAGATGGAGGCTCTAGAGAAAGGCCCCTGAAATAGATCTTAACTAGCAGGGAGGTTAACTGGGTCCCCTGCTGCTCACAGTGCTTGCGCCCAGAAATTAATTGGTAGCCAGTGTATCGCTTTGTTAATGTTCATAAAATTTGTTTTTTGAAGTCAAGCCCTGGTTAGCCACCTGCTTGTCATGTTATGGAATTTCCAGACACATTTCAGTGGCATCCCCATGTATGATGCATTGCATTAGAAGAAATCAAATCCTTTGCAATATTCTGTGATACAGACTTAAGCTTTGGGAAATAATAATCTATACAATAAATTGAAAGAAATCTCTGATATGCATTTTGGAAAGAAGTGCTGGGTGTATAAAGAGTATGTGATTACTCTTTTTTTTTCTCCCTCTTTTAAAGAAATTTGGTAATGATGCAAGAGACTCAACAGATTTCTCAGTGAACCCAGAACGGCTGGATGGAGGTGGTGCTGGTGAGTTGCTCTAGCCTATTTACAGAATTTTGTAAGGCTGGTACATTAAGGCTGTATTAACATGAAAACAATGTTGTTACTCATAACTTAAACCAGTAGTTCTTAACCTCAGGGGAGCGGGGATGATGGTAGCCTCCTTTGAGAATCTGATGGAAGGTGTGGACCTACTCCTCAGAAAAATAAATGTAAATACACATACAGGGAGGGGGGACAGAGAGAGAGAGAGAATTTTGCACAGAATTGATTTATTTCAGTTTATTGGAACAAAAAAATTACAAAGAATATTTCAAAATACTAGATTTGAAACTTAAAATTAATCTGGAGACAAAAAATTAAAAGTACCAGGAAGGAAATAGAAGGAAAAATAATTTTGTTATCCTGTTCACAAATACTTCTTTGGATATTAGATATTTTTTATATGCTACATTACACTTGGACTCTCATTGGGATTAAAAAATACCCACAGCTCAAATAATTCATTTTTTTTAAACTGCTGTATGAGGGTTAATGATTAAAGATATTTATTGCGTATGTATTTGATTGTATTGGCCAGATGAAGCTGTATGACTGTAATTGCAGCACTTATAATAGGAAATCGATTGTTTCAGTTTTCATCATATCTTGGTTCAGATGTGTTCTTAGCAAGAGCTCGGCCAGTTCCTAGGATGCCTACCCCTCCTTCTTCTGTTGCCTCACCAACTAGACATTCCAGCCCACATTAGCCCAATTCATGCATTTAGTATTCTAAGCATATAGAGTGAGTACTCTACTCTAGAATTCCCTTTTTTGAAAGGTAAATTCTATCATAACATTGCTCTACACAATTGGAATCCCTGACAAGAATAAGCATTTTGTTTATACAGAGCTTAGCATCTGTGTTCACTTGAAGGTGGTTAAAGCTCTTTTACCAGTCTTCTGTATCAGCACTGACAAGGCACAGGAGTGAAGAATCTAGGGCTGGAGAAAGCATCCCCAGCTTAAAGAATACCCTTTTAAGCAAGGGTCTGGGCAGTTGTTAACTCCAGGTTACAAAAGAGCTGCTGCCTTAACTAACTTAGTCCAGCAGGGCTATAATAAAGGAAGCAAATGCTTACTGTTTGCTTTCATCAGAAGGAGCCAAACTTCTGCTCCATATTGCCAGCAAAGACCATGCTTCCTAAATTCTTTCCCTTGTCCCCTTTTTGCAAAATAAATAAATTAAATAAAATCAGTTTTATTTTCTATATTCTATCCAATTTTTATAACTTACATTTGTGAAAGCTGGCCTACTTTACTGTATTCCTTGATTCCCTCTGTGGGGAAGTAGTTGGTGTCAGTTGCTTAGCTGCTCATCATTCATGGCACTGTAGGGAAGCTGACCTGGAAAACTTCCAACAGGGAATAATTAACTAGTAACATCATCTTTGCCAAGCCTGGAAATCAAATTCCAGGCAGCAAGGATGCAAACACAGAAGTGGCTCTCAGTGTGTGGTTTGGATTTGCGCTTGAGTCTGTATAGAATTGCTTTATAAATGTAGATGAACAGGTGAGAAACACTCCACGGTTTTTAAAGACCTTTAGAGTGGAGGACACCTGCTAAGAAGCAGAGTGGAAGTGATCACTGTCAGAAATGGTATTCTTTTTCCATGATGAATATATCATGTTCATATAATTCATTTCAAATATCAGTAATTATTTGACTGGTTATATCATGGTCTTCGCTTCCAAAATGGCTGCTAGATTCAAACCAGTAAATAAGATGTAGCCCTACTTTTCTGCTGTTTCAGCTTATCGACTTCTCCAGTCTTTGAAATTTTCTTCTATTTTGTATTTCCTTTATGTCAAAAGTGAAGAGTTCTTTCTGTTTCCTGTGTGAAGATTTTCTCCTAAGCTTGTCATGCACCCTCATCAGGCCACCTGCTGTCTCTACTTCTTCTTCTTCTTTTTTCTTTTAAATTCAGGTTCCTCCATCTCATCCTGTTCTGTATACTGTGGTCCTTAGTCTCACATTTATCCTGCTTCTTCAGAATTCTTCTCACTCTGTATTCCAACTGTTCCACCAGTTCCGCACCATCCATCCATTATTCTGCCAGACCATAGCGACTATGAAGACAGAATTTTCATTTTGCTCATAAAACTATAGCACCCTCTGCCTCTGCTTCATGAAGTAGTTCCACTGAGATCAAGATAGGTCAGTTTTTTCTATTACTAGTAGGGGTGCATTAGAACAATATTTTTTAAAAAACTGGGGTTTAGGGGACACAAGAGTTTATGGTAGATAAAGTGTGTAAGAGCCAAGCAAAATTGCAGTTTAGTTTCTATAACTGAAAGTATTTGGAAGCACTGATCATTGCATGGCAATTTGATGCATGAAAAGCATTTCCACAGCAGAAATCATCCAATTGAGATCAGCATCTATTAAAAACTGCACAAATTGTTATTTTATAACCTGTAGAGACAGGGTATATATTCTTGGAAGTTCTTGAGCTTTGCCTACAAAAACTGATTACTACCTTGGTGGATAAATGTGGGAAAGAGTGTTGCTGGCAACAGAATATAGGTTAGAAAGGTTATGGACTGGAGATTATGGACTGGACAGTGGGCCCAGTGTATCTGTGGGATCAACCCACCACAGTACACAATTCCGTACATTTGAGTCATGATGAGAAGTATGCTAGCTACCGACTTTTGCCTTTGAGGCAGCAGGGTTCCTTCACAAGGCAGAAGAGGGCAGCTAATAGGACTTACCACCTCCTCTGCTGCTGCCCTTTTTTTAACAGGTGCTCACAAGACACTGTGCAAGCCTCATGTGGCTTCATAGTTTCCCCACAAGCCTCACAAGGCTGACTTGAGCGTGCTTATTTTTGGTATCCGTGGGGGATTCTGAAACTAATCCCATGCAGATACTGAGGGTCTACTGTATTATAATAAATCTAAGACTGAGAACATCTTGTTCTCATAGGTCATATAAGAATGTTTGAATACAAATCATTATAGAAACATAGAGTTGGAAGAGACCACAATGGCCATCGAGTCCAACCTCCTGCCATGCAGGAACAAACACTCAAAGTATCCCCAGCAAATGGCCATCCAGCCTTTGCTTAAAAACTTCCAAAGAAGGTGACTCCACCACACTCCAAAGCAGCATATTCCACTGTCAAATGGCTCTGAAGTTCTTCCTGATGTTTAGGTGAAATCTCTTTTCCTGTAGTTCCTGTAGTTTGAATCCATTGCTCTATATCCTAGTCTCTGGAGCAGCAGAAAACAAGCTTGCTCCATCTTCAACATGACATCCCTTCAAATATTTAAACATGGCTATCGTGTCTCCTCTTAACCTTCTTTTTGTCAGACTAAACATACCTAGCTCCCTAAGCTGCTGCTTAGGGCATGGTTTCCAGATGCCTCACCATTTTAGTCACCCTTCTCTGGATACATTCCAGCTTGTTAATATCCTTCTTGAAGTATGGTGCCCAGAACTGGATACAGTATTCCAAGTGAGGTCTAACCAAAGCAGAATAAAGTGATATTATTACTTTCCTTGATCTTGACACTATACTCCTATTTATGAACCAATTTTTTAAAATATCAGTTGAACAACTGCAAGCACCCAGTATGTGTATGCAACAAAATACAAATATGTAAACCAGAATAATATCTTGGAAAGTGGCATATATCTTGCATCACCTTGTCTAAGTTTAATATTCCTAGAATCAGTGGTGCTACAAAAAATAAAATACCATTTAGCTGGGCCAAGTCATGAATTGTGAATATAATGTTCTTTGTTAACTGACTGGCCAAGCAGTTGGAAGTAAAGTGGGATAATATACACCATTATAAAACGTGTAGATAGAAAAAACTGATTTCTCAACAAGATTTCATGCATATATGAACACACGTAGGTGAACTAGGCCTATGTGAGAGTGAGGGTAACTAGAACATTATCAAGGCAGAATTAAGTATCTTTATGTTCCATGGATTCCAGTAGGGGAGTTACAAGAATAATGAATTTGAGGTTCCTGTCCCAAACTGTCTTGGTAGTGAATCCACCCCAGAGCAGGCCTACTGTTTCTTATGTGATCCAAATCCCTGATCAAAGCCAAATCTTTTGATCTTGCCGAACATGTTGGGTCTTTTTTCTGATACCCTTTCTGTACAGTTGTCTTCAGAACTGGGAAGGTTTCCAGTCACATTAATTGTTAGTAAAGGCTCCCCTGAAAGCAAAGCCCACTGGGGTACTTCTGGGCTCTTTAAACCTTACTGAGGCCTCTTTCTATTTGTAAATGTTTCTATTGGAATTATGTAGCTATGAAAGAATAAAAACAATAGAGCTTGAGAAGAGAGAGAGAGATGGAGGTGTTTTCAGATGGGAGGAGGGGGAATATTCTGTAGTCACAGACATCCTCTTTCATAATCCTTGTGTCCTACCATCCTCACATGCGCTTTTGGTAGGAAAATGGGAGAGGGCATTCTAGTGGCTACTGTCAGCTCTGAAATTCACTTCCATGGGAGGCTAGAGTGGTACTCTCCTTTTTTTCTGTTTGCAGGCCATATATATATGTATACATATAATCTGACAGGCTTTTGTAAACTGATTTCTTTTAATAAGGTACTATTCTATTATTTTTTTTACTCTTGCCTTTTAATGTAATTTTTAAATGGTTTGATTCTATAGATAGCTTAATTACATTTTTTATTTTTTATCTACTTTTTAATTTGTATTTATTGAAATTGCTGTAAGCTGCCCTGAGTCCCAGGGCTGGGCAAAGCTGGAATGTAAATGAAAAAAAAAAATGCTATCATCATAATCCTCATTAGGTTCATATCTAGCTCCCTTAGTAACAGTCACAAGCTCATCTCTCAAAATGCCATTTGATTATCCTACTTACTCCCCCATGTGTTAAAAGAACAACCTGTGCACCCCTAAGAGGTCAGTCATGCTTCCTCTGTCCTGTCTTACTAATAGTGCCCAGTGTAACCAAGGTAGCTTCCAAAACCAGGGCATCAAAATTCTAGTCCAAGAATTTAGAAATGAGCAAACAATATTTCCAAGTATTATGGTGGAAATTAGCATAATGAGTAAGGGGTTAACTAACACATTGTCTTATTAATTCACTAAAAAAAATGTAGCTTTTTGTCTTGTATCACTAGATTGCATGACCAGACTACTAGAATTTGGTTAGAATAGGTAACATTTCCTCTGGAAGATTCTAGTGAGAGAGGAAGCCTAAGAAGAAAGATTAAGATTGCAGGAAATGCCTCACATGATTCTCTTGCTAAGCAGCTTACTCTACTTGCTAACATTGCTATCTTGACTAGTGAAATAGAGAAAATTCTGGAAATCCAGCAAAATAATGACTGAGAAACAACTGAAGGGGACAAAAGAAGAAAAGTAGTCCTTGTTTCAAGAAGTGGAATGAGATGGGGTGGGGTGATTTGTTTTCTTAGCCCTGAAGCATCCATGACCCTTCTAGAATGTCAGGCTCTTTAGGCCTGAAAACCTGATATCACACACAAACATACCCTTGTTCTATCTGTCCTTTTTATTCCCAGGGGAATATTGTGATTTGCTTCATATCCCATCCTCTACTAATTTTATTTTTGTTTCTTTTGTATATTATTATGTAGTCTATAGAGTGAAAAGTTTTCCTTACCCCATTTTGTTGTCTTTGTTTCTCTGCTTTCCCTATTCTGTGTTCTACTCACTCCCAAATTCAGTGGGTCCACATACCTGTCAAGAAAAGGTTGGAGCAAACTTGTAGAAAATACTTTGTGATGTGGGTTGTTAAGTGCACCTGTGGAGAGCCATGTGACTCTTGCTGAGTCATGCTGATGAGCAACCAGGGGAGAAGGTTGCATCAGGTATGGGGAGAATGCAAAGGTTGGAAGGATTGCATCAGCTAGTGTGAGTATAAATGTAGCTGAGAGCTAGCCAACAAGTGCACACGGTGCCTGAAGTGTCTGTCGGAGGCTCTGTCAGAAAGAGCAAGCAGAGGGATGCTGGAACGCCTTCTGGAGATTCTTGTAAATATGTACACATTGTAACTCAAGAATAAATTGCCTCCTTGATGGAAGAAAACAGTTGGCGTGGGTGAGTTTTTCCTGGCTACAGTGCATTGCTGCTAAGATATTCTCTGCTGCTGGGCACGTTTCCAAAGCTGTGGGAGCAATCTCTGCTATGTTTTGGATGTGACAATACCTTGAGGAGGTTGCTGGAAAAGCAACTTCAAAAGGAGAAAAAGGGCACTTTCAAATGATCCAGTGCCAAAATGTGTCCCTAGCATCAGTGGTCAGTGCCCTTCTCTGTAAATCCCCTGGTCTGTCCTGGAGACGAATGTTGTAAATTATTGCTTCATTAATGATAACTCAACAAATTAAATGAATTTAATTATTAGTCTTGGTGATAATGAATAAATTTCCCATTTTCTAACTGTTAACATTATTGAATTAATTTTCAAGCCTAAACTTCTAGGCTCTGGGAATGGAAGTACAGGATCTCCTTTTCATGCGTAGAGATAAAAAAGATGCTGAATGCTTTATTTGAATTTCTTGGCAAAGTAGCTTTATTTTAATTGGTAAACTGCAGACAAGCCAATGTGGTGTAGCAGTTTGAACATTGGACTGTGACTCTGGAAATAAACATTTGAATTCCCACCTAGCCATGGTAACCCACTGGGTGACCTTGGGCAAGACACGGTTTCTTAGCCATAGGGAAAGGCAGTGCCAAACCCTCTCTGAACAAATCTTACCAAGAAAGACCCCTTAATAGGTTCACCTTAGGGTTGCTGTCACTCAGGAATGAACTGAAGGCTCACAACAACAAACTGCAAACTCTCAATATTTCTTTGGGTCCTATCTTTTTCAGTATCAAAACTGCACCAGTCATCTCCAGAGAACCGATTTGCCTTGAATAAAGGTGACTCCAGCACAGCTTCATCAGAAAAAATGACAAAAACAGAACCAAAGACAGAAACCGGGGCAAGAATGCGAAGTTCTTCCAGCACATCTACCAGTCCAAAGCCTCCTCTTCAGTCAACAAAGCCAGGCCTTGCAGGAAGACCAACTGTTCCTCAGAAACCACGATCTTCCTCTCGGACTGGTGAGAAACCTTTTATAGCTACTACACTAATATTCACATAGTGGTTTATGACAGAAAAGTCAATTGTTAAATCCTGAATACAATATTTTTTAAAAAGATCCTTTGGTTCAGTGTTATTTTTACTTGTTCCTCTCTGCTAATCCTAACTAATCTCTTCAGTGCTCGAAATTGGATTTTTATGGTAAATTATGAGACTGAAAGGGATTCTTGTAAACACTGAAGTATTTTATATTAATTAGTAACTTTTTCATTATAATACTGTGTAAAGGTCTCTAAGATCACTGTTATTCTCTTGTGTCTGATGGCATGAATCATTTCCCCTAATTTCTCAATATTACAATATAAATATGGATTTTTAAAACTTGCTGAGGCATCATTAGAAACTATCTAATCCTCAATTGGCAAGTTAGGTCAAAAAACACTGAAGTGTGCTGGAAAGAATATCACAAAACTTTAGTGTCAGTCACATTCGCTCTGGGCTTTAACTATTGATGCGATATGATGTTCAGCAACTGTAATAAAGTATGCAACTGTTATGCACAAAGAGTTACCCTGTTTAATTTATTGTCCTTCCTAAGGGAAGGCACACAATCAGCTTTTACTGTCTCTCATCTTTCCTCTCTCTCCACACAGCTCCCTGCCTTTGTAGATGGGCTGCTCCCACTTCTTCCCCAAACCAGACTCTGGGCATTTGCACACTAGACTGCTATAGCGCTATTATTCCACTTATTCCAGCCCCTCCCTAAACTGCAAACCCCAGGATTCCATAGGATGCTGAAAGTGGAATAACAGCGCTATAACAGTCTAGTGCAGAAATGGCCTCTGTTTGCTGGGAGTCAGTGTTGGGAAGAAGTGGTGCATGTTTGTACAGGATGATAAATATGGAAAGATTTCAGTAATATGTAATATTTCAGTAATATGATATTATTTCAGTAATATGATTTATGTAGCATGTGTCATGTAAGGAGAGAAAGAAAACATATTGGAGTTGTTAAAATAATTTGATTGTACAGGTGTACTTCAGTTAATGAAGTAGATGGGTTTCTGGACATTACTTCTTTAACAGAAAACTTGATACCAGAAATAACATGGGAAGAATTGGGATATGTTCCAGTATAAGAAAAAAGAAGAGCAGTCACTTCTGTTTCAAAAAAACTTTTTATTCAAAACTAATAATACCCATGACCTAAATGAAACAACCAGGTCATGTAAGCCTTGCATAAGTTAATAACAACATTTTCAACCTTTTATAGACTACTTGAAGTCTTCCTCCAAAATGCAAGAGGATGTATATTCCCTTTTTTCTTTTATCATGTAACATTTCACTGTAGTAATCTAAATGAATACAGTGCTCTGAGGCTTCTGTTGAAGGACTCATGGTGAGCCAATGCAAACCTGAACACAAAGGATCAACCTATGCCCTACTGAGTTGGGGGGGGCTTTGGGAATCTCCTACAGCTACCTCCTATCTCTCTCTCTCTCCATGGACAGAGTTAATCTATACTACATGGTAAATATATTTTAGTTCCAACTCTTCAGCAACCTAAAGACCTTAGTCCCTGTCTGATCCATCACTATGGACAGGGAGCTGAATTATCACTACAGCTTCAAGCCTGTTCGGTGGTCTGCTGCCACTAACAGGGTTTTGTCTTCCACAGAGTGGAAACAGTAGGAAGGAAGCTGCTTCAAGCCATGTGTGCTCAAAAGCCTTCATAAAAATAAATTAATTCTCAAACACTTCATCAACTGGGGTATGTCTGTATCTTGTATGCTCCCATTCATTTTTAAGCAGATTGATTATATATCTGATTTTCCTGAAAGATGGACAGCTGGAGATTGCATTTCAGTTTCTTCATCTGGTGTTTTCACAGAGGATGCTCCAGAGTCCCCATCTGGCCCAGGTTCTCCTAAAATCGCTCTGCTTCCACCTTTGTTAAAGAGAGTTCCTTCTGATAAAGAAAAAGATGGTCAGAGCAGCCCTCAGCCTGCTATCAGATCTCTTTCACAAGAAGGTAAGAATATAGATGTATTTCATTTACATCCTTTATTTTCTGGTCTGTATGTTAATAAGCAGATTCCACTGATGTACTTCCACTTGATCCCAGTGCTTCTTTTAGAATAAGCAAAGTTCTCTGTCTCTTGCAGGCCCCCTGTGGAAACTGTAAACCTGCTCCTGAGGGTTGGCTGACACTCAGGAGCAGGATTTTGGTGCCATGGAGGGGTGCAGTGGGAAGGGGAAGGAAAGAAAAACACTGTTACACTCATGTTGGATACCAAAGTATAGATCTTGGCCAATATCCTCAAATATTGGAAACCAACTATTTACAAATGCATGGCTGTGATTATGACAAGAGTGGTCATACTCATGGCAACCCTAACATAGGGTTTTCTTGGCAAGATTTATTCAAGATAAGAGGTTTGCCTTCATTTTAGGGTGACAGACTTGCCTATGGTCACCCATGGGCTTCCATAGACAAGTGGGAATTGGAACCTGTTTGTCCAGTACTCAAACTGCTACACCATGCTTGCTCTAATCATGAATGTATTTATATTTTTCATTCTGCACACACATTCTCTTGGTCTAACTTTGTATCTTCTCCTGTAGAAGATATCTCAGTTCCTAGTTCATGATACTAATCACCTCCCCCATTATCTCTCATGTCCAGCTACAACCTCAATTAGTATATGATATGAGGCTGGTATTAAAATGCATCTAAACATTTAATATATAGGGGGGAGGTTTCCCCTTAAAAATGCAGATAACATCAGTTGGAAGAGTTGATATGTGGCAAAACCAAGTAAAACAATATGGTGACATTCAGGTTTCAGCCCAACCCCAGAATTGAAAATCCCAGCATCAGCTGTATTTTTCTTTAGACTTCTTGGTATGCACAATACTAGGATATGTAAAACATCACATTCCTATAATTATGGCTGCTAAATTTTATGCTATAAACAAATAAAGCTAAGGATGTTGCTGGTTAAACTAATCAGTTTTCAGAATCTGAAATCCAAGTTATTCATTATAAAGGTGCAATAGTAAATGTAGCATATACATTTTGGGAAATATGTTAATTTGTTAAATTATTGATCAGTTAGATCCCTGATTTAATATGGGTAGGTTCCATAGATTGCCTGATTAATGCTAAAATTGTTCCTACTCTCTAACAAATTTACTATAGTTATTATTCTAAGGTACCTGCTTCCTCAAAGATTTTAGGAGCAAAAGAATGAAAAGTAAGGTTAAAAATAAGAGAGAGAATGAAATGAGGGTGTGATTTGTTGGCTCAGTGGGAACCCTTTAGGGTAGTCATGGCCATTTCAGAATGTCAGGCCCTTTATAGCTGAAGGTCTTCTGTGTTCACTCTTATCCACACATATGAAACATGTTAGACTCTTTGTGTGTGATGAGGGGGATGTTATGACTTTCTTTAGTTCATTTGATCTAGTTTTTATTGATTTTATTTTCTGAAGGTTTTTTGTTATTATTTGGAATGAACTTCATGGACCTCTTTGTATTCTTTTAGTGTGTTTATTGCTCACATAGTGCTGGGCACTTAGATTATTGTTTCCTCACAAATACATTTGCCCATTTTTTCCTCTCTTGGCTGTTCTCCTTTGGCCCTCCCCCCACACACACACGTACTATTTATCCACACTCTGAGAGGGTTTGATTGGAGCTTAGGTGACCAGAGGGAGGGAGGAGATTTTAGGCCATAGAAGACCAGTTACCAGAGTAGATCCCTGGATTATTTTGATTGCTTCCTGAACATTTGCTGCAAACATTTTATATGTTGTTATGGTCTGGACCATATATTGGGGCAATTTCAGGCTCTGAAGTTGATTATTCATAGTAAAATATGCTAAAGGTAAGTGTACACTGTGACCAGATTGTGGGTGTAAAGGTTAAATACATTATTCCTGTTTACAGAAATAGTTTAGCACAAGCTGTCTGGGCCTAATGCTATAAACTATAAACATGACATAACAGAAGGACAATTCTCTAAAGAAAAAATCCAGAAGCTATCTAGGTGCAATCCAGCATCATAATTATCTTAATCATGCTTGATGACAGAGATGCACAATTTGGAAATTAGTGGCCACTGATTCTTGGGCATTGTACATGTAGTAAAACCCTGGGCAGAGAGTTAAATAGAGAGTTTAGTGGTCATTGATTCTGAAGATTCTTTACTTCCAGTGATTTGACAGGATAAGAGGAAATAATAGAAGTGCTATAAACTGATTGGTTGATGATTAGCTAGTGAGATACCAGACACAATGTAAAATCCACCTTAAGCCCATAAGAATCAAGCAGTCCATGACTGCTCCAATCAGCTTAATGCAGCTTCTCTCTATGCTGTTCCTGGGCTGAGCACTGTACTGTAGAATGCTGGTTAACAGGCAGAATCACTTCTTTCTGGATATATAACCGAGTTTGATTATGCTGTGATGTGTTTATATCTTTATGCGGTCAGCAATATAGTGTGGCCAGAAGTGTAAAGTATCTGTATAATGATACGCTGCTACTGCTATAAGGATGCAGCTCTATGAGAATATGCCTAGACACTGAGATGTCTGTGAAATGTAATAAGCCTCCCCAGCAGTGATTTGTTCCTTAAGTGGCAAGAAAGATTACAAAGCCACCTGCTTATTTTTTCATTATAAAATATAAACATAAAAGAGTCTAAACAGGAGGGTTGATATCAACTTGCTTTCTGGATTTGATGTTTGTAACCTTGGGAAGCTTAGGTAAACAAGAAGGAACTCCTGCTGGGTACAATTTAACCCCAAAAGGGCAGTGAACCATCAGTCCTTCTATAAAGAGATTGATTGTGCCAATGAAACAATGACAGGTAACAAATTGGTGCAACATTTTATTTCGTTACACTTACAATGAGAGCTTGTATGATGTAGTGGTTTGAGAATCAGACTAGCAGTCTGGAGACCGGGTTCAAATTCCTCACTGGTCATGGAAACCAGTAGCTCTCTCAGTCTCAGGGGAAGGCAAAGGCAACCCCCCCCCCAAATAAATTTTGCCAAGAAAAAATGTGATAGGCTTGCTTTAGGGTCACCATAACTTGGAAATGACTTGAAGACACACAACAACACACAGCACAAGGGTTTAAAAATTTAAACATACAAGAATTTGAGAAAGATGAGTGCCCCTAGTGGTTAATGTTAACAGTTTCCATGCCATTTTTTGTAAATCTCATGGTCTGTTCAAAAACTAATGGTTAGGTAACAAATTAATGAATAATGACAAACTGAACATTGTCACGTGTTTCCATTTCATTTGATTTAAGTCTTTGTGTATCATTTAATGCCTCGGTTTTCAAAATGTATTCTGCCTATCGATGTGCTTTGAGTTTTTGTGTGTTCTGTTACTGTGGGTTCCATTACTGTGGCTAATGATTAGTTTGTCAAGAAAATGTCAACACAGGATAACCCATCATATTTGTTGTTAAATTGATCTATTCACATATCTGTTCTCAGAAAACTTAAACTGATATGAAACTATGATAGGTCATATGATGTACCTAACAAAAGCCATCACACACAGGTGATGCCAGATTAACTTCCTCCCTGTAGATTTGGGGTTAGGTCTCAAAAACAGGGAAATAACTTTGCATTCGAACTAGTCTAGAATGCTAGCCTGCAGCAGATAATAAATGAATAATAGATTTTTGCGGTTTCAAAACTATTTGAAAGATTAATGTTCTAAGAGTCCATTTAATGTTGTTATGTTTATTGCCTGTCCCATCACAAAAACAACGTGCAGGTAACTTATTTGAAAAGTTTGTTTCACCTCCCAGTGAAAAAAAATATTTCTTTTTTAGCTTACCTTCCTTAGCCTATAGAGACAAGTGTTCTAAGAGTATCTGAAAGATGTTTTGACTTAGCACCAAACCAGCTATAAGGGGAAGGAATTTGGACTGAAGTGATTGGAGTTGCCTCTTTAAAAATGTTTTGTACCGAAAAGATGTGCACATAGATTATTGTCATCAAACTAGTTTCAGTTCATCTTAGAAATGGCAGCATATATGTGTAACCTAAGGAGTTCAAGAAGAACTTGTTAATGTTGCCTAAAACAAAACTAGAAGAGAGATACTCTTATGTATCTGAAGTGATTTCAGAGAGCTTGTAGCATGCACCCAGCTGTGTAGATTGAAGCCACATGTGTTCATGCTTTTTTCAGTTTGCTTTGCATATATTGAAGGCTGGCTCATCTTACCGTTTTGTTTGATTTAAGGATTTGGTGTTTTGCGTGGTTGTATGCAGTGGCTTTCACTGCTTTCACTGAGACAAATATGCTTTTTAAAAAGTTCTGCCATGCCTATTTTAAATCTCTCCATTTTGCTAGGCCATAATCAAGTTGCTGCAGAGACAGTAGGTGTTAATATCTAACAATTGTACATTTTTGATGCAGGAGGCAGCTAACAAATTCCTGTTCACTTTGCTCTGTTCAGCTGTGTGATAAGAGGAGTATCTTCTTCACAGTGGACAGAAGGGCATTCAGCTATTCTTCAGAATATCCCCACCCCGCAGAGCATTTGGTAGTGCTAACTAGAATTGACTCCTGTTGGAATGATTCCATTTCACCAACTCCAATTCTGTGTAGAAGCTGGGCATCATAGTACCAGCCTGGCTCAGGACCATGCTAGAGGAGATCCAGCTCTAGGAACACAGCTTTGTAAAGAGTTATCTGGAAGTGATACAGTTCTTGGAACATCTTGAGATATGGCTGGATACACAGCAATTCTAAATGTTTTTATCAAAGAATATGTAGCAAGAGATAGGTTGGTATATCAGATTACAGATGGTTTGCATATGAGACTTCTCCTGTGGTTCCTCCTTTCAGCTTCCATGTGCTTTCAGAAGATAACTTAAAAAAAGGAGAGCAGCGAATCCTCCTAGTGATCGCCAGACTGAATGACCGGCTGATCTGGAGAATGGTAGTTGGCAAGAAATGTTAGCCTAGACGTGCCTATCTGTTTATCACAGGCATCAGCCAATAACTAGAGAATACTTTACAGAGAGTGAAAGACTAAGTGGTTTGGGTTTGGAATTGGCCCTTAATATTATATGCATTTTATCATATTATCATTTTGAACTGCCCCTCAAAATGCCATTTCCTCCTAAGCTTGTGACAGCTTTAACTACTGATTTACTCACATATTCCTTTTGGGACTAAAACAGATTGTGAGTGATAGTTCTTATTGCAAATGCATTGTCAAAGAAAGGAAAAAATTCATATGTCCCGTACAACATAGGAATTTTAGTGAATGGGGGAAATGCAACTGACATGGAAATTATTTTTTAAATCAGTTTCTCAGTTTTCATATAGTGCAAGCATTTCTCATCCTTGCAGTTTTCTGTGGTGAACAGAAGGACTACCAAGAAAATAACAATAATGAATTGTTTTTGGTATTTTACCTATTCAGTGTTGTTGTAAATGGGATCTTATTACCTAATTAAGTGAATTGCAAATAAACAATCAAATTTCTAAATCTGATTATTCAGTTTTGATTTTTCATTCACTCCTTTCTGTTGTATCCCTTCAGACTTCTGAACTTTAATTTAGCTCCCCAGTTTATATCATTAACACAGAATAGAGTAGAATTCTCTTTTTTGGAGAATCCTGAAACTGGAAACAAGCAGATATCTACAGCTGCTTAATATAGAAGAATTGCTTCTGTGGTTTTGTTGATAATATGCTTCATTGTGTATGAGATCCATTGGAAGTTTTAAGAAAAGCAAGAGCAATTGCAATTACTATCTTAGGGGAAATAGCTGGTTGCGCTTGGTGTAATTGTTGATTTGTGTGGTCCACATAACTTCCATTCTTTCTATGGGCAATAAGTAGTAATTGTTTAACTCTAAATGGCAATGGCAAAGGCTCCATACTTGCCCACCTTTTGTCCATGACAAAATGAGTTTTTTAGTGTATGCCTCTTAACATGATTGTGATATTCATGTATTTACCCTGGTGGGGCATCATTTATCTGTACAGCTAAAATAATTTGACATTAACTTTGATACTGCTTAAACCTATTGTTAGGAAAGAACTGCATGACTGATTTTCAGTTAATTGAAAATTGCCAATATCCCATTTTTATCAAGTTTTGATATATTTATTTGTATATTTTAAAAGTTACTCTCCTGTTTACAATGTAAACAAGTCCTGTTTATGTGATCTGATTAATTTAAATAGCATATTGCCATCCTCTTCTGTTGGCAGTAAGTTGGATTCCTACCCCACCACAAACACAAAAATGCACAAATGAAATAATAGTCACAAGCAAGCTCTACATGGATTCAAGTCAAGAACCACATGATCAAAATACCCAAGAGAGTGGTTTATACTGCTGGATTAGAACCGCATGTGTATCACCCAACAGAATTTATGTAACTTTGAAAGTGCTTGTTATTACAGTACGATGGGCACCAATCTACCACCAAAGTGGTATTTGATGTACAAACTGGCTGTGTAAACTGTAAAGTGTGTACTGCTGTCTAGGAGACCCTTTTGCTTTAGCAGCTTTCTATATTAATCAAAATCCAGAGTTCTTTAAGATACACAGAATCTAAAATCCACAAAAGAGTGATACCTTTATTGGCCTACCAAAATGCAGAAAATACATCATGCATGCTTTCAAAACTTCACTGGCTTCTTCATCAGGTAAAGATATTAAAAATTGTACAGGAGAAGAAAAGTGATGATGTTAGTCACAGACCTACTTTTTGTCTCAGATATTACGTATGTTGTCAGTTAAGATGGTCTAGAGGGATATCAAGGCAGGCAGAGACCAGTTCCCTTCTTGGCCATATGAGAACCAGATAAAAAGTGCAATAAAAGAAGGATAATAATTTAATTCCATTAGCAACAAATACACAGACTCCTTGGCTGATAATCAAGGGGGCAATTGAGTAAAACGATAGATCTGACTATCTTATTCTTAGTCTACAGCAAGTGACTGGTTGAGAATCTTTGCCAAGTGAATGAAATGTTGTGTCTTTTGATGCAGGTCCAAAAAGAAGTTCAGGACACCAGACTTATGAATCCCAGGAGCAGAAACAGAGGTCTTTGAGTAAAGATGGCCAGCAAGGAAGCAAGTCCAGTGACTCTGGAGAAGAAGCAGACAAAGAATTTATTTTTGTTTAGTTGGTTGCTCATGTCTTTAGCAGTGCAAAGTCTTTTCTAATAAAAAGGGTACAACGATCAATTACCCTTCTTTTTCATCAGCTGTTTTTATAGAAGAACATTTTATCTTTAAAAAAAAAAATCAGGATTGCACTGGTAATCAAATTTCATTAATTTGGCTCTTGGGTTTTGTTTTGTTTTTAATCTGAGTTGTATGGTTCTAGATATTCCTTTTCATGCCTTTGCTAAAGCCAGCAACTATTCCGTGTTTTCTACTTGAATTTCTATGAAGCAGCTATAAAAATAATGCCTTGCATTAGGGCTTCAAGCGAAGGAGGGCGGGGGAAACCAAGGAAAAGGACTGGAGATTTTCTTACACTAACCCACACTGTACAGCAGGAAGAGTGTTGTACTGCTGAATGTAAATGTGTCAAACTTGCACGCAACTTACTTTTTAAATATATTCTTGCTGAATGCAATTGCACATTGTAATTATATCAATAGAGCACACTAATAAAAGAATTTGTATAAATAATATATATTAGATGCTTGGATATGATTTTTACATTCACCCTTGGGAGACTTTTTTCTTGTTTGTTGTACTGTATATAAAAACACAACCTCTTACATTTGTGTATTGTTCAAAAGCACAACAAAAAAAACAGAATTACTAATACTCTGCTATGCTTCCACATCCATAGGTTAAATGTATGTTGTTGATTGGAATGAGAGCAATGTACATCTTATTGGTATTGGTATTTTCTAGAGGCTGCCTTAGAGCCTCTCTGCATCCTTTCTAACTTTTAACTCGTACTTCTAAAGGAAAATAGTTTTCTGTCTGTAAAAGCAATTCTGTTTTTCCCCTATTTGCATATTCACGGTCATCTGCTTACAGCACAGGCTGGAAGAATTTTATTCATAATGTATATTTGTACCAATAAAAATGATTTTACAACTGGAATAGGAATTTCTAATTTTTAAACTATATTCTCCTGCTGCCTTTGAATAGATACAATTTTTATTCTGTATCTGAGACCTAAATCAAGGATGGACAAAGAGTGATCTTCCAGATATTAGTGGGCTGCAACTCCCCAAATTCCTTACTATTAACTGTGCTGGCTAGGGCTTATGGGAGTTGCAGTCCAGCAACTTCTGAGGGGCCGCATTGTTCCCATCCCTGGTCTAAATCCAGTTGTTTGTCCCAGTAAGACTGGACTCGTTGACTTCATGGGCACTAAGTTTACACGTATGTTCTACTGATTCAGTGGGCTTTGTTGGGAGTGATTGTTAAATTCATAGTTTCTCACTGGAGTACATTTTTAAACTCTCAGTAGGGACAATATTTTAATGTAGTTTCCAAGTATTTAGGTATATAATAAAACAAGTACCTTAATGGGGACCAAACCATCGCTTCCACCCTTTCTTTTAAAAGATTAATCATGGCTTTTGATCATGAAGTCCAATGTTTCATGCATCGTTTCTGCAGAAAATTATCCAACAAGCATGGCTTCCTTACTGAATCCTATTCATTTCAGTAAGGCACAAGAAGGAATATTACTGGGTGGGTTATGTTCTGATTTTATTATCCCCCCCCCAAGTCACATTGAAATCACATTGACTTTTACCTCCATTGGTTTAAAGGAAGCTCAAGGAAGAGGGGCGCTTTGGCAACATAAGTACCACTGCACACTCTAGGGCCACAAGCTAAGGCTCTTGACTACCTGGATCAGTTTTCTACATGCTGCTGTGAGTCCCCAGTGGCCCTGTGCCTGTAGCAGCCAATGGCATGTGGTCTGGGTTATTACATGTGCTGTAGTTACCATGCCAGATATAGTTATGTCTGTCTTCAGTTGTGGTGAGCTGTCATTGGATTATACAGTTTAATGATATAATATGCTGCTTTAATCTAGATACCTGGCTTTTTATTCTGATCCTTTGGAATAAAAACTATTTTTATATATTTTGGTCCTTCTTAGGTATGTATTGTATGTCTTGACTTTTCTTGGAGCAGTAGCCTTGCCTCCTGACAAGATACATGTTTTCTTTGCTTGGTGTTGGTGTGAGTTTTTTCCAACACTGGAACAAATATAGGAAGTCAGAAATATCTATTACATAAATTACTTGAGAAGAATAAGTAGGCATTTTGAAACACTTTGTATTTTAGACTATGAGCTTTCTTTACAGTTAGTGTTGTCATTCTGGATTCCTTTCAGGCTAGAACTGTCTAATATAATGGAGGTTTATCAATCAGTTGGGTGTGCCACATCTGCCACTTGTTGTTACGTATATCCCTCAAGACTATTTTTGCCTTCCAAAGTCTGAATGATAAATGCCTTCTACAAACTTTCCCCTTGTAGTGAAATATACTTTGGACATTCCTTTTAAAGTACATTGAGTTGGTGTTTTACTAAGTGGTGTTCTCTGTCATTTAAAAAGATCCATTCTTCATACTGAGCCCTCTTTTATTAAGACCTTTTTGCTTCAAACAACTTTAAAAGGAAGTGGTTCAGGGTTATAAGACCTAATCAAATTAAGCCTGTATATGAATACATGAGAAAACTCACTTAAACACACAGCTGGAAATCATTCATTTTCATTTTCTTTCTGGTTTTTACTGCTCAAGAGGTGAAATCTTTATATAAAGAAGCCGTTTGCATCTTTAGCAGTTTGGGTGGCTGCAGTGGCAGCTTCAATGAAATACGTTGCATATGTGGTGGCATTCTGCATATGTATATGTAATCTAAGCCCAATACTGAAATCTAAACACTAATTAGCCTAGTTCTGCCCTTTGACATCTGCACGCAAACTGACAGCATTAGGCTCCTGTGCTAATAATTTCTAACTGATACAAAAACTTCCCTGTAGTTGACTATCTTAATGCTAATCAGTGTGTTATGTTTTCTAATAAAAGAGTACAGAAATTGGAACCCTTACTGTGAAAAAATAGGGAAAGAATTGGTAGAGGTCAACTGTAGACTACAAAGTGTAATCTCTTGAAGTGAAGATGTTCTAATACATTTAGGAATAGGAACTGAGTGGCATGCTAGATATTTTATTGTCCCAGAATTTGTTGACTGAATATAATGCAACTATAAATATACTCAGAGCTGCTTACATTATTAAAACAGAATGAATACAGTAAGCATGACAAAAAATAGAACTGCCATTTCTACAAATTAAACAACAGTTTTCCTCAGTATATTTATACAATCTGTAGATACAATGTGTATGTGTGGGCATTAGCTCAGATTGCTACCCACTATTAGCCAAAAAATCACATTACTTTTAACCAAATCTTGAATGTAACAAAGGAAAAATGAAGGATTTTTTTTTTAAATTCATCAAGGTATATATAAGATGAGTTGGTCCAGTTCCCTGTTTCAAATAGAGGCTGGATCACGTGTGAGCAGGGTCTCATGGTTTTAGTTTTGACAATTTAAGGAACTAACAAGATGTCACCCAAATGCATAATGAACATAAAAAAGCCCTGGGAGGCTGCAGTTCTGAGTGGAGGAGCCAGGGGAACTCTGTGAGATCCCAGTGTTCAATTCACCCTTTGTAAATATCTGGAATCCCTCAAAGAGGCAAGAAACATGGATTTTGCCAACAAGCTATTTTCACATTCTGCTCAAAATCACAGGTCCACAGGTCCATTTTCATTTATTTTTTTTAAAGAAATCTGTCCAGGAATTGAGAGAAAACATGGCCAGCCTTCCTTCCAAGGACCAGTGTTTCCCCCATGCTGTTCACAATAGAAAACCAAGCAAGTGCAACACCTAATGGCTGCAACAAAGTAATTCAATACATAAGAGAGATGCAAATATCAAAACTACCATGGCTCCACTGACTGTGCCAGTGCCATCATTATTAATATAAGTGGGCTCTAAGAGAATAAATCAGATGAAGTCATTGCAGATGCTCATCTTCTTCAGAAGAATCATCCAGCTAATGTCATTATCTCTGGGGGTTGTCTTTAATCACATCTGATGAGCAAACCAAACTGACCCTGGATTCTCCATCTTTTGAGTCTCTTTTTTTATTCCAGTAAGATGAGGTGAATGTTAAGAACAAAAGGAAGATAAAAGTGATCTTAAGGGAATTGTTGTTTTGATTAGATTGACCCTGTCCAGGAAGGAGAAAGGAGGGGCTGCTGGCTGATTGGCCAAATGTAATTTGTTCAAAGTTAAGCCACTGTAATTTCTGTTAGAAGACATAGTGAAAGCAATACAGATTAAATGAGTACACTTCCCCATTTTTCCATCACTTTTGTTCTCCAAAAGCATCATGGCAGAAAGGCCCTTTCAGAAGTGAATGAGACCTGCAATATTGATTAAGAGCAAGAAAGTTAGAAAGGGACACCTATCTTAATTCTTTCTCACTAAGTACAATTGTCAATCATAGAAGAAAAGGCAATATGTGCATTCTGTTAACTTTTTTTCCAACCAACTTGTTCACCTTGAAAGCAAAAATGTTTGGGAACTGTGGCTACCAGCTCCTTGATCTTTCTGAGCCAACAGAGTGACATCTTGTCATTAGAGCTGATGCCCTCTCAAGATCAAGGGTTGGAATCGTGTGGCAGTCTAGATGTTAGGCTGCAAACCCCAACATTCCCCACCTTTTGGCTTGGCTGGCTAGGGCTGCGATGACTTGTAGTCTAACATCTGGAACGCTCTGTGGTACCCATACCTGGTCTGGAGCCTTGCATTCTTTCCACCTTCTGGAACCACAGTGGAATAAAACTGAGCATAGTCTCCCTTTCTTCTTCCCACCTGCAGTCAAAGGAAGAGATTGTGAAACCAGAAGTTGCATCTGAAATACAGGATGGGGCAACTGTATCTGCTATAATAGCTCATCTGGGCTACAGGTAAAGTCAAGCAGCCAAGATGTCAAGAGAAGAGGTTATTTATCTTCCCAGACTGGCCTTGCACAGTTATAATGGCATTATTCATCCCTCATGAAGAACGTCTGCCCTTCCAAATATTGCTGCATTTCAGTTCTCATCATTCTTTATTGTTGGCAATGCTGCCTAGGGATGATGGCTATTGTGGTATCTGGAAGGCTGTATTGCCCCTACTGCAGTTCTACTTCTAGTCTAGAACCATTCTCTCCAACCATGCTTTAGTTGTCTCAGGGAGCTCCACTTGGTTGACAACTAACATGCTCTGGCAAATATTACACTGTGGAAAGGGACTTCCTTTCAGTCCCCAGAGCAGCCCTGCCAAGTTAGTAACCAGCACCATTCTGAGGTCACTCTTATCTTGTTCTCAGGTCATGCTTTCATTAAGACCTTGCCAGCTCCAAAGACAGCACAAAACTGGATTCCTCAGAGTGATGGCCTTTTTTGGTTCCTGTATTTGGCTTTCCCTTTTCCACTCTTGAAACAGGAAAATCAGCTGGTGCTAAAGTGAAGGAAATTGGTGAGTAACTGTTCCACACCTTATTTTGCTTTCCTGCTATCCAGTCAGGAGACAATGTGGTTCCCTTCACTCACCCTCAGACACATGTCCTTTTGACCACTAAGCCATGTCTCATTGTGTCTTTCGGTACACAAGGCACTGTGGTGAAGGTAAACAATGGCAATTAATTGTTACCTTCCACTCCAGTCTTGGTTCATTGGCTTCATGTCTCTTTGGCAGCCACAAAATGGTGCCCAACAGCAACTAGATCCTACATAGGCCAAGAGATTAGTGAAGGCCTCATAACCCCTCAAAAAATAATCCTACCTTGTGTCCCTCCTTTGTTACTATTAGTTGTTAATGTGTTGTTGTTTGTGTGCCTTCAAGTCATTTCCAACTTATGGCGACCCTAAGATGAACCTATCATGGAGTTTTCTGGGACTGAGAATGTATGATGGGAGGGGTTGCTAATACACCAGAGGACAGGATCAAAATTCAAAATGACCTGGATAGATTGGAGAGCTGGGCCAGGGCGAACAAAATGAAATTCAACAGAGAGAAATGTAAGGTCCTACACTTAGGCAGAAATAATGGAATCCACAAATATAGGATGGGGGACACGTGACTGGATAGCAGTACGTGTGAAAGGGATCTAGGAGTCTTCATAGACCACAAGCTGAACATGAGTCAGCAGTGTGATGTGGCAGCCAAGAAAGCCAATGCAATTCTCGGCTGCATCAATAGGAGTATGGTGTCTAGATCGAGGGAGGTACTGGTACCACTCTACTCTGCTTTGGTTAGACCCCATCTTGAATACTGTGTCCAGTTCTGGGCACCCCAATTCAAGAAGGATATTGACAAGCTGGAGCAAGTCCAGAGGAGGGCGACCAAAATGGTGAGAGGCCTGGAAGACATGCCCTATGAGGATAGACTTAGAGAGCTGGGTATGTTTAGTCTGCAGAAGAGGAGGTTAAGAGGGGACATGATAGCCATGTTTAAATATTTGAAGGGATGCCACATAGAAGAAGGAGGGGACTTGTTTTCTGCTGCTCCAGAGACCAGGACAAGGAGCAATGGATTCAAGCTGCAGGAAAGGAGATTCCACCTGAACCTCAGGAAGAACTTCCTGACAGTCAGGGCTGTCCGGCAGTGGAATCTGCTGCCTCGGAGTGTAGTGGAGTCTCCTTCCTTGGAGGTTTTTAAGCAGAGGCTTGATGGCCATCTGTCGGGATTGATTTGAGGGTGTTCCTGCATGGCAGGGGGTTGGACTGGATGGCCTGTGTGGTCTCTTCCAACTCTGAAATTCTATGATTCTATGATTCTATGATGCACCTAAAGTCACCTCAGTGGTTTTCCATGGCTGAGCAGGGAATCAAACCCTGTCACAGCAGGGAATCAAACCATGGTCACAGTCCAATTCTCAAACCACTACACAACTCTGGCTCTCATTAGTTGTTATTATTGGTGTAATACTCTTGTGTTACCCTGATTTCTGGGATCCCTTGGGGGACACCTCAATGTGCTCCACATGATGGGGAATGGAAACTAGCCAGAACATGAGCTATAGCAATGCAAGAGGCAGGGTAACCTAGCAGGGTCTTTTACCCAGTTTCTATGGGGTCAGGCCAAGTCAAAAACCAAACAAAGATGTACAATAAATGATTTTTTTGAATACAAGCCCTATGCACCAACACACTCACGCACTCACTCACTCAAGACCTATTAAGAAGTAAAAGAGAAGAAATTGGACAGGGGAGTATTGAAGGGGTGTAGCTGGGGGTAATACTGCACCTTGTCCTGAAGTCTGTGGTCCGGGAAGGCAGTAGAAAGAAGACACTCAGCACGAGGAGGGCTGAGGGGATTACTCAACAGATGGAGCAACGGTCTGATGGAAAGACCGGGAACGATCCAAAGGAACGCTCAAAAACGGACTATTTGTGGGGCAAAAATACCTGGAAGACTAATCCTTTCCCGAGGAGAGCAATGGATGTTGGAGCAATAACGAAGCTCCACCATGGTAATTTCCTTTGTGTGATGGGATTGCAAGGTGTTGCCAAAGTCTCAGGATCTTCGGCTATGTTAGTTTGTGGTGTGACTTCTTTTTTTCTGATTAACCTTTATGAGGCATACTACAACATATACATTTACAATAAAACTTCAACAATCTTTTTTAGAAAATTTAAGCCATAAGTTTGTTGCCTTCACCAGAAAGTTGGCCATTAGCCTAGTAATATGCGGATTCCGATCTTCCAATAAGTATTCCACTGATAACCTATCCAAACAGATATTCCTTTCCAATAACCTCCTTAACAACTTTTTCCTTGGAATTATAAACAATGGGCAGAACAATACAATATGTTGGAGAATGTCAGGAGCTTGAGACAATGACATATATGATTCAGAAAAGGGGTCTGTAGATATCTACCCTTAGTGGTGTGACTTCATGTAAATGGTCCTTGCCTGATGGAATATTTACTCAACTCGGGTCAGACACGCTAATCTCCTCAAGTCGGCTTTTCAGGGCTGAGGACCCTTTGTTTATTGAGGGTCTCCTGGGGCTATGTGACTAGGGATTTTACTGGCCTGACCTGGTTTTCGGTCGTTCGACCATGCCTGCCTACATGCTTGTTCGGGTGACCTCTCAGGCACACGGAATCTGACTTTAATATCAAAAATTGTAGACCCCGGTATAGGGTTTCTCCATCAGGTTAACACTTGACTGCTTTTCCCCCTCAGATGGGTAAATGAGGCAATTTGGAGAGAGATGGCAGTTTTTAATTTCTACCTTTCTCCTCAGGAAGCATTTCCCCTTTCCCTTTTCATCAGGCAAAGGCTCGGAGTGTAATAGAGAAAAACAGTATCGAAGCCTCTCACATAACGGTTGAGGGGATGACAAATTTCTTCCTCTCCTCTGAGGAATCACTTTCCCTGCCTTGTGCTTTATGAGGACAAGGGTTTGAATGTATCATGAGAAGTATGACTTCATTGCAGGCCTTTTTGTACAAAGTAATTTAGTACTATGGTCCCACTTTAACTGCCACGGCTACATCCTACAGGATCCTGGAATTTGCAGTTTGTGAAGACACCGGAGCTTTCTGACAAAGAATTCTAAACACCTCACAAAACTATAAATTCCAGGACTCCATAGGATGGAATCATGTCAGTGAAAGTAGAATCAAAGAGCTACAACAGTATAATCTGAAAAGGTCCTGGGGCTTAGCAGCCCAGATAAGAACAAAATGGAGAAGAAAGGCAGCTGAGTTTCTCCTCTTGTTAAGGAAGGAGTTCCCTCCTTTCTTCTTCCTTGAGGTGTGAATCTGGAGGAAAACAAGAACTGAGTGACACCAGTAAGGCCTAACTTTTTATATATGAATGGTGTGACAAAGGATAGCACCTGCTTGACTTCACCTTGTTGTTTGGAGGTGTTTTTTCCCCAAAACTCACTGAATTGCTTTTGGCAAGCCTGCTTTTCTTGAATGATACTTGGGAGTAATAAGGTTGATAGTGGCCCACACACAAGTAAAAAGAGGAATATGTAAGTTTATCATGTTAGTTCAATATGTACGGTTAATGTTCATTTAATTATATTTTTAATTTTTGTATGATATAAATTTTAATGTTTTTGTTTTAATGCTTGTAAGCCACTTCGTGAGTCCCAAACTGCAAAAAAGATGGAATAAATAAATATAATAACAGTAACTATCAGAAGAAACAAAACAGTATCATAAAAGTAAGAGAACCTTTGAAATTACGTATGTTTTGGATTACCATTTCCACAGTCTCTTATCATTGTCTGTGTTGGCTGAGGTTGATAAGAGTTGTCAGCCAAAATATCGGGAGAACCAAAGTTTCTTTGTCTCTGTAATATATTTTGCTGGTGTAAATGTTAGAAATTTTACAAGTTTTCAGATCTTTCTGTTTCTCAGACCTCAAGTGTTAAGACAATATTAATCTGTGTTTGAAAAATGGAGATTGTTTTTCCTTTGTCTTTTGGCTGTGTTTTCGCATGGCAGGGGCTGAATCAAATGTAGCGTGTCAACTTTGTTCAGCTACCAGCCCGCCTTTGATCCACAACATTGAATGTTTACTTCAACATTGAAAGACTGCTTTGTGAGCTGCAGTGGGCTGCTCGTGTCAAATATAATTTCAGCTACTTTGACAAAGCTTTTAGGGGCAATGCTTGTTTTTGTTTAAACTCTATGCTGTGAAGTTATTTCTGGAGTCTTGATAGTCAGTGCTGTGTTGAACGTGCAATTGTATATTATTGCTGAATGTTCTTATGACATTTATGAAAAAAACCTACAGAATTACGTTAGGTTAGGGAGCCTGAATTGTTTGAACTTTACAGGCATCTTTCAACTTTATAGCATCTCTGTTATATTCAAGAGCTAGAGTGGTACCGTGATCTTAGTGTTGGACTAGGATTCCTGGAAACCCATGGGATGATCTTGGGCAAATTATACTCCTTCAGCCTAAGAGGAAGGGAATGATCAGCCACCACTGAATAAATCTTGCCAAGAAAGCCCTGTGATAGGCTTGTCTTAGGGTTGTTGTAAGGTGGAAATGACTTAAAGACACACAACAATAACACTGTTATATTAAGGTGTATCTTAATTCATAACCTCCTTGACAAATATGTCCATTGAAGACATTTGGTTATTACTGATGTTCAGAGCTCACAATTTTAAACAGCAAAATAATGGCACATGTCCATAGGTGGGCACCAATATGCCAAGTGTAGTCTCCAAGATCTCCCAGTGTGGCTCCCAATGCTCTTCATGACATCTCCCACCTTGAATGGTTAAACAGACACTCAGGATCATAGATTTTGTTGAAACTGTACTTTCAAAACCCGTCCCTCTACCCAGGCATGTGGGAAAAGACCTGAGAGAGAGGAAGTGGGTGTGAAAGTATGGGACCAATGGTGGCTGCTGGCTTCTAAGTCAGTGGGAAGGTAAACCCCTGTTAAAGGGGCTAGCCAATGTTAAAGAAAATATCCCAAGTGCTAAAACCCATCTCTCAGGTAAGTTCAGCCCCTTGCATAGCTCCTTAGATGTATTTGGTTATTTATCTACTCTATAAAAGTAAAAGTTTGTGAGCAATCTTGTCTGTTTGTCTGGGGTCAGGCAGGCGAAGACTTCATACAATTGGCTGTGTGAGGTGAGAAGGCCTCATATGATTGGCTGGCTGTGAAGATTCCATGGAATCCTGCGGTTGGCAGTTTAGGGAGGGGACTTTAGAATTCTCAGCCAAGAGTTCTTGGGCCTCAGGCCAGTTGCTATGGAGATGAGGCCTACCAGCAAGAAGAAGGGCAGTGTATTCCCTCAGAAAACAAACCCTTTGTATGTTAACAACTCTGAATACAGACTGGATTAGGAAATGTGGGGATAAGTTGCAGATACTGGAATAGGCCACTTGCTATGGAGATAAGGCCTAGCAGCAAGGAAGAGGACAGTGCATTCCCTCAGGAACCCAACCTCTGTGTGTTAAAAACTCTGAATACAGATTGGATTGGGGAATATGGGGATAAGTTACAGGCATTGGAAGAGGCTGGTTCCTATGGAGATGAGGCCTAGCAGCAATGAGGAGGACAGTGTATTCCCTCAGGAACTCAAACTGTCTATGTAAATACCTCTGAATACAGATTGCATTGGGGAATATGGGGAAAAGTTACAGGTACTAGAGAAGACAGTTTGGTGAGTTCTTAAGAGGAAAATAATATCCCAGGCAATGCCAGGTAAATATGCTAGTTTAAAATGAGTTTCTTTAAAGTAAGGACAAAAACTCAGAGTGGATCCATTGTCCTGCCCCTGATACTATTATGAAGTATTTGGAGGAGAACAGATGCATGTAGGTAAATTAATACATATGGATGAATGTATAGCGTTATGAGGTATGAGTGAATGAATGCATGAACATCAGGCCCTAACCTTTCAAGTTCTTCCCAGAAATATGCCAAAAAAAACTGTCTTGATATCAATTAGATATTATTATCAGAAGAGATATCCCATTTTTGTACTTGGTACCTGCTAATCCCAACTGTAACGCTTCCTCTACTAGAAGACATTTGTTTACAGCTGAACACAAATGCCCACCCTAGACAGCACTTTCAACATGAAAACTTGGATGAAGCAAGTAATGGAAACCTAATAAAAGTTCTGTGTGAAAAAGATGTAGGTCATTTTAACAAAGGAAGCCTTCTAGGATAGGGAAGGCAAAGTGGGTCCCTCTAGATGTTGTTGGACTGCAATCCCCAGCATTCCTCATCATTGGCTCTGCTGGCTAGGATTGGTGGTATTTGCAGTCCAATAACATCTGGATGCCTGCCTTTTGTCTTCCCTGTTCCAGAAGGCAGATTTGAGGTACTTTAGGTGAAACAATGCTGTCCACAGAAACAAAGTCAGAGTTTGGAAACGTGCTGAGCTTCTGCATTGAGACATGGAAGCCATGATGTTGTGGCTATTATCTCTTTCCTTTTTATCTTGTCGATATGATAAATACATTGTTTTCTCTTAGAAATCATAGAAAGCCAGGTTGAGCTTTGGAAGAGCTTGCATAGATGTTTTATCGGACAAACATGAGGAAAAGTTGACACAATGTGGAAATAAATATTAAATGTACAAAACATTGTATAAAAAAACAACCCACAACAATGGCAATATTTTTATTCATAATCAGGCCACAAACATCTAGCATATGAACAAATACATTGTGACCAAATGTTGTTAGACACAATCAGGAAACAGCACAAAACTTGCTTATAATTTGGGATTAAAGCTACACACTTTTGAAATGAAATATAGGCAAGGTATAGCAGCTCCTGGGCCTGGGATATTAGGGGAAAATATTGGCAGCAAACATGATTCTTCCATGTTTTACATGCAGAATTACAACTTAAAAAAACAAAAACAAAGTATATGCCCTTGTGGTTTCAGGAAGTAAAGAAAGCAAATGTCTGTAAGATGTACGACCAAGGCTGCTGTCTGGAGCCAAGATAATTAAGTTTAAGAAGGTAATGTTTATGTTTATATTTGCTAGCAGACAAAGCCTGTAAAAAGATTCAGGTTTTGAGGCTGAGTGGGTTAGGAAGGATGGCAACTTCCAGAATCTGCTGTAATGCCATGCTGGCTGGTGGATTCTGGGAGTTGTAGTCCCTCCAAAAAAACTTTCCCCGGCTCTATGAGATTGCTTCTCCTCCCTCTTTTTTTCCTTTTCTTTTAATGACATTGCTCTTAAGTGAAGTTGTAACCATGAGATCTGTTTTCTGTTTATGGGGGTCTGTGATAACATGTAGGCTTTAAAGAGTGTAACTTTGGAGTGTGAATTCTTATACACCTGCTAAAAACACTGTAAAAAAACAGGCTACTAGCAGGATACTTATAAGGTGTCAGCAGTTAAGATGAAGTCCAGTGTGAGAGAACAGCCATTTCCAAAGAAGGTGATGATAAAAGCTTTCACACTCAGTCATCATCTTTCATTCCATCCTTGCCATGGGTGCCGTCTTCAGTTGCTTCAGAACAGGATTCTTTCTAAAGACTCATTTCTTTGATGTCAGTTAAGAAGGCAGCAAACCTGGAAACACATGGCCACTTTCTCTAAGCAGGGACGGCTGATGGTGAGGAAGAAAACCTCATTCCAACTCACTCAGGTGAGGCCTAATCAGAGCACAGGCCACCAGTACATCTAAAGAAGAAAAATGCCACTTTTCTTTGTTAGGAACAAGTCTTAAATTCGATATACATCTTATTAAAGGATATTCCTCACCAATGTCACAAGCAAGGCATCTGATAATACCAAGTTGTTTTAACAGCAATAAAAAAAAAATCTTAACTTCACTGAGTTTAACTTAATCACAGTGCAATTTCTGCACCTAACAGTGGATTTATAATGCAATTTTCATCTCATAAATTATCTTGAGGATTTTTAACTAACAATGACAATGTTCTTCTCCCTCCCTCACCCGACAATCTGCCTTTCTTTATAAGTAGCAATGAAAAGAATCCTGAACAGAACTGAAAGTCACTGTAGATGAACAATGTTGTCTGTTGAATCTGGATTCACTCTTTGACCTCTCACATTCTCTGCAAAGAGATGTTCCCACTTCTTTGATTATAGATTTGAGAAGCCCCCAACCATCATAGGAAATGGCCACAATAGTGGGAGAAGGGCAGAGTTTGGGAACTGTAGTCTAAAAGAGGAATTTTTTTCCCTCCATGATCTTGTTCCAGGGCCTTTCCACACTACACTATTATAGTACTGTTATTCCACTTTCAACATTCTATGGAACCCTGGGGTTTGCAGTTTAGGGAGGGGCATGTAGAATTCTCAGCCAGAGAGCTCTTTGGCCTCAGTAAACTACAAACCCCAGAATTCCACAGGATGTTGAAAGTGGAATAATAGCACTATAACAATGTAGTGCAGAGGCCCCCAGTATTAAACTATAGCATATGAACTTAGAATCTGGGCACTTATGTCCAGAATGAATTCTTTAGGGAGGGGTAGTTTTTTTCTACAAAATTTTTTCTACAACTGGTGGGCATTGGACTGGTAGGGTGGAAGACAAGGTGGCTAACCATGGACAGAGCTGGAGTCAACAGCAAGCATAGCTAAAGCCAATTAATTCTGATCTTGTTTCCATTTTCTATAATTCCCTGACATTTAACCAAACTGAAGAACATCCTATACTATAGCTGTGTGTGGAGCTTCCACACCTGATATGAAATAAACTTGTATATGCCAAGAATGACTAGAAAGTAAGACTAGCTATTTTTTCCAAAACTCCTACTAGCTATGGGAGAAGGCAATTATTTCTTCCTTCTCCCAAACCTACTATTCTCACACCTGAAAAATTTGGGGGAGAGTAATAAAAGGGTTTGCTTAAGCCCATTCATTAGATGTGGAGGCAATGCATATTCCAGACATCACATTTAACATTTCAGAAACCTTTTATCCAGAGCATAATAGTGATGCTAGTCAATTTGAGACCTCATGGTGTTAATTAACTGCTTCAAATTTGGTAGCATTTCCTTTTCTCTTTAATGATCTCACACATCGAAATGTTTTGTGCTCAATTTAACATAAAAGGCTAGAAGGTTTTATTGATTTGAGATTGGCTTTATTGTATTTCTCTGTGTATTATATTTATGAAAATGTTAATGTTGAAGAATTGACAGATCTTAAAGCATGTAAAATGCAGATGGATAGGAAGTTATACCTTTATACGAATTATAACTTCCACCAAGATGTTCTGTCCTTGTTACTTTAATGTAGGCATCTGAGACTTCCATTGAGCTATTACCACTGAATACTAGAATAGCTTTGTTAGAATATACCAGTTACTGCTAGATATCAATTTTGTGGAAATAACAATTCCCAGCTGTTTTAGATACTCAAAAACCACTCATTCAGTTGCCAGCAGCAGTGTATGGGGTGCTAATGGATTACCAGGCTTACATGCAATTACCTGTTTCATAAATCAGCAATCTCAAAAGGAGGGCATACAGATCTCCTAGAATATTGTGTTATGTGTCAGTCATTCTTAAAATAGATCCTGGAAAGTTAATCACTAACTTAAGGTACATTGATTTCAGTGGGTCTACTGTAAATGTAACTATGTCTCAGTCCAGTCCATTGTACTGATTCTTTTGGTATAAAGTTTATACTGGTGTTTGAAATCTTAGAATTCAATATCCAAATTTTGTTAGCAAAGTTTATCAGCAATAGTGATGCAAAGGTAGTCACTTCTTTGAGGGGAAATCTTGATGTTTCTCAGTTATTGGAAAATCTGAAGACAGACATATTAACTTTGCCAAAACTCTGATGACAGAAACTATTTAAAAATGAATGATCAAAACTAGTGATGGCACAAAGGGCCCTAATTCTATGACTTGGTACTCCAGCTTGTGATACTTGGATGTATTGCTAATTAAATCCCTCCAGAAATTCTACTCCAATTCAGAATTCTCAAGAAATTTTTACTAATGCATGGGCACTGTTCTTAAGATCCCATGCTCGAAGGCATTTCCTTTGGAAGTGAAAGCACAAAAATTATTTTAAAGTTGGCATCATAATTTCAATGGAACTCTAGCTGATAGCCCCTTGTAACTAATGCTGCAACCCCATGCATATCTACTCAGAAAGAAGTCTCTGACTACAGAGGGCTTACCCTGACATAAGTAGGGTAAGCCTCCCAAACAATCTTCTCTAAGTCGACAAGTTCTTGTGACTGTGTTTCTTGCAAATGTTTTGTGTGCTAGTTTGATGACCTTCTTCAAGATCTAGGTTTCTCTCTTGTTTCTGAGTATTTTGTTGGCTTTTGATGAATTGAATTTTGAAGCAGCAAGGAGGGCAAAACTACATTTCCCAGGAGGTAAAGGAAACGTGCCATACCAGTTGTCCTTAGCTGGGAACCCATAAATGAAACTACAGTTCCTAGGAGGTAACTCATATACAAACAGTGCCTTTTAACCTTGTAAAAACAGTAAATGGAATAAGATGTGGAAAGAAGGCCCACTCTCCCCACCTTTGTAACTCAAGCATTAGATGCCACTGTTAGGAACTGTAATTTCACCTTTATAACAAGTCATGGAGAATCAGCATGATGTAATAGTTTGACTATGACCCTAGAGACCAGAGATCAAACCCCTGCTCAGCCATGGAAAACCACTGGGTGATCTTGGGCAAGTTAGTCTCAGAGGAAGGCCAAGCAACATCTCTTGCTGAGAAAACCCTATAATAGGGTTGCCTTTGGGTCACCATAAGCTGGAAAAGAGTTGACATTTCCAGTGTTGATTATATTTATGGGTTGTCTTGGGTTTGTTGTTGCTGTTTTTGACAGGCTCCCCACCTTCACCATCAGAACTGTGGTTTTCTTCAAGTTATTGAAAATGCATGTTCTTGGCTGTCCCTATCACCTTGAACTATATTTTCTATGGATATAGTTTATGGATAGACTTAGTAGAACCCGCAGGTGTCTTCTATTTAGTGTATTCATAATGACTCAGGCAACAATCCAATGTGAAAGTTTTACAGTATGAAGTAAAAACTTTGAAAATATAGAAACAGAGCAAGACAGTGGTTCTGATTATAGTAGCCACAGTGTAGAATGTTCTACAGTTGAAGCATTCCATCTTCATGTACCCTATAAGAATAACTGCTGTTTCATGTGGTAATCATTTCCATAGTAAGAAAAGTGGAAGCAAACAACTAATTGTTACAGGAGCTTAAATTAGGTATAAATTTCACAGGTGTAGCTATATCAATCTACAATAGAAATAACTCAGCGCCTCACAGCACTATAAAGACTAACAGATTTATTAAGGCATAACCATTTGTAGGTGAGAGCCAGTGTGGGATAATGGTTTGAGGGTTGGACTACAACCCTGGAGACCAGGATTCAATTCCCTGTTCAGCCATGGAAACCCAGTGGGTGACCTTGGGTGCATCATACACTTTCAGTCCCAGAAATGGGGTTGTCTAGGGTTGCCACAACAAATCATTTGTGGACTAGGGTCTATTGTTGTTGTTGTTTGCCATAAAAGTCTATTGGCAAATTGTAATTGTAGAGAAATGAACTGGGACATTCACACCCATAAAAAGTATTCTCCATGCTTAGTAAAGAGAAAGCAATAAAACTGATATGTGACGGCAAATCAAGCTTACACACTCTGCTGTATGTAACAATTGGATTAGTAGCTGGACCAACACAGACCATTTTGTATTCGGTATTCATTCTTTTTGTTTTCCATGGTTTTCACTTAGAAGTCATTTGTATTGCCGTCTCAGGTTTTCTGCAGGGAGGGGGGTCCTCTAATTAACTTTAAGTCTTTTACAAGGAGATTCTCACTATTTTGAAGCTGGAAAAGAAGGGGAAACAAGAAAACTATACAATAGGATTATAGATTGCTGTTGCCATGTTGGCTGAAGAGGTAAAGAAATAGAGCTTCCAATAGCAGCTGTCCTATTAGGAATCATTCCCCAGAACCCAATATTAGCTGTTAATCAAAATGGAGAAGTTATTCACCACACTGATCATTTTCATTATTATCACTAAATAGGACTCCCCCCCAAAAAAAAATCCCTAATGACTGTCCCCAACTCCAAAAAACAAAAACAAAAAACAAAGCTACATCCAATGACTGCCAGATACAAAGGTAAGTTCAGTCAGTTCTTCTATTTAGAATAAGTGGAGAGGGGTCCACTAACCATTTTCTCTCAGCAGGAAGCAATATATCTTGAGTCAGGTCTGCAAAAGGCAGCATGGTGTATAATTTGAGTGTTAAACTAGGAATGCAGGAGACCAGGGTTTGAATCCCCACTCAAGTATGGAAACCCACTGAATGACTTTGGACAAACCTCTCCCCAGTAAATTTTGCTAAGAAACCCACATGATAGGATTGTCATAAATTGGAATTGACTTGAAGGCACATAACATGTCTTGAATACAGTATAGTTCTGTCTAGAATGTTTACCTGATATATACTCAGTGTTGCCTTTCAACCCATGAATATTATTTTGAACTCCAGGTTTAGAAGTTCCAAAATGTCCCAGCATTAAATTTAACAACAAATACCAGTATCTGGGACTGGAACTATATAATACATTGTAATAAAGTCATTTGGGGGTTAGGTATTTGGAATGTCAGTGCAACTTCATGGCTGGTTGCTAGGCAAAAGGAATAACACCCCAAGATGGAAACCCAGTACAGTGGTGGAGAGAGAAGGGATTAGGGATTAGAGGCAAAGTTTCTCTCTGTGTTTTGAGCCTTCCATGAGAACTAGCCGGGGGGGGGTGTGGGATGGTGTGACTAAGCAGCTGAGGAAAAACAGAGATAATTGGTGTCTGAAGCAGGAATTGATTGGCTGAAGTCTGTCAATTGTTAATGTTAAATTGTTAATGTATCAACACTGTACTACAATTGAACTCTAACAAGATACTTTATTTCCACAGTTACTATAACAAATGTTACAGTTTGTTTTATAACTACTGACTCTGCATGAGTGACCTAAAGCCACTACAATAAAGAGAACATACTACCTTAACAAACAGTTTTGTTCTGAGGAACAGTTAAAACTCTAGCCCAGTTACACAAAGGTTGTGATAAAACGTGGAGCCAGACAAAGTGATATTGACAGAGTGCCTTATTGGACTGGAACTGCCACACCAATCTGAAGGAGAATAAGGGCCTGTCACATATATGTAACATGTTCTCAATAGTCACAGCCAGGTCAGTGGATATTCAAGAGTAAGAGTGGACTTGTTATAATTTAAAGAGCAGTGGTCCAACTTGCTCAGTCTGCCATGAGTGGCTAATAAAATTCAAGTGCTTTTCCAGTGCCTTGCAATAGCACAAAACAGAATACAATGGCAATAACATTCTTTGATGCTAATTCCACTATAAAGGTATAGAATCTCATTGAATACAGCAGTGCTGCTTAAAAATATCTCATATGTAATTAAGTGTTCTGCGCAGACAACAACATGATTACAGAACATTCATTTGCCTCTGATTTTTAAAGTATTTTTTATAAAAAAACTTGCTGATTCTCCCTTCACAATGTACTTATCTATTAAGTTCATCACTTATGCCCTTCTTCTTTAATTTTTAAAAATGTTTTAATTTAATTTTTTTCAAAAGTTCTTGCCTAAAGTTTAGATCAGGGTGGAAAGACTCCAGGTGTTTCACACTACAACTCCCATAAATTTTTAACTATTACTTATACTGGCAGGGGCTAGGGGTGGGTTGAATTCCAAAATATCTAAAGGACCAAGGAATCCTTTCTTGTAGTTATGCATCAAGTAATTTCCAACTTATATGTGTGTGCCTTAAGTCACCTGTTGATGTATGTGACTCCAGGGATTTCACAGGGTTTTCTCAGGCACAGAATACTCAGAGGTGGTTTTGCCAGTTCCTTCCTCTAAAATATTGCCTGCAGCACCTGGTATTTGTTGGCTGTCTGCCATCCAAGTACTAACCGGAGCTGATCCTGTTTAGTTTCCAAGGTCAGACAGGATCTGGTGCCTTTATGGTATTCAGGCCGGTTTAGGGCAACTCTGTGCCTTGGTTTTCTTAGGCAAGATCTGCTTGGAAGAGGTTTACTATTGTTCTCCTCTGGAGTTGAGAGAGAGTAACTTGGCTGAGGTCACCCAGTGGGTTTCTGTGGCTGAGCAGAGATTCAGACTCTGGTCTCATGGAATCCAGGTCCACCAACCAAAACATTACACCATGCTGCTCAAGGGGTTCCTATCTTCGGTTTAGATTCTAAACTACCATTTTCTGTCCCCCTTCCTCATTCCAAAGTGATTTCCAGCTTATTCTCAGTGTAGCAATAGCAACCTATTATTCATTTGCTATGTCCAAATACTTCCCTGGGTCAGCTCTTGGACACCCTCAACATTCCCTGGTTGCTTAGAACTATTTCAGTTCTGAAAGCCTGGCAAGAAAAAGAAAAGGCAGAAGCAAATGTCAAAATCCACCTTTCCCTTTTACTCTCAGCGCTTCCTTGAATGACCCCTACGAAGTGATCGTTAGTCCTGCAGGCGGTACTCCGTCTCGAAAGAGCTCCTTTTTACAGTCTCTTTAGGCTGCCCGGTGACTCTTCCTTCTGACTTTGGACTTGGGCGCGTCGGTTTCCACCTGCCCGCGCAGCTCCTGGGAACATACTCCAATATTCTGCAGGCGCATTGATCACATTGACAAAGAGGAGCTAGAAGTCGCTCTGAAGAGGTGAGGGAAGGGAGAACAGTGTCCCATTGGGGGGGGGGGCACTAAAGCCTAGCACGACCGAGCTGAAACTTTGGCACAAGTGGAGGCGACCGCAACAGCCGCAGCGTTCACAGCCTCTACTTGGATTAACGACTGCCTCGCTCCGACCAGACAGTAGGGGGAGCCGGGGAGGGCTGGGCGTGTCTCCGGCTTGGCTGCCTTCTGAAAGTCCTCCCCCTCCTCCTCTCTGGCTCTGGAGGTCAGCAGCCAGAGCCGGAGCAGCCTCGACGCCGAGCGAGCGCAGGAGCCGCGCGCCCTCCACTTCTGCCCCTCGCCTCGGGCTCTCCCGCTTCCTGCCCAGCACCATGGACAGCGATCCTCTGCGCGGCCTCGACGCCGCTGGCTTTCTGCGCCTCTGGCAGCACTTTGACGCCGACGGTGAGGCTGCGGGGGGGCGGCGCACGTGGAGGCGCGGGGGGCAGGATCCCAAAAGCAAAGGGGAAAGGACACATTTGGTAGAAATGGGGCGATGGACGCCTGGCGTGGCCTCCTCACTGGCAAAGGTTAAACGTCAGGGTTGTACAGTTGCGCAACTTTACACCTGCCGATCTAGCTCCTAAAGAAGTTTTTGCCTTTGTGTTGGGCGGGGGGTGGGGGGGGGCAAAAAAGTCCAACCATCTGTGCAAACGTTGTGTCGCTAAGTTTGCAGCTAGATTAGCTCTCAAAAGGGACTTTGAAGATTTTGGGACTCTTTTTGTTTCTTTCCACATTCCCTTTGTTTTAACCCACCTGCTCAAGAGTTCTGGGGAACTCAAAAGCTTGAACGTTTTTGTGGCGTTTGGTTGGCCCTATGCCAGATATTGCCCAATTCTGATTTCTGATTTTACTCATGAACTAATATGACTATAAAATGTGTTTGCATGTGAGTTCTGTCTAGGAGAAATTCTGATGTTTCTGACCATCCAACTACACATTTATGATGCTTGTAGTTCTGGGACTACAAAGCATTAAACATTTGTAAAAATACATATCGTGTTAACTCCAGGGCTGTTGTCTGACTGGGGCCATTTAAGGGAGAGCTGTTATAATCACCATCATCTCTATCAGCATTCTCTCATTAGTGCCTCATCAATTTGGCACTTTACAAAGTGGCAAAATAGGGATCCTGGCTGTAAGAAGCTTATAGTCATAGGCTTTGTACTGCTGATAAAATGTCACTCTGGAATGATATATTGTTAAACATCTGAATGTATTGTCCACATGCAAGTAACTGCTTAACCCATACTTATGTTTATGTCTGACTTATTTAAATGCAATTAATGCTTTTTTCCATTCATTAAAGCTGTCACTCCTCTTTCACTTACTTCAAAATCTCATGTGCCTAAAATCTTTCCCTATTTGCTGGGCCTTCTCTGACACAGGTAGCTGGCATCTTGTACCCATATTTGTGTCATTTTCATCACAGATATCTCTGTGCTGATGTCAAAGAGATATCAGTGAATGTTGTCTCCTATTCTATCTCTTGTTTATTTTATGAAGAATAAGAGCTATTTTAAAATTTGTAGCAATTTAACTGCCTATTTTAAAAATCTAGTATTTTTTTAAAGCATAGAAGTGCATCTTATTTATGCCATATGGATTAAGTGAATTTTTGCTTTTTTTTTATAAAGACATCAATAGAGGTATGAAATGCAAATGGAATGTATAATTTGTAAGAATTAGACCATAAATATTAATGCTATATATTCTGTAATACATATCTTAATTTCTTTTAGACAATGGTTACATAGAAGGAAAGGAGCTTGATAACTTTTTCCATCATCTCCTCAAGACACTGGGCAGTGAAGTGAGTATTATCTCATACTATCTGCATGTAAGGATAAACCTGAATATACACCTTGTGCACATATGAGGAGTACTGTGGGCAAATGAGTGCTTGGAAACAAATATGGAGTTGTTGCTTCTTTTTGGACTACAGATCCCAGAATCCCCTGGTCAGGAAGGTCTCTACCTTTGCTAGCTGGTGATTCTAAGGGTTCACAAAATATCTTCCACAAACTCTGATTTTTCCTTTTGCCAGTCCAGCTGTGCAGTTTCAGAAAGACTGGAATCCTGCCAATCAGTTGTTTAGAACCAGAAGAGTGTTGGGGTTGAATTCACTGTATCCTCCCCTCCCTTCCCTGCCAAACAGGTGATTGACTGCTGTGGTTGTTGGAAAGTGTTCCCCCAGCAGAGGCCTGGCTGTTCTGCGGGTGCTGCTTGAGATCATGAGCTGAGTATTTAACTGTGTTTGTCAACCTGGCTACCTCTTTCCTTCTCATTTCTTAAAGTACAGAAAATTACTCTCTGTTGGCAGCAGAAGTTCCATTTAGGCTCTTTTCAGAACAGGTGTACCAACTCCATGCATGCCGTGTTCCAAGTCTCCACATTTGCCACCCACACAGTGGTCATAATTTATGCATAAAGCAAACCAGTTTCTTTCAACAAACTCAACAGATTAATGAAAATGGACTGAGAGGCACAACACTAGTTTGGGTGAAGAGAGACAGAGAGAGAGCAGTTGTTGTTTTTTTCCTTTTATTCAAACCAGGGCTGATTATTTTACAGATGCAATATTCTCCTTTCCAAAATCAATTAACATGGTGCTTTCTCCAGAGTTAATTTACTCTAGTTTAGGGAAAGGGATCTGTATACAAACAGCTGTTGATTCTTGGGTTAGCAGTGTGGTCAATTGTTTGTCTTCTGTTTCATTTCAGCTGACATGTTGCTCTTTATTTTTTAATTTCCTGCTGTTCAGAGAGGGGGAAAGCAGACAGCCATTATCTGGTGCTTTCTATGTCTACCTCTGACTTTTTTTTACAGCAGGAGTGGGAATTGTGTGATTCTCCAGACATCAGTGAGCTGCAGTTCCCAGAACTGCCCACCATTGGCTATGCTGCCTAAGGCTACTGGGACTTGCAATTGAATAACAAGGGGTGGGGCACTCAATTCTACTCCCTGGTTTACAGTCAGCATTCAAAAAAACATGAAAAAAATTTGATTAAGCACTAGAAAACTTCTTTGTACTTATTTATGTGATTAAAAAATTTACAGTAGCTTAAACTCCTGTTGATACTGGATTTGCATTTAAGTTCCAAAGTTCAATCACAGAGAAAAGTAAACTAAAGGGAAAGAAAGAAATGAAATTCTTTCTGAACTACTATTAAGTGAGATGGTGGATGAAACACATAGATAGGTAACGTGATGCCAATATTTGTACTATAACTTTCACAATTGGTCATGCTGGCTAGAGCTGATGGAAGTTGTTGCCCAAAGCATCAGGAGCTCCAGGTTGCTGATGAGTGTAAATGCGCTTAAACTCTTAATGGCAGCTGCTTCATACCTTTTCCTCTTTGACCTGAGTATTTAGCATCCCTTTTAGAGTGAGATGTCTTTCATAATGTATTCACAAGAGGTTAGTGTCTCTGTGGATTTCTGTCAGTACTTATTTCAGTAACAAAAGTTTGACTTTACCAAAACACTTTCTTGTCTTTGGGAGGAAATAAAACAAATGGGAATACAAAGTACAACGTTTACTTCTGCTTTACCAGACTGAGGAGAAAGTGTGGGTTCATATGATTGCTTTCCATCCCTCAAATGGAAACTAATGGGATAGTGTTACATTCTTGGGAGCTGAGATCTTGAAATGGTTTCTAGTTCCACCCTTCAGTGACATTCCCAGAGCCCATCTCTAATTTTCCTGAGGTCCCAGTTTCTACCAAATGCTTTCTATAAAAATGGAAGTCTGACAAGACCTTGGCTCAGTGGTATCAACAGATCATTAGTTCTTTGTTTATTCACTTTCCCACCTCCAGGTGAGGAGGTATAAATAAACCTGGCTGGAGGAAGAATTATGTTGAGAGAAGTGGTTTGTGGAAAAGGGATTTTTGTGTGCCTGCTGATCTTTACCTGTAACTACCATCCTATGAGGAGGAGCTTAGGGAGCTGGAAATATTTTAAAAGGTTAAGAGCTGACATGATAGCCATGTTTAAATATTTGAAGCGGTGTCCTATGGAGGATGGAGCAAGTTTTTTGTTTTCTGCTGTTCCAGAGACCAGGACACTGACCAGTAGCTTCAAACTATAGGAAAAGATATTCTACCTAAATGTTAGGAAAAACTTCTTATGATCTGTTTGACACTGGAATATGCTGCCTTGGAGTATGATGGAGTCTTCTTCCTTGAAGGTTTTTAAGCAGAGGCTTCATGGTCATCTGTTGGGAGTGCTTTGATTATATATTCTTGCACGGCAGTGGGTTGGACTGGATAGCCCTTGTGGTCTCTTCCAGCTCTATGATTCTATGATCCTGCTTACCCACCCCTACCATAATTCACAGATTTACCCCAGCCTTTCTTATTGGTTGGGCCAGGTGCATGTCTGCATGAGTCTGATAAACAGCTGTTCTGTATTGTATTACCGTACTGGAGGGCCTGACGGTGGCTTAACGCTGTAACAGCACAGAGGAAGAGAACGGAATAGAATCTCCCAGGTTATTGTTTTGTTTTGTTTTTGTTTTGTTTTGTTTTGTTTTAGCAGTAATGTATTTGATGTGTGAATTTACCAGACTCCTTTTGTGTGTGTTGAAGGAATGCAAACATGTTTACCAAGCAGCCTAACAAGGCTATCCTGAGGAATATTAGGAATATCAGCTTGTCATTATTTCTGTGCTTTGTAGATTTAAACGTGTAGCCTGCAATATAATGAGTAGGACTATGGAAATTGTCTCTGTTGGAATAGCAAACACTTTCACAATTACTGTTTCTCACCCATTATTTCCCCCTTAATGAACACTAGTTTTTAGCTTTGCGGCCTCTGCCTGCAACTACTCTAGTGTGTTTTCATTTAGCATTAAATGCAAGAAAAGCAAGCACAGCTGGAAAAAAACCAACAGAATGACAAGAATCAACAGCATGCAAAATGGAAGAAAGGAGGAATGAACATCACTGACGAAATGGGGGGTTCCCATGTTTCTTTTTCTTGGGGTTAATATATTGTGAAGTCCTGAGCATGCTTTCTGTCTCTCTCTCTCTCTCTCTCTCTGTGTGTGTGCATGTGTGTACCAAAAAAGAGAGCCATGGAGGGTTTGTGTGTGGCTTCAAACTACAAGCCAAAAACCTACCTTTTCATTCTTTTTGTCCAGTCAGAAATTCAGTTTACAGTCTTCTATTTATGGTGACTGTGGAGTTCAAGTAAAAATGGCTAGATTTCCTCTTACAATACACAGAAATTGACTTGTTAAAGGAGAATACAGCTATGTCCTTTCAAATGCAAGTACATGCATTTGAGCTAAAAACACAAGGTGATGTGTGTGCATGTGCGTGCATGCGTGCTGCTTTCTCTACAAACCATAAGGTTACAGGTAGGGTCTATTAATTTTGTGGGATGAAATTAGAATCTGACAATATCTTACATATCCTATTTGAAAACTCATTCTCTATGTGCACGTTCCACAGGTTGCCCAAATGGCACCTGCCTGTACAAGAAAAAGGTATCTCTGGAGGCTTGTTTGTGGGAGCCCTAATGTTTTCAGCAGGATAAATAATTTTTAGGCAGCAAAATAACTTTAGGGAGAGGAAACTGCCAAATGGTGCCTGAGCACGCTCAGTGGGCACAGGACCCTGACTGACTAGGACCATATCCGCGCTAGATTGTTATAGTGCTATTATTCCACTTTCAACATCCTATGGAGTCCTGGTGTTTGCAGTTTAGGGAGGAGCCTGAGGCTGCAAACCCTGGAATTCCATAGGATGTCAAAAATGGAATAATAACACTATAATGGTGTAGTGCAGAAATGGCCTACGTTTGTGTGGAATGTAATGTCCTGGGAGAGGACCTGACTGGCTGAACTTGTGAAGAATAGCCTTTTACCCACCAGTGTCCAATCTTTTCCTTCACATCCCACCTGTAGAAGGCTAGTTTTTACTTCGCCCCCCACAAAAAAGCCAGTGCCTATAGAACCACAGTAAAAGAGGGACACTGTCTAAATTGCAGCCATAAAAAGAAGACTTGAGCTTGCAGAGGTCTGCAACAAAAGCTAAAGTCAGAATAATGGCTTCTGTACTAATTCTTTGGCTAACACTGGATTAATTATTCTTTTTTCAAACATTTTATTGAAGATTGGCATTCACTGATGGAAATTGGCTTCCGCTGTGGAGTTGACAGTCACTCCTGACACTTGGTCTCAAAGCTCCCCTAGACCAGATTTCAGCAGACTAGTATCCTCTTGATGTGCTGGACTACAGTTCCTAACATGCCCAACCAACATGGAAAGTACTGTGAGTGGCAGGAATTGTAGTTCTAGTCATCTGAAGAATGCTTGGTTGGAGAAGCCTAATTTAATCTCTTTACGTTGTACTGATTTCCCTGAATATTAAAATGATAATTAAAGATCAAGAGGGCATGGAGAAGGGACAGAACAGGACCTACATAGACAACCAAACTATTAAGGGTTGATATTTTCACTCCATGATTGATGCCTGCTTGAATTCTCTTGATAAGAATGGTTGCTGGTGTCTATCAATAGATATGGATATAACACAGTTTGTCTCTAGCTGTGGCTAGCTCACAGGCAGGACATTATCCTAGCATCTTTTCCCTAGAATCTATTAATCAGTGGTATGAATGGTAACTACAGCAAAATACTGTAATATAGGCTACTCTTCTATAGGCTACACCATTCTACTCCCATTACTATCACATCTACCTTTCCACCATACTTACCATTCAGTGGTCAGTTAGCAAGCTCGTTCCTTATTGGACTCCCTTATTGGGTTATCCCCCTTGCACACACACCCAAAGCTCTCTGTTTGCACACACGTGCACACACACACACACACACACACATTGCTTGCCAATTGGATCTTTTTCCTGCCAACCATGTAAAATACATCTCAGCTTTGTGCACACTTAACTCAGAAATAAGCCTTGGTGCAACTCCTTTTATGTATGCAAAGCAGAACCAATTCTGTGCATGCCTACTCAGAGGTAAACATAAGCACTCCTAGAACATCTTTTAGACCCCCAAAGGGTGCTGAAAGAGAAGGGTATTTAAAATGAAAATGCCTTTAAATGGCTGTTATTGCTGTTCCCTGATTGTGAAATAAGACAGACCATTTCTGTTGGATTTAATCCTCACCCCCACCGGCATCGCCTATCCTTGTGTGTCATGTCCTAAGTAGATTGTAAGCCTGGGGTCAGAGAACTGTTTTGTTGTTTTTTTACTTGCAAAGCAGTGTGTACAGTGATGCTATCATCATAATCATCATCATCATCATCATCATCATCATCATCATCATCATCATCATCATTTCCCTGCTCAGCAGCTGAAGAGAACCTCTGCTTGAGCCTTGATCCAAATTCCAGAGATGACAATAGCAGTGGTCTTTTTCCTACAGCCTAGCAGATCAGCTGGGCAACAAAGGTAGATGGGGGTGCAACACCCACAACTAGGAGGGGATGATGTGATCTGCTGCATGCATCTATGTACCCCCTTATATAGACAATATTGAGCCAGGGAAACCAACACTCTGACCTGGGCCATTTCTGCACTAGACTGTTATAGTACTTTTATTCCACTTTCAAGATCCCTTGGAATCCTCAAAGACCTCTCCCTAAACTGCAAACCCCAGGATTCCATAGGATGTTGAAAGTGGAATAATAGCACTATAACAGTCTATTGTGGGAACGGCCCTGTGTAAGGCAGCTTCCTACCTTCGTATAAAGTAGGCTTTTGTAACTGTACAAGATAATAATAGTTGAATCTTGGCCACTACCAGCTTCTAGGAATACGAACTTCAAAACAAGACGATGCAACGTGACTGATGACTGCAGCTCTAGGGCAGGAACCTAGGGCTTGCTTCCAACTGTGTTTTGCCCACCAGCAGTGAAGCTACCGGCTTAATTTCATGTCTAATGGGGAACATAATTTAATTTTTTCTTCACCAATTTTCAATTAAAAGAAGAGCTCATAAATCTTCACATGAGGAAGAAAGGTTAAAAAGAAACCCTCGACAATAAATTCTTGGTTGGCTGTATGTGTTCTCCTTAAAACACAGGAATTGTTTAATTCATATAGCTTTGAGAGGAGGAACTTCTAAAAGATCAAGATATCTAAGGGGAGGAAAGTTTAGTTGAATATGTTAACTTCTTGTGGTGTGCCTTAACACTGGCCCTTTCCACACCGGCCTATTAAAACTGTGCAGAGCGACCTCCAATGGAGGTCTTCTGCACCATGGAGTGGACTGGAGCAGACTACTTTTTGTAGTTCTGCACCTCAGTCCGCTCCGGAGCGACTAGAACTGGTCGCGCAGCATGCTTTTCAAAAACCTCTTTTAAGAAGTTTTTTAAAAGTACAGAGTGTGCGACCCCGTGTCACTCCATCGCCATGCTCTGGTGCAGATTTGCAGGCGCGCACTAGTGCGTGCCTGCAGATCTGCCAGGGGCGGACTTTAGGCTGGCGAGGTTCTCCGGTTGGTGGAGAGCCTCCTCCAACCGGAAGCTGCCATTTTGGATGCCGGAGCAGTGCTAACTGGAAATTTAATGAAGCCGCCATTTTGGATGCCGGAGCAGTGCTAACTGGGAATTTTCACACTGCTCCTCGTCCCGACGGACCCAAACGGACCCACCAAAAAGCCAGTGAGTAGTGGCAGGGAGCATTTCCCTCGCTGCGTGTGGAAAGGGCCATTGTTTCTGACTTACAGTAACCCTAAGGTGAACCAATCACAGGGTTTTATTGTGGGTTGCCTTTGCCTTTCTTTGAGGCTGAGAGAGTGTGACTTGCCTAAGGTCCCCAGTGGGTTCACACAGCTGAGCATGTATTCCAACCCTGCTCTCCAGAATCCTAGTCCAATGCTCAAACCATTACACTACAGTATCCTTCATGTTAACTTGTACTGTTTCTTTTTCATATTACATTTTTTACTACTTCTTCAGCTAATTTTAAGCATCTCATGCAGTCTCAAGTTGGAAAATGTAGCCTGTAATCATATATGATTTTTTTTGAAAAAAGAGAGAATGTGGGACTCACCCAGTTCTTTTCTGTGGCTATAAAAAAAACCTATCCATATTGTTCAATTGTGTGGCACATTATTTTAATTACTTCTTCAGTGAATTTAAAGCAAGTGAAATCTTTCATATGAGCAAAAAAAAATATTCTGGAGGTATTGTGATTCTTAATTAACTTTGTTCCATAGACCTTTCAGAGCACAGGCAAAGCTGTTTCATATAACTATTTTTGGATGATCTTCTCACCTGCCATGCTTTGGGACCAACCTATTTCATTTATCTAACTTACCATTAGCTGCCAGAGCATCCTGTGAATATATCTCAAAACAGCGTGCAGCCTATGAACCACTAACATTATTATCCCACCTTTTTCCTTTGCATGCTTTTTTTAAAAACCACTTTTGCCTGAAAAAGAAACATGTGATTTCAGAAGCTTTTGTGCCTTCTTGGCTGGCCTAATAAAAGTATTATCACATTATGGACTGCTAGGAATCCACAGTCTTTGGAGGGCTAGAGAGAGGCGGGAGGCATGAACCAATGGATTCAAATTACAAGAAAAGAGATTCCACCTAAACATTAGGAAGAATGTTTAGAACTTCTTGGCAGTGAAATAGACTGCCTCATAAAGTGGTATACTCTCCTGATTTGAAGGTCTTTAAACAGGGATTGGATGACTGTCTCCCAAGTTTCTATGATTCTTTTAGGCCATTTCTGCACTACATTGTTATAGTGCTATTATTCCTCTTCCAACATTCCATGGAATCCTAGGGTTTGCAGTTTAGCGAGGAGCATTTAGAATTCTCAGCCAGAGAACTTTTTGGTCTCAGTAACCTACAAAGCCCAGAATTCCACAGGATGTTAAAAGTGGAATAATAGCACTATAACAGTGTAGTGCAGAAATGGCCCTAGTGTTACAGATGCTCTGGTGAAGTTACGGATGTGTTATGGTGCTCTGATCTTGCATTTCCTTGTTGTTGCTGCTAGAATTTCAGATTCTTTTTTGGAGAACCGTATGAGTACAGTATGATTTTGCCACTCTTCTGATGGTATACCAACAGAATCTTGTTTTCCACCTAATTATCAATCTTTAACTCTTCAGAAGATTGTGATCTGCAACAAAATGTTGCAGTGTGAAATACTTCTTTACAGGATGCCATCCAGCCATGCCCTGATTTAGGACACTTCTTTCCATTGCCTTTCCTGCTTTTTCCATTCTTTTTCTCCATCTTTGATCATTCTCACTATTCTTTTATTTTTCTGAGGCTGCCTTTGCAATATTCCCTGAAATATTTTTTTTTCTACTTTGGCAAAGGTGGTGCTTCCTTGCCACATGCTTGTTAATGCCTCTTTCTTGCAGCTGGCTGGCTGGTACTATTTTCACTACAGAAAGTTCCACACTAGAAGAACAAGCCTGTTATTAGTTATTAGTTAATAGAACATGTTTTATGCAGAGTGTGGAACACCGTGCTACAGTGAAATTAGAATTTTGATAGTCTGATGACATTGCCTACGAAAAGGTTGTTGCAGCAATCTGAAAACAAACAAGTTGGTTACAGCATTCATTTTAATGGCCCTGAGTCCCTTGCATGAAATGTAATCCTCAGGTGTGCATGCTTCTCCCTCTCTCCCTCTCTCTCTCTCTCTTTCTCTCTCTTTCTCTCTGTAGGGATCATATTTTTGCATTTCACTACCATTTAATTCCAGCTTCTTCTATTCGTCTATTCACTCATGTGCTTATTTATCTAACAGCTAATGTCACTTTGTATAATATTTCATATAATATGGGTAGTATTTTTTTAATCTGTGTATCATTGGAGTAATCATATAGTTTATTCAGTAGCTGTTCCTGAACTTAATTTACTCTGAACAGAGTTAAGAACTTCTTGTTTCTGTTCTGTTTTTATGTAAGGGCTCCTCTGGACTGGCCAAAAGCCCCAGGATTGTTGGAAGCTGTTATCATCATCATATTTATATTCTGCCCTTTTCCCCATCAGGGACTCAAGGAGGCTTACAAAAGCTAAAGGGATGCAACTAAAATTGTACATTATAAAAAATAAAATCAAATATCCATACAATCAATCTCCCCCCGCAAGTATATTTCTTACGAATTTCTGATACTATGACTTTTTAAGCCCAGGACAGGAAGCTGGGTTTTTTTCTGTCTTGGAAGTTTCTGGTACAAGCAGTGATAGCATCCTACATTTGTATCCACTGTCTCAGCTCTGTACTTCTGGGCAGTCCCACTGATGACATGCTAAATGGGGTGTGTGTGACTTTTCCCGTAGAAGTTTTCCTCTGACCTTCCTTCCTTCATTAAATTTCCAGTTAGCAGGTTAAATATTCCCTCTGCACTGTACTACATTCACAGTATATTTTATTTTATTTTATTTTATTTTTTGGTCTTTTACAAATATATTGCCGAAGCAGTGTAACACTTTATCTCTTTAGCTTTTTCCCACTGCAAATATATTTTTTAAAAATGTGCCAGAACAGGAATGGGGATACTGGCATGTGGAAGAAATGCCAAATACAAAGAGGGGTTGATAACAGGGGAGAACCAGGATGGTGTAGTGGTTTGAACATTGGACTATGACTTTAGAGACCAGGGTTTCAATCCCTGCTCAGCCACAGAAACCCATTGGGTGGCCTTGGGCAAGTTGCACTCTCTCAGCCTCAGAGGTAGGCAAAGGCAAGATCTCTCTGAACAAATCTTGCCAAGAAAAACCTGTAATAGGTTTCCATTAGGGTCTCCATAAGTCAAAAATGACTTGAAGACACACAACAACAATGCATCAATGACCACAGAGGAAGGAAACCTTGTTCATGCCACTATTACCCACACTTCGAGCAGGAAAATAAAGTGTAGATGAAACACCTGTATATTTAGGGGATGACTGGATATAGGAGTGGGAAGAAAATTACAAAGTGTTATAAGGCGTGAAATCTGGAAACAGAATAGCCCAACATTTACTGGAACTATTGGTCCATCTGGATGAGCCCTAAGAGAGATAATGTACTTGTCTATTTCCCTGACTAGTATATTCTCTTAACCTTCCATGATGCATGTTCTGTTCCTAACCAAACAATGTGTTAATAATCATGAAAATGTTACTTCTAAAGCTGAATATGTTTTTGTTACTTTGAGCAAAAATAATTTTTGTTATTAACTCTTGCAACTGCTGTTGCTTTTAAAAAGTAGCACATTGTGTTACTTATTGGCAACACATTAGTAACATTTCTTTTGCATTTCTTTAAATAATTATTTGGCCTCAAATGCCTCCTCAAGCTGTTAAAATAATGGTAACATTATTCATTAGTCAAACAGTAGAAGTCATTGTTATTATAATGTTTAAAGCAACAGCACTGACACACACTGCTTCAAGAAGAAAAAAGAGTAACAACCATATTTTTAATGGGTTGCTTCTAAGCTTTAATAATTTTCCATGAAGTAACATAGGAAATGTAATTCAGAGACAGAGAAAGTCAAAACCTTGAGCTGTTTTCAATAACTTTACAAAAAAAGTAAAATCTCCAGGTTTCAGGAATGTGGAAGGAGGTAAAGAATCATTAATATGCATATATTAATACTGACAGTAGTGAACATGCATTGTGGGCATCCACAACTGTTTCTTTTCCTTTGGTATTCTCTCTTTGTGTGCATGTGTGCACAGAAAAGGGTAGAAAGGACTTGAGCTCTGGGACTTGTGTAGTTATTGTGGTTTCCCAAGTAACACTTGATATACTGTGTGAGAAAAAGGGCGAGTGTGTGTATTTACTTTCTTGTATCCAAAAATGATTTCAAAGCAATGTACAAGGTATGTCAAACTGAAGTTTTTTATTAGGGAACCAAGAATAAATAGTTCATGTTACCAGCTTCATTGCTTACAGCTCTTAGAGCACATATACCCTTTTGTGAGTCCTACCTGGGTGAACTGAAAGAGACAAGATATAATGGATTACACTCAGGAAATTGGTTTCGTCTGTAAGTGTAAGGTCAATCTGACGCTTTTAATATTACAGGGCACTATAACAGAAGAAAGAGTTCAGAAAGTGAAAGAACGATTTATGTCAGCCTATGATGTAACTGCAGATGGACGCTTACAAATACAAGAGGTACCTGACTCTCTTTTATTTTGAAAATTCAGAAAAATGGACCACAGTTGGTAGAGGAACTGAAATTACAGTAGAGAGTGTGTGTCACTAATAACACTGGATCATGCCATACTCAATCAACATCTCCAAATATCCTTTTACTATGGAGACAGGGGAACCTTTCTCACCCAGGAGGTTGCAGCCTAGTCTCCTTGCTTCCAGGCTGCCATTAGCTCCAGTCAGTGATCAGAAATGAGGGATTCCATCCCCACCTTCGCCCTTGCAGTAAAACTGTGCTTTTAAAAAACCTCCATTACCAAAGGACTGTTTGTCTTCAGGGGGCTCACTGCTGGGAATGGAAGCACCAGCCATCATGTTCCCAGTACCATGATCCTTCTACATTCATTTCTATCCCAATGCAATGAAGCTCTGCAAGGGAGGTTCCTATAATACCAGTGGGGGCTTTTAAGAAGCCTCATGCAGGAGAAGATAGATAGTGTGCATGCATTTGTTCATAAATCTTATTTTCAAGAATTTGCGTATGATTGTAGAAGTGAATGCAGGCTGGTCCCCCCTCCCTTATTGGCATGCACCTCCTGACTAAAACCAGTTTGAACTTCACACTGGACATGATTCCTCTCAACCAAGAAAACTTGTTTGTTTTAGACTGTTTTGCTGCTGTTACTGCAGTTCTGCTTCCTTTCTCTCTCTGTGCCTGGCCCCTTGCTTGTCTTTGTACCATATACCCCAAAACAGCATAGAGAGTGAGACATAAACATGTTGTTGTTGTTATTGTTGTTTTTATAGCTTGCAAACATGATCTTGCCGGAGGATGAGAACTTTCTGCTGCTTTTCCGAAGAGAAACTCCTCTGGACAACAGTGTTGAGTTCATGCGGGTGGGTAACACTGTGGTGCTTTCTACACATATATGTGTGCATATTGGATACTAATTAATTATGGCTGTTAAGTTGGACATACATTTAAACTCAAACTGCATGGGACTGCATTTTTGCCTGTACCCAGGTGTGCCTCATCAGGTCTCAAGGAGGAATGGAGGAGGAGAGTTTTGAAACAAAAAAGATACTTGATCTCCCCTGACCCATAATCTTGTTTCTCTGTCTCTGACCTCCAACTTTTCTTCCACCTATGCTCAATTCTACTATTAAAATTTGGTCGCAGAAACAGGTCCCAAGTAGTTAGATATCAGAGAGTCAAGCTGTGAGTGTTAACTTGTGTGCCTTTTACTTTACAAATCCTCCCATTCCTTATTTTCTATTTCTTTCAAACCTCAGTAGTGTCTCTCTCTCTATCCTTTGTGAAGCACACTGTGATAGAGAGAACAGAGATTAATTGTTGGAAATTTGTATGCAGCTGCATATTACATTCAAGATAAATAATGTTATCAGCTTTCATAAAAAAAACAAAGTAATGCTATTTCAAGTTTGGTGCCTTTATAATGTTGGAAATATGAGGCTTAGTGCTAAGACTACACATACAGGTGACTTTATTTCTCAGTTCACAATGCAAGCATGCAGCAAACCACACTGCAGTTTAGATATGGACAATTCTTTTAGTTTTGGACCCCCTCAACCAAATACCATTCCCCTCAACCAATCCAGCAGTTTGGATTATACCAGTGCGGTAGGTCTCTTCCTCAAATCTTATCTCATCCTTTAATGTTATCTGGTCCTTTCCCTTCCTGAATAGCCATTTCCACCTTCTCCATGCAGAGAGAGCACAACAATGAAGATTCCTGTGCCTTTCTCTGCTGAGAGGAAATCTCTTATTGAATCTCTAGCTATCCCAGTAGCTTGTGAAGGAAAGTCTGTATTAAATCACTAAAAAACAGGGGGAGGAATTCTGTGTGACCATTTGTTCAACATAAATTTTCATGTACTTAACTAAGTAGCAGAGGTGCTAAGAAACCCAGTTCCTGAATTGCAAAGATACATAACAGGACACCGTCAAAAGAACTTGATGCGCATTGAGGTTGCTCAGCGTGCCTCATGGGCCTGATGCACACTGGGGACCATAGCCATTTGGTCCTGATTTGATTTGGTCTTGTTGCGCATTGGTCCTTTAGCCAGCATATGAATGTTGTGCATCTTTGTAATTTTATTTCCTGCAGGTGCATTGTCCACTTATGAGCATGCAACGCCCTGATAGGATTTCAGTCAGGATTCATCCCACCACCACCACCAAACCTTTCTCATTTGGACATTACAATCTAGTTCTCTTTCAGTAGAATGCTTCCTGTCTTCTAGGTACAGTGTAAAACCTGGTATTGGCTGTAGGAGTAGAGATCTGAAGTATTGCCTAGAATATTGGAATGGATCTAGGTAAACACTGTATTTAGGGTTCTAATTACACATTGCACAATGAGCTTTGGGAGGAGTGACCTCCTAATTTGGTCAGGAAGTCAACATTGCCTTCCTCTCCTTTAGTATTCCTCATCTAGAACTGTCCTTCAAGTGACCATATGGTACATGGACCAAAGAATCCATACATGATCTCTCGTATCACATACCAATCACATACCAATCCCTTTCCAGTTCAGAACAGTTCAGAATAAACAGCAATTTTGAGGATGAGATTTTTAGCAGGGAAAACAAGCTTAACAACATGATGGTTATAAGAGCCAAAGGTTTATAAATCAAAAAAATAGTTAAAAGCTGAAAATGCATGACTTCATGTCCTTTGAGAGGGCTGTTCAAAATTTTCAGTTATCACATAGGAGTTACCAAGTTTGTTTAATTTGTACAGAGGGGCATAGATTCCTCTTTTTCAGCAGCTCAAGAACAGGATGCCATCAGTTACAATGGGTAAATAATTTCTACAAATCTCTTCTGATCATTTCCTTCTCAAGTTACAGTTTACAATTAGTTATCTTAAGGATAACTGAAAACAAAAGAGTACAATTAGCCATTTAGTCGGTTGTGTTATTCATATGACAAGTAACAAAACTGCAGCTGTGGCAACATCATGTCCAGATTAATGGTTAAAAAAAAAATCAATCTGATTATATACTTTCTCAAGACAAAATCTGTCAATGATTCCTAGGTGGATGCAGAGTCCTGTCTTTCTCAGTCTCTCTAAAAGAAAGTGTGCATGGAAGATTCCTGTTTCAGAGGTACCTGATTCACAAGCAGAGATGTGATTTAAACAATGGATATTAACTTCCATCCAGTTGTTTTCTTAGGTGGCTCCGTGACTAAATAATAAAGAGGCTCAGCCCATCATTTTGTCCTAAAGTCAAGGCATATAAATCAACCAAATTATTTTGTCACCAGAGGCAGAAAATCTCACCAGTATCTGCTCTTCTGCTTGACAGTAAAAATGCAGTTGGAACAAATTAAATGAAAAACTATTTGCTGCCTGTTCATGGCACTAAAAATCTACTACCTCAGGTGGCCATCTCACTGGGCCTAATGGCAGGGTTGACCCAGAGGGTCTGCACAGTTACATGTAGTCAACCAACCCATGGGAGGATTATAATAAAGTCTCATTTGAACTCCACCCTGCTCCTGTCCTTCTTAACAATATATTCACTTATTCAATAGCATGTCCACCAATGTTTCACAGATGAAAACTGGGATGTTTGTGGTTAAGCAACATGAGGTCAAGATGGCAAAAGGTATTAATGAGCAAGAACACACAAGCTAGGAAAGGTTGCAGCAGTTTCCTTTTGCCGGAGCCTCCTCCTCTCCTCTACCTCTGCTGAGTTAATTGAGTACAAACTACTTTTGCACCTTGAATTCAGTTTGCAGCAACTGAAGAAAGCTGGGGACAAAGGGTGAAACTGATAGAAGGAGAGAGAAACTGGAGCATCTTAAAAGTACTTGAAAAAGTAGAACTCCACAGGGTTAATCAGGATTGTTCCTGCCAGTCTGGGACAATTGGAGGGCACGCAATAACCATATGCAAATGCAGTGATCCAGCAGAACTACAGGGGCTTTTGGCTTCACACATGTGGAGACAAAAGCCCCTGTAGTTCTGCTGGATCACTGTGTTTGGTGCTGCACAGGTAGCCAACATGGAAAACATGATGTCTGATTTTACAACAACACAGAGGATCCCTGTCTGTCTGAGAAACACGAAAGTAAAACTGTTCATGGTATAGTATAGGAACCTGGCCATATATCCAAACATTGTTTGAATGCTCTTTAGCACATTCACAAAGAAGGTTGTGATGTAAAATTACAACTTTAAATTCTGTTTTCAAATGATCATATCTCACTAATTTCTCTCCCCGTAGATTTGGCGACAATATGATGCGGACAGCAGTGGTTTCATTTCTGCTAGTGAGCTCAGAGTAAGTTCTCTAGAGACTCTTCTTTGTGCTTTATCCATTCTCTTTCATAGTCAATCAACATCCTTTGATCATAACATTAGTCCCTTAAATGAGCCAGATCTTGATTGCTTCCTATTATTTCTTCATGCAAATCTGAACCAGTAAGAACTGCTTCTGTGATTCTTTCTTGACAACAGGACTTTCTCCAAGATCTTTTTCAGCAACATCAGAAAACTATTTCTAAAGCAAAGCTGCAAGAGTATACTGATACCATGGTAAGCAGAAAGCTTATTGCCTGTTTGCATTACTACAGCAATTGCTAGATATTCTGGCTAGCCCATGAGACTGCTGTACAGGGATGGATGTGTGAGGAAAAGAGTCTTGGGATATTATTCCACTTTCAACATCCTATGGAATCCTGGGGTTTGCAGCTTAGGGAGGGGCATTTAGAATTCTCAGCCAGAGAGCTTTTTGGCCTCAGTAAACTACAAACAAGATGTTGAAAGTGGAATAATAGCACTATAACAGTGTAGTGCGGAAATGGCCTATGTTTTAGCAGCTGTTTAAGGAGGGCAAGGACAGGGCTGAAGTTGATGTCCCCTATGAAGGGGCATAGATTTTGAAATGTTCAGATGCTTGAGTTGCCGTCATCATTTTATCAACTGATTTCAAGTTATGTGAAAATAAAGTTATACTTGGACAGTATTTGCTGAGATCTCTAAATAAGATTTCTGGAGCAGAATGAGGTACACTCTTCAGCTGTTGCTTACTGCTGCAAAAACATTATTCCAGGGTTTAAAAAAGAAATGGCTTTCTTCTACTTTTTCTAGCCTCCATTCAGTTTTAAATGCAGTTTTCAAAACACTAATGGCACACACCATGTCTGATATTTTAGAAGTGTGACCCACTGAGTTTAATGGGCTTTATTCCCAGCTAAGTGCATAGAGGTTTGTAACATAAATTGTCTAGGATTACAGTATCAAAATAATTTACCTTCCCCCTGCCTTTTAGAATGTCCTAAAAATGTTCTTTGAGAGATGTTTGAATTAATTCATGTGGCTGCAACACATCTTTTAGGAAAGTGTTCCATAGTTTGGGTGCCTCATCTTTCATGGCACTCAAATCACAGAACACCCTCTCAAGAGACATGTTCACTCAGATAAAATGGTACCAGGAAAAGCCCACTCCATTTCTCCATGCTTTTTTGTGGCAGTTCAGGCTTTTGGCTGCTATCCTTTAGTTGCTATTTTAAATACATATATCTTTTAGGCATGTAAGCTATTGCAATGCCTTCTAATGCACAAAAACAAGAGCTTGGTATTTCACATAATGCTTTGCTCTTGGATGTTAGTTTATCTTGCTTCTGGTAGCAAACATTAAGTGACACACTTTAGAAAGGCTGCAGAATGCTGTTTTCCTTACTACACAATTATGCTTCAATTTTTTATTTTTTCTCAAAAAGAACATAGATTTGTTGGTAAGCGTACTTCCCCTTTCCTTGGTTGTAGAAGATGTAGCAAATCTGGGTCTATCATGTGGCTACAGACGCACCTGATGATTCTTTCTACACAATGTCCACCACTCCTTTGTTTTCAAGTATCTGCTTTGTGGTTATCTGTTTTCTGATTCTGTCCATCATATATTTTTTCCAGTTCTCATGATGGTGACATGTGGGTTTTTTTGAACAAACATGAACTGTGCTTCAGAACAATATATTCAGGTGGGGGAAATTCTGACATTGGAAAATGAAAAAGCAGTAATAATGAAAGAGCTGAGTGTCTATCATCCATGGTGTAACTTTAAGTACAGGCATTCATTACAACAGTCCTCACACAGTCGCATAGGGACGGGGGGTGGGGGAGCAGGGGAGGCAGTTTGCCCCAGGCGGCAATGTTTTTGGAGTGTCTCAACCTGTAGCCACACCCCAGCTTTCCCTGGCCACGCCCACACACACAGTGGCCACACCCCTCGTGCCGTAGTCATGCCCCCTCCTGCCCTCCCGCCCCACACTCCAAGCTCCACCACTGTCCTCACAGCCACAGCCACAAAGCAAGTTGAAAAATGCAAGCAACTATGCTGATCAATATCAACAAGTCAGTCCTAACAGTTTCCATCTGTACCAATAGCAGGTATTTCAGAAATCTGGTGGCTCTTTGTTGCCTCTTCAAGACCAAGCAACCTCCAGAATACTTGCCTTAAAGTAGGGATAGTCTGTAATAATATGTTGTTGCTGGGAAAATCCATTCTCCCTCAGGTATGGTGAGAAATGCAGCTAAATCTGGAGACACCAGGGAAACTTGATGGGAATAAAACATGACATCAATACCCCTGCTATTCAAAAATGTCCAGTACTTCAGTCCTGTGAACCAGGCTCTTGAATTCCCTTTCCAGAGAAGTCAGACTGGGACCCTCCCTACTATCTATCTGCAATCAAGTAAAGACATTTTTATTCGGACAGGCATTTGATGTGTGATTATACGTGGCCTGTCTGATAGAATGTGCTGGATATTGTGTTGCTGATGAGTGTTTTGAGTTTTTAATTGTGTACTTTGACATTATTCAATTCTTTTTGATTGCGTAATTATGTTGTAACTTTTGTATTCTATGAGTTTTAACTAGGTCATTTTAATTGCTGTAAGCCACTTTGAGTCCCAACCAGAGAAAAAGTGAGGTATAAATAAGGAGGAGGAGGAGGATGTGGGCTCCATTGCATTACTGCCAGTTATTCAACTAAAAAGCAACTTCATCTAGAATTTATATTCTGTTTTCTTGGTACTATATTACAAGTTTTTTTAAAAAAAAACACTAGAAAGATGTAAGAGTTGTTACCCTGATTTCTGGGCTCCTGTGAGGGACACCTCAATGTGCTCCAAATAATGGGGAATGGGAATTAGCAAGAGCACACGCTATAGCAATGCAAGAGGCAGGGCAACCTAGCGAGATCTTAGACCCAATGTTTACGGGGTCAGGCTGAGTCAATAATCAAGCAGAAGTAAATGATAATTGTTTTCTTTATTTTGAAATACAGTCAATACATATGTATGCAATCACTCACACAGACCTAGTGAAAGAAAGGTAGCAGTTGGATAGAGGATTTTAAGAGGGATTTTTCTGGGGAGATACTACACCTGATCCTGTAGCCTGGTTAGTCAGAAGAAAAGTCAGTTGGAGCGGCGATTCTCAGCACGTGGAAGCTGAGGGGAAGGCTCGGCAAACGGAGCGGTAGCAAGGCAGGATGGAAGCCAGGAGCGATCTGAAGAAGCGCTCAAAATCAGGGGGTCTTATAGGGGAAAATGTGTCTGTCAGCCAGTCCATTCCCGGGGAAAAGAATGGGTTTCGGGTTGGAGACAAAGCCTCCGAAAGTTCAGTATTTAGCATGATTGAATTATGACAGAGTTGTCAATAGCGCAGACAGTATGCAAACGAGGAGTGCTTGAGAGTTGGATATTTGGCTCGTCAAGCTGCCTGCTCAGGGCAGGGGATCTTTTGTACGCTACGTGCATACATAATGTGTTTTCAAAGTGTACTTGCCTGGAGGTCTCCTGAAGCAGCATTCTGGCAATTACTAGCCTGCCTGGATTTATCAGCTATTTCAGCTGTGCCCGTGTGCATGCTTGTCCAGGGGCCTCGCAAGCACGTGGAGAGGAACGGTTTGTGATGGTCAATTTCTTGATATCAAATTATATCTAATAAGCCCTGGGCTTGGACTAGAAACTACAGTAACAGAGTAACTAATGAGAACCAGCATGGTATAGTGATCTGAGTGCTGGACTACAACCCTGGAGACCTGGATTTGATTCCCTGCTCAGCCAGGGAAATCCACTGGCTGACTTTGGAGGTATCACACTGTCTCAGCCCCAGAAAACCCTGTGATAGGTTTGCCTTAGGGTTGACATAAGTCAGAAAAAATTTGGAGGCACACAGCAACACCAACAACAACAAGAAGTATCTATAGTGCTAGAAAGATGGTAACAATCACTAATGCTTTGATGCCAAATTTCATGTTAAAGGGCCACAATGGTTCTTGCACAAGATCTCTCAGAAAGGTATCCAGTTCACTTGGAAACTTACTTTGGGCAAATTTACTCTGCTGAGTTTTCTAAGGCCCTTTTCACACGTTACCCGTTTGTGCTGCTGGGCCTTGGAATGAACGCTGCCGCTTCCTTGCTGCTTCCCTGCTGCCTGGGCTCCGCAGCTCCTTCCTGGTTGTGCGAGCGCCCCACCTGCGCCCCACCCCTTTCTTCCGCAGTGCAGCCTGGGAGTTGGAGGCTAGCGCTGGGGCAGGAAGCGCGATCGGCGTGGCTCAGGAGGCTTCGCACAGCAGGTGAGTATGCCCCAGGCCCCTGACCGGTGAGCGAGCATGCAGCATTTTCGGCTAAAAGCCGAAAATAAAAAAATGTGTATGCGCTGCGTGTCCGGCTCTTGAGCGTCGCATAAATGTGAGTGCATCATGCAGACTCAAGGGGCCCTCTCACTTGCAGAATGCTGTGCGAAAAGGGTCTAAGAGTACTGTCTCTCTGTCTTCTGTACTGGCCCTACAGCAATAAAACTCCTTGTAAATGCTACTTCCGTAAGTCTGACCTACTAATTTTTTTCAATTTCCCCCCAAAACTATTCAGATAAAGTAGACTGAACTATCCATAAGGCCACAAGTCCCCAGTATAGGCTTTTTAAGCATTCTGCTGTTCACAGAGGTACATTTTGTCAATGCCACATGGAAGGAAAGCTCATTACTGGTTTATTCACCTGCAAATCACATTACCAAGGCTGCCAAAATAATCGCATCTGAACTAAGGTTATTATTATTCATTGGCTGGAATAGCAGGTCATGATAATATCTGTCAGGCTGTCAGCAGTGGCTTTTCATTTGAACCATACAATTGCTCCCATTGAATAAAACAGTACCTTTGTCCAGAGAATAACAGACGGCTTTGGGCATATAAAAAAAATCTTTGAGCTATATTTCTGTACAGGTTTTGCCTCGATTAACTCTCTGTTTCCTACATTTTGGGATTGTTGCTTTTTCTTCATCTCTCTGGATGCTTCATGAGTCATTTTGCTTGTTGGATCCCTGGTATGTAAAGCAGAGCGTAATTGATGAGTTCCAGTTCAAATTAAACCATGGAACTAGCATGATCAATTTGGTTTTTGTATTCAGAACTTGAACCGCAGTGATATGGAGAGATGGTAAGAGGAAACAGCTCCCATATAAGAAAGTATTCTATTTATATTGCCCTGATTTGACTGTAACATTAAACCATAGTTTAGCAAGGCAAGAAGGGATGTAGCCTACCCTCCTTCTAAGCTTGGAAGTGCTCTCCCCTTAGAGAGCTGTAAGGATTTAAGCCAGGGCTTTCCAAGCTGTGTGCGTTGCCTACAATCTTAGAAAGGTATGTTATTGTTTATAAATCATATATTCTTTAAAATATATGAAAGGTTTTCATGAGATATGTTGTGTCCACATACATTTTGCTATTACAATGTATGTATATGTCTGTATATCTTAGAAGGGGTTAGTTTAACCTCTGGTTTGCTAGTAAAACTGAATTACTGTGTCGCAAAATGATGCATTTCTAAAAAGTGTGTCACCAACATGAAAAATTTGGAAAGCTCTGGTTTAAGCTTTCTGATTCGTTTTAGATTAGCCACTGCTTGCCAGTTTGTTCAAATCCAGATAAACAGTAGTTAATCTTAAATAGAGCTAAGGAAACATACTTCTAAAGATGGCTTCTTTTCAGCTAACCATAGTTAAAATTAACCACAGCTTAGGGTTCAAATGACACAGTAAACTGTGTTTGATCTAAAATGTAAACAAACTTTTCCAGTTTCCACATATCCATCCCAGAGGACTAGGAGCATAAGAAAAGAATGAGGGCACACATGAGTTCTTGTAACATGAACGCAAGTCTTATTCTTGTAACACAGAAGCAGCACTGCTATAACTGACCCCTTCAGATAGAATGATAGAAGGCTCCCACAAATACTCACTGCTGCACCAGACCGGGGAGCCGGGGGGGGGGGAATTCTGATCCTGTGCAGAGGTTCTAAGCATTTCCTGCTGTTAAAGCTGGAGACTGAAAGCTGCCCATGAATTTCTTAGACATATTGCTGGTTAAAATCCAGTTCAGAACTACAAACTGTTTTGATTGCAACTCCTATAATCCTCAGTAGCCATGTTCTGAGAAATGTAGGACTCTGAGAAATGTCGAATAAAAATCTAACATTACACATATGAAATTTGGCACACGTGGTCAAGCAACATCAGAGTATGGTCAAAATAGCAAACGTTATCAGTGAAACACAACAGACAAGCCTGGAGATGCTAGAACAGTTTGCTTTTGCTTGAGCCTACTGGGAAGGGCAAGATTTTGACCCTCTTCTCCTGTCCACGCTACTAGTTTAAATGACTGAAAACTATTTTGGCTTTCTGAATGAAGTTTGCAGCAATTGAAATAAACTGGGGAGGTATTAAAACGGTGTAGCGCAACCTCTGACGGAGGTCGTCTACACCGTAAAATGGATTGGAGTGGACTACTTTAGTTTAATTCCACACCCCAATCCACGCTACGGCAACTGGAAGTGGTGGCACCACGTGCTTTTTAAAAACCACTTTTGAAGAGGTTTTTAAAAAGCACAATCGTGCAGCCCCGTGCAGCCCCGTCGCAGTGCCCAGTGTGGATTTGCAGGCACACACAAGGGCGTGCCTGCAGATCTGCTGGGGGCGGGCTTTCCGGCTGGTGAGCTTCTCCGTTTGGTGGAGAGCCTCCACCAGTCGTAAGCCACCATTTTGGGCGCGGCAGGATGCCGCAGGACGCCGAGGAGTGTGGAGCAGCGAAAACGCACTGCTCCATGTGGCGACGGACTCAGGTAAGCTCCGTTTCAGGACGTCTCAGGTCGTTTTTTCCTTCACGTGTGGAAAGGACCACTGGCTGAAAGACTGGGACAACAAAGGATTAATTGGGTCCGTTGCAACCAAATTGTGACACTTCGATGGTATGATAGTTAGGAGCTAATGCAGGGAGATAGTTGAGGACCCATCTGCAGTTTTTAATAATAAATTCATGAGGGCTTGAGGAAGGGGACTGTTACTTGCCCCCCTAGGTTGTAAGAATATTTGGTGGTTTTTTTAACAGGCTAATGCTATGAGTTTGTGGCTGTTAAGTAGGAGTAACTACTCTGGAAACATGCATATGTGTGGATGTGGATGAGCCTTCAAGTTGCCTGTTGACTTATGGCGACCCCATGAATTTCATAGGTTTTCTTGCTTAAGGCATGATTTTACCAGTTCCTTCCTCTGAAAGAAATGGAGTTAGATTTAAAAAAAAAAAATAAGAATTTCATTAGACAAATTAATTCAAACAAAGTGCAGAGGAGAAAAAAGGTCCTAGGTATGATTATAGAAATAACTAAACCTGGTTAGTTACTTGCTCAGGTAACCATTATTTAGGCTATTTCCGCACTAGCCTGTTATAGTGCTATGATTCCACTTTCAACATCCTATGGAATCCTGGGGTTTGCAGTTTCGGGAGGGGCCATAGACTCCATGTGGTGCCTGCACATGTAGCTGTTGGAAGCAGGGAGTGATCTCAGAAAGAATAGGAAGATTTAGAACAGCAAGAGGGGAAATAACGAGGGGCCACCCACCTATCCCCAATGCCCCAACAGAGAGGGTGGGAGGGAGAGGTAAAGGGATAGAAAGAAGAGAAGAAAAATTCAACAAAGCTGCAGGCAGATATAAAGTGATTGCATGTGACAGAGAGGGAAATAGAATGTGCTCATCTGAAAGATGCTTTGGGAGATGCATCAAGAAAGTGCTGAGAGTTAACTAACTGGAGTTAGCTAAAAATGGGGGTTCAGTCTTGGGCAGGCTGTGCAAATGCTTGAGGATCTGCCTTCTTGGGATGCTAGTTTGCCTCTGCTAATGCTCTGCATGTATATTTGTAAACAGAGCAGAGATCCACACTTCTTTCAAGTGCTTATCTGCAATGCTTATTTTGGAGGAAAAAAAACACCCTCTGTAGCACCATCTCTGGAATGCGTTATCGTCTGGGGAAAGAGAAAGTGTACAACCATTTATGGATGAAACTATCTGCTAGCACAGAGAAGCTGATGTTTAAAGAATAGGTGGATGAGACATTATGCAAAATATTATTATGAATGGTAATATTTCCCCTGTGAGATTTTTCAGAGCATTATAATAACTGAAGGGATAGCATTCATAAAAGAAAGGTTAAACACTAGCCCGGTACTGAATATTTTAGGCCTGCAGCCCATTTGTGTAATATGCCAAATCATCTACCCACACTTAAAAATTAAATCCAGTTTTTTAGCACCCTTTTACCATGAATTATTCATGTTTTTATTCAATCTATCTCATCCCCAGCCTTTCCTTTTTTCTGAAGAAAAAATGTTCATTTTCTTGTGCCTTGCAATAGTAACTGGAGAAGGAGGGTGGTCTGCATAGAGAAGTGAATTAGCCAGGAAGAGAGCGATCGGAATATCATTAAGCAAAATCTGACTATATTGCCGAGACAGGAAAAGCTTCTTATAGTCATCAGGATGAGCACTCTAGTGTTAAGAGTTTGAAATTTCCTACCCGAAAGACATTCCTGCTGAGACAGAGTCTTTGCCAATGCCAAATTTACTCATGAGGCTTACCCATGGCATGGAAAGTTGTTTTCTGAAAGTAAATAGTTAACAGTTGTGGCTCCAAACTCCTCAAGCTTCCTTGGCAAGATTTGTTAATTGTCAAACTAGTTAATTATTGTTATAGTTGAAATTTCAGTCAAGTAACTCTTTGCTTCCTTGTTTCTCAGCAGTAACAAAAAAAGAAAAAAGGACTTTTGATTGTGTATTTGCCCTCTAGTTACCTGGGCCATTTCCACATTACACTCTTATGGCAGAATTATTCCACTTTTAACATCCTATGGAATCCTGGGGTTTGCAGTTCAGGGAGGGGCCGACTGAGGGACCATGAATTTTACAGGGTTTTCTTAAGCAAGGAATACTCAGAAGTAATTTTGCCCGTTCCTCCTTCTGCTTACTTTTTTAAAAATCTGAATGTGATCAATCACTTATTGGTGATTCATAACCTTACCTTGATATTCACAACAGAGCACGATGCATGGCATGAGCAAGCACTTGAACCCTATGATATTCTTCCCACACCATTTAATGAGGCAATACCCCCATAATTGTTAAAGTAACTAACACAGTTACAACTAAACTGCACAGAGATGTCCAGCTTCAGCATAAGCCTATTGTCTCCAGAGTTGCCTCATAATCTGCCTGCCAATGACTTCAGTTGCACCTAGAGGGCTGTGGGCTAATGTGCCTTGCCATCTCACGTTTATAGTCAGTCATTTTCCTCTTTCCAGCTTGACCTTCCAGTCACCCCAGGTTCCATTTTATATCAATGCCAATCAATGTAGTTGCCAATTAAATATTTGCCAATTAAACCATATCTATCTTGGGGTGCGTGGGGCCATAGTAGTCATACTGGGTCACTGGCCAAATACCCTAGAAGAAGCTGAGAAGGACTTCATACTGCCTCACTGGTCTATACTGCAGCACTCAAAACAGCACAGGCAGTATTTCTTTTGCATAATAACATTTCACTGTGTTTCTTTGCCAGATCACCTATAATTTACAATTTTACAAAATCTCTTACATTTTAGATGAAGCTCTTTGACAAAAACAAGGATGGACGACTGGATTTGAATGACCTGGCAAGGTAGGTTGAACGGTTCACAAGCTCTTCAGAATGGGTTTGTTGCATCTGTTGTTGTTTCAGCTGTTTCTCCTGTGTCCTGGGGGCTACACCCATTGGATTTCTGTCATCTAGTTGCTAAAGACTTACGCCCTTTTTGCGCCTTACCTTGTTCCAGTGTCATCGCAAGGGGATCACGTGAGAAGCCTCTTGCGAGAGGCACTCATGTCCCCTCGACTTCCACTCTGCACTAGCTCTGTACTGGGCAGAAGGAAGCATGAGGGCTCCACCCCTTCCTTCTGCAGCACAGCCAGGTACTTTCCCAGGCTGCACTGGGGAAGGAAGCGCGATGGCTGCGCATCCAGAGGCTCCCACACAAGGTAAGTGTGAGTGGGGCACGGAAGGGATGCACAATCGCGCATCATTTTCGGCAATAAGCCGAAAATGATATACTGCGCAATCGCCACCTAATGGCTTTGGGAGCATTGCGCAATTGTGAGGATGTCATGTGGAATGGTCCTCACAATCCTGCAGCATTCCCGAGGCCATTTGGCAACAGGATTGGCATGCAAAAAGGGCCTTAGAATTTCAGTCTGGGTGGGAAGGATGGCAGCCCTTTTACATGATGCAAGCCACTGTTTCCAAAAATGGCAGCCAATACCCTTTAACTTCCACATTCCCTATTTATGAAATCTGTTAAAGAGAAATAGGTATCCCTACAGAGCTGATATCTGAGAAGATAATGATTTTGCTCTTTCCATTTAGGATCCTGGCTCTTCAGGAAAATTTTCTGCTTCAGTTTAAACTAGATGTAAGTACAGTAATTTTCAGAATGTTTCATTAACCCACCCTCTTTTTCTAAAGGCAGCTTCTTAAAATCCTGTTCTTTCTTCTTTTTTGCCCCTCCAGGCTAGTAGCACAGAAGAAAGGAAGAGAGACTTTGAGAAAATCTTTGCACACTATGATGTTGTAAGTTTGGGTTGGGGTAATTACTAATTAGTTCCAAAGCCTGGAACATTACTTTGAAAAGGAACATGTTGCAACTACTCTTTGCTTTCTCATAATTCAGCATCAGCTAAACTATTTACTTCTGCTTACTTTTTATTAAAAAGATCAGAATGATACAAACTGTTGACAAAACACTCTGTAACTAGAAGAGTAACTAACAGTGAAAGTTACAGCACAAAAAGATGATCTTATTCTTTGTTATAATGCAATCATACTGTAACACAGTTAGGCCTTAGTTAACTGCAAAAAGAAATTAATTGCAAGTAATTTGTTATTTCTTATAAATTGCTTCTGAGCTCCACAGAGGACACATCAGACTTTGTAGCGTTACCCTTAAAGAGACTGGCTTGTAATTTGCAGAGGACAGTCCCCCCTTAGAAGATAACCCTCTGTTTAAAGGGACCTCCAGTCAAAGTCCAGCTTAAAGAACCAGAAGAAGGCACAACAGGGCCCTGAAACAGGTGGTCAGCCATTAGAATCTGCACAGCAGACTGACCAGGGCCACAGCTTGTCTCACCACTGTCTTTCTGAAAATGGTGTGAAGTACTGTTTAAATTATAGCTATAAATTCTGAACTTCAAGCAATGAATAGAAATAAGCACACATATATTTTATGCCAATCTGTGCCCTCTTTTGTCCAATAACTTTCCAGATGTTGGGATGAAAGTCCTAGTAGTACCAGACCACATCACTCATGGTGAAGAATGTCAGGAGTTGCAGGCCAGTGTGTCTGCAACTGAAGTAGTGTATGATTTCCACCCCTGCCCCAAGCTCTGGAGAATATCACTTACACCATTTGTTAAATTTTTGGATATCTTATTCTGAAGTTATTTCTGATTATTTGAAATTATTTCATGAATTTGTGCATGATATATCTCTGTTGTATAAGATGATGCTGTCCTCATGAAGAGCTGACTTCACTCACTCACTGCTGTCAAATGAGCACTGTTATAAACCTTCTTGACAATAAAGAATCATGTCATGTTGGCCATGCAAGACAGCACTGCCAAACTTGCAAGTTAAGATGACTTGTGGGTTTGATTTGCTGAATGAATAGTTGAATGGACGTCTCATACTGAGGAACCTCCCATTCTGGTGTTTCACAACATAGGACTCTATGAAGTCCTTGGATTCCCTTCCCTAAATCTGATTCTGATAGTCATAGATTTTTAAATTATTTTTATTGAGATTTCCAAATGTAGAAAACAAAGAAGTAACAATACAAAAGACAACCAGAGAAAATAAGAAAACAGAAAAAAGACTCAGCAAAACAGAGAAAAGGGGAAAAAATATAAAAGTGACTTCCAGTCTTCTCAAAAGTCTTTTTACCTGCTATTAATCTATTAATCTATAAAGCCTTCAGTGCTTCTCTTATACAATAAATCATCAACCTCCTTTCTATAGATTGCATTTGTTAGTAACCTAAATCAAAATTCATATAATCATATATGTCTTACTTATTGAATGTCAATCTAGTAATAATCTATCTCCTACTCTCCCATTTAACATCAATCTATCATAACATGATGACATAGCTGTGTCTCCTCACTTTCTACAAAAGAAAAGTGTAATCTTTCTTTCATGTTTGCTATAAATCATTATTCTTTTAAAGTAATTCTTTTTCCTTCTGCCTTCATAATTACCTCTCTATACGCCCCACTTCATCACACAATTAATCTCTGAAAACATATAAACGAAACCTTCTTATTTTATTTCCTTCTCTCTTAAACCTCACTTATGGTTTTCTGCCAAACCCGCTCACTTGCACACATTGCACAACCCATAAAAAACCATCAGCAACCCACAAAAAACCTGAAAGAGACTTTTCCCAACTGTTAAAACTTTCCTCTTAGAGCCTCCCCTCAAACCCTTTCTCCTGTCTGTGTCAGCTGACCTTCTTCTCTTCCATCTCTTCTGCAATGCACTCAAAACAGTCTTCAGATAAGTTTTCATCATCACCTTTCTTTGGCTGCCAAATACCACATCACAATATCATACTGAACAATTTTCCCTTGATTCTCATCTTCCATGAAAAAATCCAGTTTATTCTTCTTTTTCTTCTTCTTTTCCCATTGTATCCTTCAAATCTCCCTCCTCAGTCATATCTAAACATATAAAGTTCAGTTTAAAGTTCAAACTAAGAAGTCCCCTTTATCCTTGTGTAACTGCATCTTTCCCTTTCTTTCTTTTAATAAGCAAAATCTTGGTAAAGAAAGATTTAAGCTTTTACCTCTACAGTGGTTCCTCCATTACAATGTACTGATCTCACAGCCCTATGCATTCCATCTGATGCAATCAAAGTAAACTACATTTTCTGAAAACAACTAGTCCTTTCAATAATCCTTCTTCACCTGCAGAGTTCATATGAAAACAACAAAAAATTTAATTTTAAATTGTTACTTTCATCATTTCAAATTTCTACGTTCTTTGTTCACTTTAGAGCCTTCTTTATTCACTTTTTTCACACAGATTCAAAAGATTTTCTGCTTTCAATTGAGTATCTTGAAGTTTCTCAAAAATAATCCTCAGCATTTCACATATTAATCTGAAAGGCAGGAAACTCACCAAAGCATTAGTATAACCACTGAGCTGAAGATGCCTTTTTAATCATGAGAGATAGATGTTAATGTTAGTGACGATAGAGATGAAAAAGAAAGTACAATAGCGGTGTAGTGTCCATTAGGCTTGCGTGCTGTAAGATGGCTTGATGGCTTCATCCCACCAACTCCCATCACTTCGCTCCCATCAACTGCAACAGTCCCCAGGAGTTTAGCAAGGTTTCCAAACACAAGTGGATGATCCTTGCTCTCCTCTTATTTCAGGGAGAAAACCAATGGTCAGAACTTGCTTTCAAACCAAACATTCTCACTGCTTCTGCTCCTCCTTTCTTGGAGCCCCAAAAAACAAGTCTCAGCTGGCCATGCTCCTGATAGTTATACTTTAATGTGTTTTTTTCTTATTTGATATTTGTCCAAGGGTGAAAATGTGGAAAGAATTTAGAGCCAGACATTTCTGCTAGATTCAGATAAAAGTTTCCATCAACAGTGCATCAGTTATAACCTGCAATCTGTCAGCAAACGTGTCAGCAAATGTATGCCAATCCGTCTTTCAAATTATTGGAGCAAGCCAACGATACTTTCCTTAATTTTTACATGATTGGCAAAAAGGTATATAAAAAGTTTGTTGTTCATGTTGTCTCTGGCTCTTCCCTTAACTTGATTGATCCTCCATGTATCTCAGTCCATATGCCTATAGGTACATGTAAATATAGGTATAGTAAAATATACCTGCTGCTGTTTCAGTGTATGGGATAGATTGAAGTTATTACTACAAAGTTGATATCACCATACACTGCCCAGTTCCTAATGTGCAGCGTGGTCTGCTAAGTCTGTGTGTCCATCTGTTGTAGCAGAAGTTAGGAGTAAGAGGGTCACAGCTGTCATATTCTCCTCTGTGAATATTTAAATCACCTCTGATGACCACCTTACTTATAGTGCAGATGCCATGGGAGTCTTACTTGGAAGTCATTGAATATGTAGTTGCCTCCTTGTTTGACATAGAACACTAGTAGGTGTATAGTTTGGGAGGCTGACAATAATATTGATGGGAAGAGGAGTGGCAGCATATACACATTTTTTTTGAGTCTGCAAAACTGTATGATTTTTCTGTATTCCAGAGTAAGACGGGGGCACTGGAAGGCCCAGAAGTGGATGGATTTGTAAAGGATATGATGGAACTTGTCAAGGTGACTTACTAATGATTTGATTCAAGTTTTGTTTCCTTTAGGTTTTGTAAGAAGCATTGCCTAGAATCATAGAGTTCAAAAGTATCCCAACACCTACCTGCTGCCAGAATTTTAGTTCAGTAGTTCAGTAGCTTAAAGGAGCACATCATAGAACAAGTAGTTTAACTGAGGCCATTTCCTCACTAGACTGTTATAGTTATAGACTGTTATTGTCAGCCTCCCAACATTCTATATATAGGATGTTGAAAGTGGAATAATAGCACTGTAACAGTCTAGTGCGGAAATGGTCTGAATCTTTTGTGTGTATGTGTGAGGGGGGGAAAGATAGATTTCTCTTTTTAAACTACACATCAACAATCTAATAACAGTGATAAATAAGTTGTGATATGGATTTAACTCTCATTGAGTGAGATCCAGTTAGTAACATGAAGGCATGCAAGTGTGGGTTATGCATGTGTATATCTTTTTTTTTTAATAATGCCATACAGTTGGCCCTCCACATTCTCTAGGGTTAGGGGCACAGGATATCACAAAAGTGGAAAAAACACAGATATCAAAGTGTGTGTGTGTGGCCATTTCCACACTACACTCTTATAGCACGATTATTCCACTTTCAACATCCTATGGAATCCTGGGGTTTGCAGTTTTGGGAGGGGCCAGCCAGCCCCTCCCGAAACTGCAAACTCCAGGATTCCATAGGATGTTGAAAGTGGAATAATCGTGCTATAAGAGTGTAGTGCGGAAATGGCCTATGTCTGTGCGAAGGGGTCCGAGGCATGATGAAAAGAACAGGTACCTAAAATCCAAACCAGGCCAGGAAAAGAAGAATCTTCCTCTCTCACACCCACCTCCTTCCTTGAGTATAGGAGGCATTGAGGGAAGGTTTGTAGTGCTGAGAAATTGACTGGCCAGGCAGCAGCTGGTGGACAAAGAATAGGACCAGAGGGGAATATATAAAGAGCTTCATGACCTTATCTGAGCCACCAAGAGGGAAGTTTCCCCCTGGAAAAGGAAAGTTTGAGTTGAGGGCAGCAGTTGGAGAAACTCACAAATAATCAAATCTGTGAATGTTAAACTTGCAAATGTAGAGGGCCAAGTGTAGCCCTGTGTGCCCCATCCAAAAGTTCCCTCCCCTAGCAGCTGTCAAGTCCTGGGAGGGGCTGCTGCTGTCACTGCTGCCACTGCTTACTGATGAGGAGGAAAGGGAATTCAGATAATGAGGTTACAGCTGGTCTGGGATCCAAGGAGAAGAGAAAGAAGAGTGGGCATCGTTGTGAGTGCATCTTTGTTTCTTCTCCCCAGAACCAAGATCAACTACTTCTTCATTATCTGAATTATCCTCTCCCTCCTCCATAAGCTGCAGCAGCAGCAATTAATCCACCCTAGACAGCATCCAGGGTAAGGGAAGGGCATAGAACTACATGGGCAGAGCAATACATTCCATATTTGATGTTGGAATTCAGTCTTTATATAACACACTAATATAGTCACCCAATACAGCAGCCTCATTTTGTCTGTGGGAACTGTGATATGCACATGGATTTCCAGATACAATGAGCTTCCCCATTCTTTTCACCAATAAGAAAAATATCCTTCATATGCACAAGGAAGAAAGCCATGTTTAGCATCCTCTGTTAGAGAACTGAATGAAATCTTGAGTTTGCATCAGAAGAGGTCCTGTAGGACTTTGATCATAATGGCTGTTTCTTGCATCTTCCTTCTCACCCGCACTTCTTCCACCCAATTATAATTTTGTATGCAGATAATGTCCTAATATTACATTTCACTTGACAAGAATCATGTTTAGAGAAGATACTATTGGAGTACTATTCCATGCAGGCAGGGTCACAAATCAATTATTCCCCATTTATTACTCCTTTTCCCTTCTATTCATTCTACTAATGGTTTTGATTACTGCACTTTTTTATGGGTTTCATTATCTCATTGTGTTCAGTTTGTTCTCAGTTTCCTTTAATGATGTTTACTGGCCACTTTGCATGTGATCCTTTAGTGCGGGAGTGGGACTGGTAGGTCTGGGAGCCGATTTTCTGTTTTCTGGCACCCTCCGGGAGTCACACAAACCACATTTTAGTGGGGGAAATAAGACTCAACATGCCTCCCAGTTTAGAAAAACTGGTCTTCTGATGTTAAATGTTGGGAGAGGCTGAAACCTGCTTAAATTGTTGTTCTGGGGGCTTCAATGAACAGCAGCAATTCATCTTTTTTGCCAGAAAAAGAAATCAGGGGAAGATATGAGTGGCCCAGACATTTTGTAGAATGTTCCCAGAATAGTCTCTCTCCATTCTTTTGTGTCTCCACTATTCACTTGTATCACCTACCATTTGCCTCCCACAATGCCTGGCAAACTCTAAGGGAACCATGAAAGATTCAAAATAGCTAGGCTGCCAACACATTTGCTGCTGCCATCACTTGCTATTTCAGCGAAAAGACAAACAACACCTTTCACCCCAAGATGGTGAGGAAAAAGAGAGCCATGTCCTTGCTATAGAAGTGCCATTGCTAATGGTCAACACCATCACTGGGAAAATGCCAGTAGGTACTTTCTGCTGCTCTCAGGAAAAGAAAAACAAAACTCCCCCTGCCCCCTATTTCATCACCCAGTAGAGAATTTCAATATAAGTGGGAGGAAAAAACCACATTATTACCTCAAAATTTCACCCTCACACTGTGCTATAAAAGCAATGTGCCCAGAATCTAAGATTACCTGACACCATTGCTGTTAAGAAGGAATATTTTATCTTCTAAAAATATATCTCTTTTTCCCTTCCAATGTAGCCCAGCATTAGTGGCACAGACCTGGACAAGTTCCGTCAAATCCTGCTTCACCATTGTGATGTGAATAAAGATGGGAAGATTCAAAAATCTGAGCTTGCCTTGTGCCTGGGAATTAAAACTTCCCCATAGACCTGACTGTGCTTCTCCTGTGGTTTGCCAATTATTGTCTTTTGTGGGAGCCTGCTGGTAACTGGTAGAATATTATCAGTGCTGTGTTAATGATCTCTGTTGTACTGAACATAGAAGACAGAGGGAACTCGCTGTGAATATGAATATTCATGTGCAGGGATACAGCCAAATTTTAAAAACAAAAAACAAGATGTGATGAGCAGTACCACGTTCCCTGCTGTTCCAGAAAGATATTGTCTGTAGGATTTCTTACACATTTTTAAACAAGGATGTATCTACAAATTTAGTCCATCAGAAACATATGTGGCTATCGTACTAGGAGTGCTGCTTCATGATATTAAATTTTATTGCATTCCATTCCTTCGCCTACATACCCCAAAGCAATTCTACTTTCTTTCTTCTAAATATTCCAAGTTTATGGCGGTGGTGTGACATATGAAATTTACTGTATTATTTTTCTTTTTAGTAAAGCACAGAAGCATTTGGGGTCTGGAGGCAGCTTAGTGTATTTGCATGAAAAGAAAAACCAATTAAAAAGAAGAAGAGCTGATGTCTCCATTACTTACAATATTATACCTCTCTACATCCCCCAAACAGTGCATGTGCTATACTTCACTAGTCTGGGCCAAAATCAGTCTCAACAGGAGCACACCTATCAAATCAGTGGGATTTACCTATGTTTTGGTGCACTGGTCATTAATTAATTCAGTGGGTCTGCTCTAGCTGGTGCTAATCACCAAGGTCCCATTACAATCCAGCTTCTTTCCTTCTGATGCACCCTTTTGTCTTCTATGTGTCATTCTGAAGAGGGGCTTTGACAACTCTCCATTCTGTCATTTCAAGCTTTTTCAACCCTGCATGTCTCAGTACTAGAATCTTTCAATCTTTAATGTAGCTTATTTTACCATGTGACTTTAAGGGTACTGCTGCCTTTTTTTTCCCCTGTGGCTTTTGCAATTTTAGTCAGTTTATACTTTGTATAAAATGTAAATCTAATATGATATGCTTAATCCATAAAAAAGGTAGTTGCAACTGTTCTCAGTCTCACTAATTTTGAATGAGAGTTTCTGGTGTCACAGATGTCCTCAGTTATACCCCATGGGTTACAAGGGGAAGTATAGAAGCAAACATTAGTGTGCTTCTATCATCGGTCTACATTTTGGGATACAAACATTGTTAACAGTTCTCCAGTTCTCCATCTCTTCTCTCCCTATGCATTACTAGCAGTGCATATTATGACTTCTTACCTAGTTACTAGTCATCTGAGATTGTATTTCTGAGTCAGCATATATCAGCACTGTTTCTTGTGTTTTATTCATGAGCCCTGTGATGCATGGAATGGTTTAAGATATAATGAGCCAAATATCATGCTTATCTCTTTCTCATCTGGGTGTCTTGCCATGGTCAGATAAGGATACACATGTAATTATTTTCCTCTACCTTTTAAAAAGGAGGAATGCCCAAAGACATTGTTATGTGATTTTCCTCATCTGATGATCATTTTATGTATAACTATGCCCTCCCTGCATGGGGCTATTGCATACCAAATGCTATGTCAGTATTTCAGACTATTTCCGTACGAGACTGTTATAGTGCTATGATTCCACTTTCAACATCCTATGTAATCCTGGGGTTTGCAGTTTAGGGAGGGCCAGGAAGCCCCTCCCTAAACTGCAAACCCCAGGATTCCATAGGACGTTGAAAGTGAAATCATAGCGCTATAACAGTCTCGTGCGGAAATGACCTCAATGTTATTGCCAGACAACCAGAAAGCCAATCAGGTGCATCACTGAATTAACTCAAAAACCATTTAGCCAATATAGTTGGACAAGAAAGATAATTTAACACTTCAGATAGGGAAAACTATTTCACTTTCTCCCACATTTTATTTTTTTAAAACCTCAAGGGCTTTGTTGTTGTTGTTCTGAAGGCACTTGTGAATTTTGATAACGTCTTCAAAAGCAAACAGAAATGTCAGAAGCTGCCAAATTTAACAGGTACAGCAATTCCCAGTATGAGGAGGACAATATTGTGCCTACCCATCATACAGGTGTAAAATAAGAGGAGACTCAGAAAAAAAAGTGGCAACTCTAATTCAGAACGAATTTGGATGAATTTACAATGCATGGGTGTAGCTGGATTAATCTTGTTTCTGTCACAGTTAAGATTTCTAAAATAGTAAATTCTTTCCATCTAGAAAATGAAAATATTTTGAATGTTGGTAAATTCTTATCAAAAACAAACTGAAATGTAATTCTCACCCATCTGTGTTTAATAGCACTCCTTTTGCCTCTCTAGAGATGTAAGTAATTCAACTTCTTTAGCAGTACATTTTTAGAAACTGAACAAAAAAAACCCTGCATATGAGAACCATTGTTTCTATGCCTTCAGGTCATTTTTTTACTTATGGTGACCTTTCGGATTTCCACATGAGGCTGTTGTAATGCTATGATTCCACTTTCAACATCCTATGGAATCCTGGGGTTTGCAGTTTCAGAAGGGGCCAGCTGGCCCCTCCTGAAACTACAAACCCCAGGATTTCATAGGATGTTGAAAGTGGAATCATAGCGCTACAACAGCCTTGTGCGGAAATGGCCCTTAAGACAAACCTATCATGGAGTTTTTCTGGGCCTGAGTGTGTGTGATGCATCCAAGGTCACCCAGTGGGTTTCCATGGCTGAGCAGGGAATTGAATGCTCAGCTCCAGGGTCATAGTCCAATGTGCTGGCTCTCATACTTTACTACTATAGTACTTAAGTGTTAAGTCCTTTACAACATCATCCTTCAGTCTGATTATCTCAGAGCTCAGGGGATGAAAATGGAAGGAGAGGCCTAGCTGGGGTTGAACTGGAAAAATAGAATGATATCCTGAAGATGAAAAGGACACACATGCTCAGTGGCGGAGCTTGGAGTGTGGGGGGGCAGGAGGGGAGCAGAGCTATGGTGCAAGGGGCATGGCCAGTGTGCATGGGGACATGGCTGTGGGGTGTGGGGGCGTGGCCAGGGCACGCAGGGGCATGGCTATGGGCCGAGATGCCCCAAAAACATTGCCGCCCAGGGCAAACTGACCCTCTCACTTCTCTGTCCCTACATGACTGCACATGCTGGCTCAATAGAGGCAAAGGCCAAGTTTTGCAATGTTTTACAATACAATATTGTGCTGTTATCTGACATCAAATCATCTCTGTCTTAGGAAAGAGAGACAAACACCTCAGTCATTAACAGGTCTTGCCATGATCATAGTGCCAGCTGGTCATCTCTGCTAGCTGGTGTTTCATCTGAAGAGCCATATTCACTGCACATGGGTCTTCTCTGTATGGGAAAGCCAGTATGCACTGTAGCCCACCGTAATGCTGGGTGGAAGAACTGGGACCACTAAAGAGCCTGAGTTCCTGGAGTCCCCTATTTGGGGTTCTTGCAGCCTCTGTTGGTTGTACCAAACCTTCATTTCACACAGCCAGCATGTCCACTCATGGGCCACTTAACCTTGTGAGTGTCCCACCTGTACTCACCTCAGCTGAGACCATCTTTCCAAACACTTCCTCTATACTTCCTATTCTGACAGTCTTTCTCCCTATTCTGACAACCTAATTCTTCTACAAAAGCTTTAAGGGAATGGATAAACAGACAAACCAACCAATCATTCTACAGTTAAAGCTAAATTAAGATAAGTAAGATAACACTAACATTTAAAAACTGTCCCAGTAACCAGATAAAGCCCAGATTCTCTTTCCCTAAAATGGGTGAGGGGATTTTATAGCACGCCTTTCTTTATTGGTACAAAAGAGAAACTACAGGCTTTTGATTTCTCCCTCTCATAGCAAGTCTGGAACCCATGTTCAGCCTCAGGTTTTGTGAGAGCCTCAAATACTAGATTTCCAGTATCTCACTTTAAGCAAGCCCTTAGAGACCTTACCTTACCTTCCCAACAAAATTTACCAGTCATCATGCCTTTCACAGACTTCAGCAACCTAAAGATGAACACCTCCCCACCACCCCATGCTCCCAAACCATCAACCTTTCCACAGACTTCAATGACTTAAAGATGGCCACCTCTTTTCTCCCTTCCTTGTACTCACCAATAATCACCTATTCCCTTAGATGTTAGGAATTCAAAGATGACTACTGCCTTCTGCCGCACCAGCCCTCACTACCACACCCTCCTCATACAGTATGTATTTCCCACTTTGCAAATAGGTGCAGAGTGAGAGTGGAACAGATTTTCTTGTGTACAGTCTTCAGTCATGTAGTTTTAGATGCATTGGTATAGATTCATGCACACAGGCATATGCCTCCATGCTTGCATTCAGTCTGAATGTTGCTCTTTTTCTGCTTATGGACGGGGCCCAGACTTGATATTCTATTCAAGGAAGTTATTATATTACAGACAAACAGGAACAGAAACAAACAGAATGCCAAGCAACAAATTTCAACAAAGGCTTTAGTTGGCCCAAGTACTTATGTCAAATGCCAGCATAACAGGGAAAATGGGAAAGATTTGATTCTGACCCTGTGTTTCATACTATTATTCACTGCTATTATTCGCTGCTGCACTCTTTGCCAGCAATACCTTTTCATTACCTTCCAAAAGCCTTAATTATGATCCAAACATACTGGCTGCAATCCAGATAAAATTAGGCATTGTTCATTGAAATGCTTAATGGGACTCAAATGTACTTTGCTTTCTTTGTATTAAACTTAGTTTGACAAGTTTTTTGTTAAAGAAAAAATCTAGAACGGTAGCAAGAGAACTAATATGGACTGCAGATCCCACCATCATCAGCCAGCTTGGCCATTGGAGGTTGACGGTTCAACTTCAGGTTCAGGTCCTACCCATTTACCACCACCACCCCAGATCAGTGTTCATTGGGAAGTCCCACTGTCTTCCAGCCTCACTGACTTAGATTGCATTCTGCTGCTGGCAGAGAAGACGGAGACCAATGTAAGTAAGTAAGTAAGTAAGTAAGTAAGTAAATAAATAAATAAATAAAGCTGCTTTCATCTTTGAAAAACAGTAGTAACATTTAAATTATTTCAGTGTATGGCCCCAAGAGAAACCACTTTTAAAACCTGTTACATTTTTGAAAGTTGGCTTAAAGTTTTTAAAATTCAAAACTGAAGAAACTTGCTTCCAGCTATGAAATAATTGAATGTCAGAAAACATTGGTAGGCACAACTGGGAGATGCATATGAGGAGAAGGGCAAGATTCACAACAGGGAACCTTGAGAGCATTTGTTATGATTATTTGCTCTTCGTATCTCATCATAACAGTAGCAACTTTATCAGTACAAATGAGTCACCTTTTCCTTCCTGTTTTCATAGTTAAAGGGATTTGTGCTTTTGACATACATTCTTGGTACATACCTATCTAACACAACAAGGCCAAGAGCCTGCACTGCCCAATAAGTTCCACAGGCAGAACTCTGGTAAGATTCCTCACTTACCATTCTCATAGTCTTGCTGTAATAATGCCTTGAATGGCTGGCTATTCCATGACCAGTAGAGAGTGTGTGGTGAGATCAGAGAACATCAGAAAACACCACCAGTGACATCTTCCACTCAGATCCACTGGGGTCTTTGCAGATGACATGACTTGTCTGGATCTGGCTACAGACCTTGTCAAACCTTGCCTTAATTCCCCACACTATTTTCTAGCCATGGCATGCCCATTTAGGAGGACTATTGCAGTAAACTGTGAGCCTGGGAGGGGACTTTGATCATGGTAAAGGGTGAATCTCTGTAACAACAACAACAAAGACATATTCCAGCATAAAGTGGGCTTACCCTTGGGCACACAATAACAGGAGAGTCAGCACAGTGTAGTGGTCTGTGTGTCAGATTAGAACTCTTGGAGGCCAATGTTTTAATTCCCTCTTCATCGTGGAAACCCACAGGATGAGAAATGCAGGGAATTTATCTGAAAATTATTCTGGATTACTAATTAATCCACTAAAGAAGAATAATTTTTTTAAGAATAATGCATTTTCAGAAGCCAAACAAGCAAACAAAAACCTTTAAAAATAAAGATTTTGTTTAGTTATTTTTTTGAAGTAAGTTACCCTGGTACCCTAGTATTATGAATCTGCAGTGCACAAAAGAAATTCAGCAATAAAGCACAGAAAAATGAAAAGTGTTCCTCCCACCAATTTCATGAGAATTTTAGAAAAGTATGTTTCTAAACATACTGTGGGGTTTTTTTATTTGTAAATTTCTCTTGGGCTCCACAGAAGCTTAATTATGTGGATTAACTCTGAAATAAAGAAAGGGAGTTGGGTTGTTTGCTGTGTATTGCATTCTAACTTTTCATTCATTTTTGTGTTGCCTTTAAACTCAGCAATCAACCTCTCACAACATTGCTACCAGGTATAAAACTAAGCTGTGCAAAACTTTTCAGCACAGAAAGATGTGCAGAGTCTAGTACTTCATGTTATGCTGATGAGAACATAGACTAACACCCACACTGGAACAGATATTTTTCGCTCTGTCATCTGACTGTGGCCTAAGTATCCCAGAGACACCAGATTCTGTCTGACCTTGAAAGCTAAGCAGGCTCAGGTCTGGTTAGTCCTTTGATGGAAGACTGACAATGAATACTAGGTGCTGGAAGCTGTATTTCAGGGAAAAGAACTGGAAAAACACCTCTTGAGTATTCCTTACCTATGAGTATTGAGTATTCCTTGAATATTCATTGCCTAAAACCCTATGAAATTCATGGGGTCACAAACCAACAGGCAACCAGAAGGCACATGCATACATCATCTGACTATTTAAAAGCCTGTTAGTCTCTGGGAATTTGGACACTATGGATTAATACAGGAAGAAGTATTGCTGAAAGTGCCTTAATAATCCATAGTAAAGCTGTGGGGCAACTGTTTGTTAGGGAGATCTCTGGGTGATCTTGTCCTTCATCTGCTCCTCTGACGAGGGCAGAAAGGCATCCCCTCCTTCCCAGCTAAAGAGGATATAATCCTGTTCCGTATGTGAAGAGAAACAACCAGAATTGAAACAACAGAAACAACCAGACTGAGAGAGAGAAAGAGATGCGTTTGGACTAGATAGGCTTTAGGCTTGCATATGCTTTTAATTAGATCTCCAAAATGCACCAACTAGAGCCTGGTGCAAAACATGTACACTTCCAATTTAACCATTATGAGACCATAAATTTCTTCTGAGTTTGGGAATTAAATGGCACTCACTGCCCTTCCACTCAGAAATCCACTCCTGGGTACCTAGAACTTACTTCACCATAATAGTATAAGTTGGGAGGGGGCTGTGATTTTGTTGTTGCAGTCAGTCACCTAGAGATCTACCAATAGATCTAAATCTATCTTCTGCCTACCTTGCTGTAATTTAAGCCCTGGTGGCTTGGTAACAGGGTCCTTTCTCTACAAGCCTGATGTCTGAAAATGGTGTTTGGAATGGTAGTGTTTAGATGTGTTCCTCCATCAACACTCTATCTATGAACCTGTAAATAAGTCCAAACATTAGCTTCCAGCAACCTTCTAAACCTTAGAATCTAAAGCAGGGGTGGGAATCATGAAGCTCATCAGAAGGTGTTACACTGCAAGTCAGAGCAGCCCTAGCCAGCTTAGCCAATGGTGTAGAAGGCTGAGAGTTCCACTCCAATAACATCTGGAGGGCCACATGACTCCCACTCCTAATCTAAAGGAAACTGAACACAGGAAAGCATTGCTATCCTGATACAAGTGCAGAAGAACTAAAAGGTTGGTGCAAACAGGTGAAACCAATCTTTTTCTCAAGAATTCAGAGCTACCCACCATGGCTCTGGATGCACACTGAGACCAGGAGAACACTGCACGTGTCAGTTTCCAGTGCCCCAACCTGCACTGCCTTTGAAATTCTTCAACTAGCACACTGCCTGGCTGAAAAGGTAGGGTTTTGTGGGGAGATGGGCATCATAAGATGTAACTCTGTCATTGCAGTTCTCTCTGAAGATGCAGACTCTCAGCTTGAATTTGTGTTCATTAGTCCTCAGTTTTAAACATTTTTTAAAAAGAATCTTGGGTTACAAACTGAAATTTCCAGAAGCTGATCTCACAGCAAAGACATTTTACTTTCCTTTTTATTGCCGAAGCACATATTCCACTCGACAGAGAATATTTCTTATTCTTCAGAATCCACAGAGAGCCCCAAGGCACTTCAGTCGGTCATTGTTAACGCTAGAGCCACTTTGGCAATTTTATCTCCAGGTAACCACATAGAAGGCAGAGAGGCAGCCTGCTCCTTTCTATCCATTATGAGAGTTAGACAGCCATTTCTTTATCACTTATGATTCTCCAGCAATTCAGCTACCCAATATTTTTAAAGCAATGCATTCCTTGCAGGGGAGACAAGTAATTTTCCAGCAATAATTTCTGTGATCAAGCTTTTTAGATGCCTACAGTGTTTTGTGCAAATCTTTTCTGATTTTAGTCCATAATCTTGTTTCTAGATCATTTTCATTACAGCAAAGGAGCCAGAATGGTGTAGTTTAAGGCCATTTCCACACTAGACAGTTATAGTGCTATTATTCCACTTTCAACATCCCATGGAATCCTGGGGTTTGCAATTTCGAGAGAGGCCAGCCAGTCCCTCCCTAAACTGCAAACCCCAGGATTCCATAGGATGTTGAAAGTGGAATAATAGCGCTATAACAGTCTAGTGCGGAAATGGCTTAAGTGCTAGACTGGGACTCTAGCAGACCAAAGTTCGAATTCCTCCTCAATCATGGAAACCAAGGGGGTGACCTTGGGCAAGTCATACTCTCTCAATCTGAGAGGAAGGCAATTACAAATCTCCTCTGATAAAATCTTGTCAAGGAAACTATTGGATAGGGTCACCACAAATTAAAATCTACTTGAAGGCCCACAGCAACAATAAAGTGCTCAACTGAACCTGCCATTCCAGCACAAAAATGATCCCAGTACAATACGTACATTTTGTCTCTCATCTCCAATTCTTGATATAACTCTTTATTATACAGGAAATTTAAATTATAAAAATTTCATATTTCTTCTAAAGCACTTGAACAGCCCCCATTTCATTCTAAGGTGTATCTGCCAAGTTCTGTTGTGTGTTCAGGGTACCTTAACACAAGAATCCCACATACAGCAATGAATTTCTCACTCTTGTGCCCTTTCCACACCGTGTGGCTACCCCACAGTCAGGACACGATGGCAGCGCTCCGTGGGTTGTACTTCTGTATGACATCATTGCAGTTCTACCTTCATCCTGTTTCCGCACATCATGTGAGCATGGTATTTGTAAAATGGAAAAAAAATCTGTTTTACACTTACCGTTGTGCCACACTGCTACCTTTTCCAGTCCTGCGGAAGGGTGGAAGCACGCTGGCAATGCCTCCCTCCCAGTGCAGCAATGGCAAATGCCTGGGTGTGGTGCAGAAGGGAAGAGGTGGGGCCAGAGCGCTGCCCTACCACAGAGACTGGGCAAGGTCCAGAGGGAAGCATTCCTGGCGCACTTTCCTTCCCCCTCCTGGGGCTGCAGCGAAAGGAAGTCACTGAGCCTCATCATGCAGAAAGGGTCTTTGTTACCAGCTGATCTACATTTTCTAGTTTAATAAATCTTGTGTTCCTCTCATTTTATGGTGTGGACCAGTTTTTGACTAATGTCCTGCTGTAGTATCAGATTCACATGAGATGATTGCTCAGAGATAATAGGCTGGGTTTGCTATTACATTATTGTAAGCTCTTAAAATATAGGAGGGAGATATCACATTCAGGCCATTTGTTTCCTGATTCCAAGCCTCCACCAAATAAAGTTGGCCTTCGGCATCCATGAGTTTAACATTCACGGATTTGATTATTCACAGATTACCTGCTGCTGCCTCTGTTGCTACCCTATACCATTTATAATAGAGACTCATAAGTCTTGCCTCATGTTCTCAGTCTCTATGCAAGCCTTGTAAGACTGAAAAAGACAGTGAATGTGAGGTGAGACTTGTAAATCCCTGTTAAAAATGCTGTACGGCAACAGCAGAGGCAGCAGCGAACCCCGCCAGCTGCCCACTTCTGCCTTGTGAAAGAACCCTGTCAGCTGAAAGGCAAAACTGGGTGACTGGCATGCTCCCCAGCATAGCATATACATATTTGCATCTTTTCCACTTTTGTGGGAGTTCTGCACCCCTAATTCCCATGAATCTAGAGGGATGACTGTATTGTCATCATGGTCTCAAGCTTATTTTCGCAATCTGGAAAAGAAACATTCCCAAAATCAGAGGATACTGTGGTCTGGCGGGTAAAAGCCTTGGGTTTCTCCATCTCTCTTGTAATGGCTCACTTGCTATTTCAGTACCATACACACACACACATACACACACACACACATTATGACTGGCATCCTGTTAGTAGCATACACACACACCTAAGTTAACCCTATGCCTGCTTACATCTGTTTTTGGCTGCTGCAGAGGTTACAATTCCCTTCCTCCCTCCACAGTGACCAAAGCCCACCTCAGACCCACCATAGAGACACTGAAGCCCCCACCCACCCACCTACAGCTATTTGTGTCTAGAGAAAAAGGGGGAGGGGAAGGTGGAATTGCAAAAACATCTGGCTATGTCCCTATAGCCAGCTGCAAATTGATTGCCTCGGCCACTGAAGCCTCCAGAAGATCCTGGCAGACCTCAGCATCTCTTTCCACCTGGCTATGGAGACACAGCAGATGCTTCTGCAGTCCACCTGCACTCCTCTGAGCAATAATGGCCATGGGAGGGGGGAATTCAGTAGCAATGCAGTAGATGGAGGGAGTGGTAAATGGCTCACCTATGACTGTCATCCTGTTAGTTACTCCAAACTGGAGTATGCCAATTCAATCAATTGTTTGAATTAATTATATAATTCTAATGGATTAAAAAGATCTACCCTGGTCATGACTAAAATAAAATTTGGGCCAATGTTTTACAGACAAAATTGAGTGCTGTATTCTCACATAAAAGGTCATTTTCAAGATGCTCCCCTTGCCCGAAATACAATTCGCTGGTGTCTGTGATGCTAAATATAGATGTTTAGTTTACTTTTAGAAAAACCTGAATATGCTTAACACATTTGGTTGGAGTTATTGTTACAGCACAACAGCAAGTTAAGCAGATCTATTTTAGCAAAACTACTTTTCCCCCCATCAATGCCATAAAGGGGAAGGTTGGGAGGGAAGAGTGGCATTTCTAGTATAGTGACATGCATGATTAGTTAAGATGACTAAATGACACTGTCCACAATATCTGCCAAGACAAATAGCACTATGATCAGGCACATTAGGCAGAGTTGAAGCAGCTGCCTCAAGCAGTACAGCAGGTGCTGGAGTGGGAGGTACGGTGATCCTGTATCCTGTTTTTCAGAGGACAGTCCTGTATCTGAAGGTGTCTTCTGTTTGAAGAGCTACACAGTCCAAGTCTAACTGAAATATAAAGGACCCTAAGAGAGGAGAGCAGGGCCTTGAAATTGTCCATCAACAGTTAGCATCCTGGACAGCACATTCAAAGGGCACACAGCTCACCAGTTTAGAGTCTTTCTGCCATGGTGAGATGTACTGCATTTCTTTTTAAAATAATTATGTTTAAATGTTCATTTATGTGATTTCAAAATTTACATTTTTCAAATAATTAACTGTATGCTATTTTAATGCAAATTTGTGGTCTCAGCCCTGCATTATTAAAAAAAAAATGAATTTCCTATTTTGCTCACCATGCATAGGATACCACCTTATTTTTCCTCTCATACACATACATACACTCAAGAAATTTCCCCATGTTTTGAGACAGAACATGGCATGCCCTGCAGCCTTTCCTGAATCCCACAAGGCAATCTTCTTTCTCCAGGGATGTGGCGAAGAAAATTATCCTCTCCCTGTTGATCAATTGCCAATTCACTTGGCCTCTATGCCAGGAAGGAGGCGAATGCCATTCTATTCTTTACTTCAAACAGAAAAATATTGTGGGTCAGCTCTGATTCAGACAGTGATTTGCCCCAACCAATGACATGAAAAGAAGCATTGTCCCTAGTGAACAGGGACATTTGGCACACACATTGACCTAGAAGGAACAAGTCTCTCCTCCATTCTTTTTTTGGCTCTTGAAGACATTAATCTGAAAAGCGGCCAGAAATATGATGCCAAACATGACACCATAATATTTTAATTAATATACAGAATTGGGTTTGTGTGTGTGTGTGTGTGTTTTGTTTGTATAAGAAGAAAATATTGTTGCTGTTAATGAAAATAATTGTCACAAAACTGCCAACAAGAGTTATTGCTGAGCATCTGCCACATAATAATAATAACCCATCATGAGATACCACCCTAATTACTAGTATTATCTCTCAAAATAGATGGCTAGCAGTTACAATAATCCAACTGGATACAGAAAGTTGTTGTTACCAAGTGGAACCTTTAATGGGGCATTGTGGTGTAATTATATGGTGGAGCAGAGCTATGAAAGGGCTGTACTGCCTCTCCTTTTGTCCCAGAGACACCAGCAGAGAGAAAGATGCTATCATTTTTCCGGCCATTAGCTGCACCTGTATCCTTGTTTTGTTTTGTTTTCATTCATTCCATGAGAGATTAAGTCTTATAGCAAAGAATGCTTGAAGACAGGGCACAAGAGAGGCCCATCATGATAATATGGATAGAGAAAAGAAGTCAAACATCTTTAGTGGCTTGCTCAGTCCACTAAGATAGTTTGTTTACAGGCTATAAGGTGTCAATGTCCTAAATAGCAAAATGGGGGGTGAGGAATAGTTTTTAGTGTGCACAGTTGGGTACAAATTGGAATTTATAGGGGGGGAAACTCTAGGTTTCCTACTGGCTAGAACTCTGCAACCATCTTTTCACCACAAGTTATACAAGCCAAAAGGCCTTTCTACACTATTACATCCTCCCTTATCCTAATGGCAGAGCATGGTATCCTATCTGCATGAAATTGGTGATTTGGAGGGGCGGGCAGGCAGAGGAGATCTACCACTTTGTTAAAAACAAAGAAACACACATGTCTATGGAGATGCATGCTCCAGTGAAGCAGAGGGGAAATGCAAAACCCCTAGAAAAGAATAAAGAAGTAGTAAGATTAATAACAGGAATAAGAGCAATAAGGATAAAGAGGAGGGGGGAGAAAAAGATGTCCTTCCCACCTTCTAGAGAAGGGAAATATCTCAGTTCAGAGATAATGCTAAGCCATCATTTTTTCTAACTATGGTTCACTGGATAAACTGGCACCATTTCCACATGACGATGCTCTCCTGTGTTGTCCCGTTGCGATCCTGGCAGCACCTTTTCTGAGAACAGGAACTCTCCCCTCCACATCTGACTGGCTGCCTGAGGAAAGGAGCACGAGGGGTATGCGTCTGCCTTCCACAGTGCAGTTGGGCTCTTTTGCATGCTGTGCTGGGAGAGGAAGAACCTCCATCCTGCTTTCTACCCTTCTGCACGGCAGGTAAATATGGGAGTGTCACACGATCACAGGCACTTAATGGATTTAATCCATCAAGCAAATATCCTGTGATTACAACACACGGGGACGGGACGGCAGCTGGACTGCAATGAGGCTGTATGAAAGCACAACCTGCAGACCGCTGCCATCCTGTCCCCATAGCAGGACTGCGATGCCATGTAGAAATGGCCTAGGATTTGATTCACTCATGTTCAAGCCAGAAAGAAAAAAAATAATCTTCTGTTCTCCCTCTATACCTGTCATAAAGCCCCTCATGGAGCCTGATGATTGGGAAGGTATCACCCATCTGTTACCCTGCTTGCTGGGGGTCCCTTAGGGGGATTCCCAACGCCTGTCAAAATTATCACCTGTGGGGAAAATTAGCTATGAATGCCGCTTTAGCAACGCAAAGAGGGCAGGGTAATTAAGGATCTTTTACCCAATGTTTACGGTGTCAGGCTCAGTCAGAAATCACACAAAAACGTCCAATGAATGACTTTATTGAATAGTAATAGTTCGCACTAATGCAAACACGCACGCACACATCCAAGGACTAAAAGAAATAAAGAGTGGAAATAAGATAGAGGGATTGTTGAGAGTTTGGCAGCTTGGGGTGATACTGCACCTCTTCCTGAAGTCCTTGGTCTGGGAAGCAGCAATTGAACAGCAGCTCAGCGAAGAGATGCCAAGGAAATCGCACAGCTGTCGGGGGGGGGGGACCCAGTCAGTTGGTATAACTAGAAGTCATCATACTTCTTCTCCTTGCCTCACCTCTTGCCTAACTAGCCCAAAAACTGGGACTATTTGTAGGAGAAATTTACTTTGAAGGCAAATCCTCTCCCGGGGAAAACAAACAGGGACAGAAAAGAAAAACAACTCCACACCTGGTGTTTCTCGGAAGATAACAAGTTGTCATCCCAGTAACAGGATCTTCCTCCGCTTTGGGGCTGTGGTGTGAGTTTCTGGAGATCGATTTGATAAGGTTTTATTGCTTCCAGTGCCCAACTTTCCGGGAACACTTTTACTCCCTTCAAGTGGATTCCTTAAAGGTTAAGGACCTTTTGTTATCACAACATGAGGTCTCCTGTGGCTACATGACTGGGGAGTTTACTGGTCTGACCTGGTTCGTTCAATCGTAAGACTGTTATTGCCTATGTGCGCATCTGGGTGACCTCTCTGGTGGGTTAGAATAATTTTATATCAAAGTTGTAGATCCCAGGACAGGATTTACCAAGGAGGAAACACTACAACCATTTTTCTTGACATTGGTTGGCTAAGAAAATGGGGTGGCGAACACAAGATCTTCAGGCTGCACTCAAGGAACCCCTGTGGACATCATAAGAGTTGCCCTAGCTTCTCTCTTTCACAGACATACTGCATTAAGATGTGTTCAGAGAGGTCTGGAGTTCTTAGAAGCAATTAGGAATAAGAATTTATCTTCAGCATAAGTTTGGAAGGTACAGCCATCATTATTCTATATCCCTTCCCTTTCTAAGGGCCCTTTCACAAAATGCAAAAAGGAAGAAGAGAGTAGAAGGGAAAAAAAGAAGTGTAGCAGCACCTTTAAGACAAACGTTTTTTTAGTTTAGCATGACCTTTCATGGATACAAACCCACTTCTTCAGATGCAGTACAGAGTGAAGAAATGGATTTATATCCTCAAAAGTTCCTGCTAAAATAAAATCCAGTTAGTCTTAAAGGTTCTGCTATATCTTTTTCCCCCTTCCCCCTGCCGTCCTCCTTTTTATGCTACAGGGGACTAATGTGGCTACTTCTTTGAAACTCACACAACACAGTTTTAGCACTATATTCCCATTTAATTCCCATGGCTTCATCCTATGGAATCCTGAGTTTGGCATTCTAGGACGGGATGTTGAGATCTCTCAGCTGAAGAGCTCCAGTGTTTCAAACTTCAAACCCCAGGATTCCGCAGAATGCGGAATTCCACGAAGATTTAAAGTAGAATATAACACTATAACTGTGTAGTGTTGAAGTACCCTAATAAAGTCATAGGCCAACTATCTTTGCCTTTCCAGACACCCTATAGAAAACCCAGAGTGAATTATCTAAACTTAATCTAGAGCATCCTAAGAGACCTGACTTGAATCAAGGAATAAATCTGGCACAGGCATTACATTGGGTAGCTAACAACGCTCCTACTAGAAGCCCAGAGCACTATGGCCTTCATTTTCATTGTTGCTGGGCTTAATTACTATCACTCAGATGGGCCACAATTTTATTAAGGTGCAGTCCACAGGAAATATCTCTCTCTTTCCAAAAAGGGGGGATAATCCTGTAACAGGAGTATAGCTACACATTTTTCATTCATTTCATGTATCATCTTTTTTACCTGCCCTTTTTCATATACATCATCTTTTCAAACATTGCTTAGGAGTTATGTGCATAAGATTGAGTAAAGTCTCACATGCCCCTGCCTTCTTTCCCCTCCTTCTGCACACCCAGCTGGAAGAATAAGCTATTCAATTTCGCTCTCACTAATTCTTAGTTGTTGTAAAATACAAATCAAGAGTCTTGGTTTAAAACAGTACTTCTTAGTATATCAGCTATGCAGAGCTGGCAATTTTCCCCCCAGAGAGCTGTGGATGGCATCATATTTGTGTCTATTGGCTACTATTGTTTCTCTCTTTCTTAGAAATTTGTCAGAGGACCAGTATCAGTTCAGGGACCATCACTTTTGAGTAGCACTGATTTAAAACAAACTCTAAATGGCTGAACAAACCATGAGAACAATCAGGGGTTGTTGTTGGCTTGCTTAAGACATCAGCAAGAGTTAGCTTTAAATCACAAGCCAGCAGGCTGTAGAACCTGAACTTTAAATCAAGGAATGAAGAAAAGGGAGCAGAATCCTGATTAGCATCTCTTCCCATCTCCAAAAGAGACTCTGGCCCTTTTCGCATGGCATTTGGCATGCGAAAGGGTCTCCAAAGTGTTGCGCGATTGCGAGGAGCATTTCAGATGACATCAGATGAAAATGTCTGCAACAAGCAAGGTTTTCATTCAGAATGAAAGTGTATTTTTTGGGTTAACATGAACAGCCATTTGTTTCCTGGTTTTCTTTGTATGTATTTCTAAGATTTCTGTTTGTTTTTTAAAAAATGTATTTGCTTCTAAAATATCTAAAGAATATACAATGGCTACCCCTTTATTGCAGGGATTGACCAAGGATAGCCCATGAGCCACATGTAATCTTCAAGGGGCATTTTCATAGATTCTTGGCTCCTCCCAGACCCCAACAACAACAGCAGCCCCTGCTCTTAAAAACAGTTTAGCACAGAAAAGAGAGTTTCTCTTTCTGGAATCATCCAGGGGTGCCAGTTCCACATAAAAATGAGACTAATCTCCCACACACCTTGTTTTGCCCTTTGCTTGTTGTTTTTGTCAGCCTTCAAATTGTTTCTGACTTACGACAACCCTAAGGCAATCCTATCATGAGGTTTTCTTGGCAAGATTTGTTCAGAGGGAGTTTGCCTTTGCCTTCATCTGAGGCAGAGAGAGTGTGACTTGCTCAAGGTCACCCAGTGGTTTTCCATGTCTAAGTGAGGGTTCAGAACCTGGTCTCCAGAGCTGTAGTCCCATCTTGAAACCACTACACCACACTAACAGCCGTAACAGCCTCCAAAAAGAGAGTGTTGCGAAACCACAAATGGTCCTCCAGCTACTTCCAATGTTATTTTTACTAAGCTTTTTGCATTTCCTGCAGTTTGTGGGTCCTTGAGACAAAAAAATAGTCCTTAAAAGTTGCCACCTCTGTCTTTTTGAATAGAATGCAAATGCACAGGCTGTTTAACTGCTTTTAACAACAAATTACTAATATGGCCATGTAACATTTCTTCTTCTTTGACAATATACATTTTTAAAGGTTATTTTATTTGCTACAGCCTCTGGGAGAATTTTATTTCCCAACCCATTGATTTAAAATACAGAAGCTATTTTCAAACACAAATATATAACATAATATTCTACTTTTGGAAAACCTAAGTGGTGTACTTTCTACAAAGCTTTTAGATTTTTTTTTTTCATTTTTAATGAACTGTAGAACATTTCCTGCTAACCTTTTATGCGTCCTTTTTTTAAAAAAAAATGCATTATGCTCTATTCATTCATTCTCTTTGGGATTTATTATTGTTGTAGCTTACAAACAAAGCCAACAAATTTGCTCCAATGTATGAAAGGAAACATGGGAACATTCTGTTGTAAACAGAGGTTTTTATGTAGTCTAGATTAATTAAAGACTTCTTTCCACCAGCCTAAAAGAAAAAGTTGGTGAGGCAAAACAGGAAGAAGGAGAGACTATCCGATAATCACATTTCTCTTATGTTCTTCAGCTGATTTATAGCTTGCATTCTCAAGGTCTAACAGAGAAGAGTTTATACAGCCTCAGTATCTGTATTTTACTGTGGCAAAGTCAGATTGACCTTTGTCTATTTTTTAAAAAATTTACTAAAAAATTTCTTCAGAATATGGTCCAGCCACACAGTGAGATCTCTCTCCTGCATTCACAAGATTAAATGGATACTTCAGAAACTGAAAAGAAATTCTTCAGCTTTGAGAGCACAAAGACCATACCTTAGACTTTAAGGAATACAAGTTTCCTCTGGAAAGGTAGATATGGTCTTTCTATGTCAGAGCCATCAATTTCTCTTTCTCAGGGTATCTCAGACAGTCAAGTTTAAGGTCAAGATCCAACTCTGTGCCAGGTCTTTCTTCCTATCTTCTGATTACTGCTGTTACTGCGGTCCAGGCCTACCTTGTGATAGCACTTGATATCACTTTTGATATCAAAACCCATTCGCCTTCCTCTGCCACCCCGCTCCACGTGTTTGCGAGGCCTCTGGACAAGCATGCAAACAGGCACGGCTGGTAATTGTTGGACATTCCATCCTCCACCTAGGCAGGCAGAACAGAGCCACTCCGTTGCTTCAGGGACCTCCTGCAAACACCCTTTTGCTTAAGCGCGACACTAACAAAGGCGCCCGGCTCTGAGTCGATAGTCTTACAAAGCCAGACTAAGTACTGTGCATTTGCATACTGGCTACACTATTGTTGATTCAGCGCTAAGCCAATCATGTTAAATTTGACCTTTTCCAAAGCTTTGTCCCACTCCAAACTCACATTGTTCTCACCGAGTAAGGCATGGCCCGCAGTCACAATTCACCCTATATAAACCCCCAATTCCGAGACCACCTCGGATCGCTCCTGAGTTCCATCCAGCCTTGCTGCCGCTGTGTCTGGCGAGCTGTCCCCTCAGTCCTACGTACTGAGACTCCATATCAACGAACTCAATCCTCAACTTCTTCAGGACTACGAGAAAGGCGTCGTATCACCCATTTCCCCGAAAATCCCTATTTCCAATTCTTCTGTTAGGTGTGTGTGTGATTGTGGTGTCTTTTCTGTTTGTTTGTCTTTCGATAAAACATCGTTTTTGCTATTTTAAAACTGTCTGACTGCTTGACTGACCTGACCCCGTAGACACTGGGTTGCAAGATCCCTGCTAAGTCACCCTGCCTCTAGCTAGCCTTAGTGGGTGCTACAGCTAATTTTCCCCAAAGTTGCGTTATTGTTGTTTGGTTATTTGGGTGCCCTTCCCAGGACCCCCAGAGAACAGGGTAACACTACATGTGTCTGTAGCACCAAAAACCTGCTCCAAAGCATTTGTTCATCCATTCATAGTAGTTTTTTAGGGATTACAGAGGCTAAAGGAAAAAGAACGTTTTGACAGTTTTTGGCAGAAGCAGTGGATTGTGTAGTAGATTCCTGCATACCAAGAAAAATCAACCATCTTTTACTGAAATGACCAGCAATGTCTCATTATCCAGAAGAGGCTTGATGTTTCCAATGTGTGCAGGATGAGAAGTGAGGGGTTGCTGTTTTTGAGACTGGAGAATGGCATTGGTGGGGAAAGAGAAGTGGGGTGAAGCACTGGAAGATAGGCAGCTGCTGATAGTGTCTCCAAGGCCATTTCTGCACTACACTGTTACAGTGTTATTATTCCACTTTCAAAATCCTGTGAAATTCTGGGGTTTGTAGTCTACTGAGGCCAAAGAGCTCTCTGGCTGAGAATTCTAAAGGCTCCTCCTTAAACTGCAAACCCTAGGTTTCAATACAATGTTGAATGTGGAATAATAGCACTATAACAGTATGGTGCAGAAATGGCTTACAACTGGGTGGAATTTTCCTCATCTGAGGATCTGGGAGAGAAATGGTGGTACCAGATGAAGAAGAGGGGAGGCATGGGCCTTCAAACTCACAAATAATCAAATTCACCCAGGGGTGGAGCTTGGACTATGTGGAGGGGGGATGGGAGGGGGCGTGGCCACAGTGTGTGAAGGCATGGCAGCAGCACACGAGGGTATGGCTACAAGCTGGGATGCCTCCAAAACATTGCTGCCCAGGGCAAACAGCCCCATCGTGCACCCCAGTCCTACATAATTGAATTCATGAAAGTTGAACCAGCAAATGTGAGGGGATGATTGTAGTCTAAATGCTATTAACTAGTCCCAACTAGAGAAAACTTTTTGAAACAATAGCTATGTGAATTTCTAAAATAAACTTAAGAAAGATATGCAAAGATGGGAGAAATTAAAGTTGTCATTGTTGGGGAGGATTTCAGTGATAAAAATGAATATCTTGCCTAGAATGATGTTTTTATTTTAGAAAACGCTGGTCTTGACAAATGATGCACCATTTAAACAATGGTAAAGGGATTTATCAAGGTTTATTAGGCAAGGAAATAAACAAGAATTAAATATTCGATTTGCAAGATGAAAAAGAGACAAGAGGATTGGGCCTACTGGACTTGAAACTGTATTATGCAGTCTGTTGTTTAGTCTGGTTAAAAGAATGGTTGGTGTTGAAAAATAAAAGATTATTGGAACTAGAAGAGATGACCTGGGTTTTGGGTGGCATGGATTTGTCTGGTATGACAAAATTAAAGTGTACATATATTTTCATAGCCATTTCATAAGATGTGCAGTATTAATGGTGTGGAATAGATATGGATTGAAGTTATGTCCCAAAATGCCTTTATTGTTCTCAGCACAGGGGGCTTTTTCTAGAAAAGAAACAATAGGCAAAGAAAGATGATTAACATATCAAAACTTACTGGTGAACTACCAATCAGAATATAAAGTCAAAAGAACCGTTACCTGCAGAAGGATATAGTTTTCAATGGCTTTCTTATCAACAATTAGTTGAAAAGTTTAAGATGGATAAGAAGAACTATGGGTCTGAGAAAAAATAAATCAGATTTTGAAATACAATTGTGTACATATGATGAACACAGAACTGTGAAAATATACAAATTTTTGTTAAAATTTGATGTGGAAGATGAACAAATGAAAGATTCTCTATTAAATGGCTTAAGAATTTTGGATAAAATATACAGATAGAACAATGGGAGAAGATGTGGTCAGAAAAGTTGAAGTTTACATTACGTTATGATCTTAATGAGAACTTTTATAAAATGATGTACAATTGGTATATGACACCACAGAAATTATTCAGAATGTACAAGGGTGTTTCCAATGTATGCTGGAAAAGTAAACCACATAAAGAGTCATTTTGTCATATACGATGGACATGTGGAAAAGTTAAAGAGTTTCACACTCTGATGCAGAGAATCTTAAAGGTAAATATTCAGTTGAAACCAGAGCTTTTCTCTGAGGATTCATGCATAAACAGTCAGAAAACAGATAAGAAAGATTGTTTCAATATATAACTACAGCAACAAGTTGATATATGCATAGAAATTAAAAATTCCAGTGTAACCCTCCAGGGACAAATGGTTGTAGAAACTGATGGACTTGGCAGAAATTGATAAATTAACTTGTTGATTGAATAAAAAAACATTAGGACCATGTTTTTTAAAAAAGAAAAGAATGTGATTTGATAATTTCGAGTTTTGTTCATTATTAAGGATTTTCTATGCAGCAGAAGTGTGATATGTAACTGTAATGAAAGAGGTTTGATTATTTTGAGATGGAGTGTAACCACCCCAAGAAGAAAGTTTAAAATCTTGCTTTCTTGCTTTTCTAGATATTCTTTTTTCTGTACTTGTTATATTTTATCCTTCTCTTTCTATCCTTCTTCTCTTTCCCTTCCTTTTCTGCATTTGTAGTTTTTAGTGTATTTTTAAAAATTGCTAATAAAAATTATATTAAAAAGAAAAAGAAACCTCAAGTGGCACCACACCGTGTTGAGATGGCAATGAGAAAGTGGTGGCATAGCAATCACAAGATTTGGCTAAGAGCTCCCCTATTCCACTGAAATAGGAAGTTGGGTTTCTGCCTTGCCAAAGGCTACTGCTGCTCCAAGTAAACACAGACTTAACATTTCTGTCACAGGCTCAGCAGACTGAGAGACCTGGTCTTGGGCTGCATTGTTTGGATATCCTTTTGCACAGTGCATCAAACTATTGACATAAGCTGAGGCAAATTTGTTCTTGAGAAGCAACTAATGCATGTGAAGAACTGGGCAGTGAGAAAACAAGCTGCACATCCCAGCAGTGTTAATTGAAATAGATGGGTTGACAGCACATTTATAAGATAACTTCCTACGTATAATAAATCTTTAGTATTGTCATTTGGTCTTCTGTTAACAGATGCTCGAGGTTAGGGGGAGGCATTATAATTTAGCAGTTAGATCTCATTATTAAGCAAATCATACTCAATGCCACTTTAATGAATCACTTTGGCAGTGATAATCCTTGCTTTCAGATATGGTTGGAGAGAGTGACAGTTTACTGCAAATTCAGGATAGAATGGACTTCTGGATGATTTACGATTAAAGTACACCACTTCCTCTTAGTTGAATACAAAGATAACACCCCAGGATTGAATGTTACTACGCCATCTAACAAACACATCCAAGTAAAGTTAGGAAATACAGCTTTACACATGCATTTCCCTTATATAAAAAAGTTAGCTTAAAATTTCTGCTTCTCCTCTAATAGACTTTGTTTCCCAGTGGTACTCATAAATAGAATACCATAGTAATACCAAAGCTAAAACAAGGTAGCAGGGGGCAGCCCTTGGAAATTGTAATTCAAGGAAAAGGTTGGCAATGCAAACATTTCATCAGCTGTTGATTTTATTTTTGGCACAACCATCCCTGCTAAAATGTATCCTGTTTATTCATGCTGTTGCACATTGGTGAAAGAAAGTCTCCTAGCTTGCTTGCTTGCTTTATTTATTTTCTTACTTTACTTACTTACTTACTTATTGGATTTATATGCTGCCTTTCTCCCAAGATGTAATTTTTTCTTTTTTTTAATTAAAAAAAGGTGCTGTGTGCCTTCAACTGATTTCCAATTTATGGTGACGCTAGGGTGAACCTATCATTGGGTTTTCTTGGCATGATTTGTTCAAGGTTTGCCTTTGTCTTACCCTGAGGCCGAAAAGGATGACTTGCCCAACGTCACCCAATAGATTTTCATGGCCAAACAGAGATTCATAACCTGGCCCCCAGTACTGTAATTTAATGCTCAACCACTACACCACACTTGCTCCCCAATTAAAAAAAATAAAAAAGTAAAAAGTATGGTATAATTTAAAAACCTATTTCGAGAGATTCCCTAAGCTATTTTCTAGAGAAATATTGGACATAATCTTTGAAATGTCAAGGTATTAATTTTCCATATCCTATATTAATTCTTTTGGAATATCTGAAGGAACAAATTGAGCTGGAATATAGACAAGGAGTAGTAATTTTACTGGTTGTTGCACAAATATATATTATCTCTTATTAGAAGCCTTCTTGCATCTAATTAATCCAATTGGTTAAGGAACATATGAGAAGCATCTTAATATGTACTGTTTACATATTTCTTAAGGAGCCAGTAAAAACAAAAATAAACGATTTCATAGAAACCTTTTCCATCTTCAAAAACTGTTTTGGAATAATAAGAATCAGAACAGAATTTCTCTGTATGATCTCCCCCTCATGCTTTCATTATTATTTATTGCAAGATTCAGAACAATTTGTGTTTGAACTTGAGTCACTACCTTTATTCTAACAAGTGGGGGAAAACAAAGGACCCTGTAGCCCAGGGGAACCTACCCCAAAGTGGGACCCCTTCCTCTACCTTCTTAATGGCTCTAGTTTATAGTCGCACATGGAAACTGTGACCTACTAGCTTGGCATAATGTTTATTGCATTGCTGGCATAGTCACTACCTTTTCATCTTACTCCAGAAGCTAGTTTTCCCTCAATGAAGGCATGCTTGAAATAAATGAAAACTATGCCTGCTTTCTGTCTGTGTGACATAGTTTGTTGTATAGTGGAATGCGAACTTCTTAACTTACATTGATATGTTCTGTTATCAGCCTTTTCTAGCCTTGAACTGTGCACATGCAATGAATCCTTATATTCTTCTGATATGGATCAACAGTGCCATACAGTATGTCTGCTGCAGTGGTAGAAGCTTTTGCTGGCAGAAAAACTGCTATTACCATTCTAAGACACATTGGTGATCCCCTCATAGGCCCTTTCCACAAGCGGTTATTAAGGTGGGCCAATGTATCTTGCCACGGAGGTCTTCTGCACCTTGGAGCGGACTAGGCTCAGTTTGTTTACCTTCGTTCCACACGTAATTCCAACTAAATGCACCCCCGTGTGGTGGTAAAGCACGCTATTTGAAAACCGAAAGAAATCGTTTTTCCAATTTTCCAGATCAATCCAATTCATACTTTCATAGTGGTGCAGACACGTACATTTGCGCCAATGCGAATTGGTTGTCAGGGGAGGGCTCATGGGAGAGGCCAGGGGGTAGTATGGACTTTCGCACTTACGTAATGACATACTAAACCATGCCAAAAAAAAAAAAAAAGGGCCAATCACAGCCGATGGGGTGGGGTGAGGGGAGTAGCAGGAGTGGCTACAGTGCAGGCAGAGTGGATTCATGAACTCACACTCCTCCAAATCAGAATGGAACATACGCAGTAGCTGTGCGGAAGGAAATGAGGGAAAGTCCGCCTTGTTTCAAGCCCAGAAAATCGAGTAAGAAATGGCATGAACCAATTCACCAGCCTCATGAGGAAAGGGCCATAATCACTGCCAGAGTGAAACAGAAAACAGGCTCACACTCTCGAAAGCAGCACTGGCCATGCAAAGTATCCAACTTTTTCCTCAAAGCCAGGCACTCTGAGCAAAGGGACTTGTTATGCCACTGTACAGGAATCCTACTGTACTTTACAAGCCAAAAGATGGCTTCTACTTTTTCGATCTTGAACTTCATTCTCTACCTTTTTCTCAGTCTGTCTCCAAAAGAAACAGTGGCTCTTTTGTTCCTTTTCATACATGCAGAAAGGTATAGATCACCTCATCTTTGGTGTGTACATTTTGCATGTAAGTATAATTCACTTTCACTGTTATGTTGCTTGGTGCTGCTCATCGCTTCATGCTGCCCATTCCCAGTTGTGCATTTATGGGAGTGAGAGGTCTGAGCCACCTCTAGATACATAGGGAATTGTTTAGAGCAGGCTCCCAGTTTAAAACCTTCACACACAACCCGTACCTGAATGTCAAGGGTGTAGAAAAGGGACACACACAATACAATTACATCCTTTGCTTTATCTTACTCTAGGCATCACCAATCTACTTGAAATGATTTAGTCTTCTGAAATTAGCCATGCTAACCTTGTGCTAAACTTTCTTCTCTGACATACATTTGCAAACAGAACAGAAAATCCAACAAAACCAGGTTTATATAGTTTGCCAAAGGCAGTATAAATTGTATAAATTTCAAATTGGGGAGACATCTTAGTATTTGTGTTGCTAAATCAGTAAGAGCTGGCTGATTAGACGCAGACTTCATAGAGCAACAGGAGGAAATAGGAACAGTTTGAGACAGTTTTCCAAAACAATGGGCTGGTTTTATGACATTCATGTTCTCTGTTCCTTATCCAAGTAACTTTAGTCATTTGGTTTCCTAGCTGCAAACAAGACTGGAGGAAAGCAAGCAGCTCTTATATTTCCACAGCATCTGTCAGCTTACTTGAGAGTAATTGTGGCATCCCACTACCAGCAAATTATGCCATTTTTATAATTGCAAGCAGAGTATAAAAATCAGGAGACCAGTTTGACACATTGAAATGAGTGACTTCAAAGCATTTCCTGCCCTAATGATCATTGTGGCTTCTTCTTCCACTCACCCTGTAGGTATATAACATGCAGACAGTATATATTATAAATTTAGACTTTAAGTGGCAGGAAGTCTTAAAAAGAATTAAGGAAACATGGCCTGCAATCATGTTGGTAGCAATTAGAATAAATCCATGAATAAATTGTTCAATGGTGAAGGAACTCATGGGTAAATCCCATTGATTCAATAGCTCCACTTTAGTTAGGTTGCAGAATAGGTTGCAGAATACTACCCAGTTGTTCAAGAGAGGATTCTTCTTTCCTTCCTAGTGCCTTTACAAAAGAATAAAACAGAGAGACTTGGAGTGGCCATAAGATATAATTATCTTGATTTGACACAGTTTTGTACTCTATTTTCTCCCAAGAAGTATAGGGTATAAGTTGTGCACCTTTATCTACACAAACTAAAAGAAAGCAAAAATTGAGGGACAGTGTTTTACCAAAGATACATTCCCCAAGGGACAAATCTCTCTCTAATATACAAATGTTTTGTAATAGCTGTACTCTATACCAGAGATGAGCAGAAGACAGCTTTGGATCTATTGATAAACGGTTGCTAATTTCCCACTAGCTTAACAACAGAAACAAATACAACACACACACATACACCAGCATCCCTGATCTGTAGTACCTGATATATAGAATTGTGCTTGTACCTGCAGGTCACACTAGGATATAGCTCATGTGGTATATCAAATAATTGGTTCTGACACCAACCCACCATTTCATATCTGGCTCCCATTGGTGGACCTAGTAAAAAAAAGAAAAGCAAAAAACCAACATGTCTCATGCAAGCCTGAAGGCTGAGTATACTTATTCTACACCATGCTTTCAGTCCACATGGATTGGTAGTGAGTCACTAGGCCTGGCCAGTTTCCTCATGAAATAAATGTCCATTTCACAACAGCTTTTTCCTAGTTGGTGCTCTTCAGATGTGTTGGACTGCAGTTGCCATCAGCCTCAGTCAGCATGATCCTACCATCTCAGATTATGAGGGTTGGAATCTGACATATCTGAAGGGCACGAGATTCAGGAAGGCTGCTCTGGAATACATTCCAGATAAACACCATAATCTCAAAAAGGTTCCCCAAAAGTTTGAATACTGTACCATTGTTCAAATCCAATGGTGGGAAACATCAGGGAGTCTAGGAGACAGTCTTCAGTTCCTCTAGGAACAACCCATTTGTGGGACTCCCTCCCAAGGGAAGTCAGAGGTCCTATCATTTCAGAGTTTCTGATGGACAGTGAAAACTGTTATTTTGTTTGGCCTTGGCTCTCTTTATTTTATTTTATTTTTCACTGTTTGATGTTCTATTTTTAAAGAAGATCTTTAGTTTTATTTTAACTGTTTTTAGTCATGCGTGTAAGTTTTAAATACTTGTCTTCATTCTATATCACCTTGGGAGACCTCATGGCTTGAGGTACAATCAGCTAATCAGATAGATAGATGGACGGATGGATAGATAGACAGACAGACAGACAACAGATACCACGGAGAGAGACATTGGAAGTGGTTCGATATTCACTTGGTGTCTGATTATTGTCAGGTGTATCAGTAGGTCTCAAAAACTGATTAGTTCCATATTTTTCCTGATTTTCAAGAAATTTTCAGAAGTTTTCCAAGAGAGGCAATACATCTTTTCTCACAGAGGACAACCCTAGGGGATTACAGTGTTGAGAGCCACCTAAACACCCTGGGAACTACAGGTAGCCCCATGACTGCACTTTGTCCATTCTTGTTCCAGATGAATTCCAATTAATGAGGTCAAAGGGGTCCATGACCTTCAGGACAGAGCTGGGATCCTAACCAAGGGGTCAGAATGTTTAATCAGTACATCTTAATTTAGTGGTTGCAGAGTTCACAGAAGTTAACTACATTGTGAAATCTCTAGTAACCTCTGTTACCCAGTTTACTGGGGGTCCCGGAAGGGACACCTAAATAATCTTACAATTACAAGATGGGGAAATTAGTCAAGAGCACTGGTTGGCACTACAAGAGGCAGGGTAACACAGCAGGATCTTGTAACCCAATGTTTACAGGGTCAGGCCGAGTCAAGAAGCAAACCGTGTTGGAAATTAATGAATGATCTTTATTAAATACAGGCACCACAATGTAAGTGACACACGCACATAGATAACTAAGGAAAATAAAGGTTTGAGTTGGATAGCGGGATTTTTGAGAGGGATAGTTGATTCAGGTGGTACGGAACCTGTTCCTGGAGTTTGGAAAGAAGATTAGAGAGCGATGCTGGGGTGTGATGTAGCTCAGCACATGGGGCTGAGGGGAAGCTTGCCAGGCAAAGCGGCAGCAAGACGGTCTGGAACTCGGGAACGATCTGAGGATGGTCTCGGAATCAGGGGTTTTTATAGGGAGAAATGTAACTGCAGGCTATGGGGAAAACAACTTGAGGAAAACAATGTGATTTAAGAGCGGGACAAAGCTTTGGAAAGGTCAACATTTAGCATGATTAAGTCCAAACTGACAAAGAGTTAGCCAGTATGCAAATGCAGAGTGCTTGGCAGTTGAGTATACAGCTTGCCAGGTTGCCTGCTCGGGGCAGGGAGTCCTTTGTAAACAGCGTGCAGAGAGGTCACCTAAAGCAAGGATCTGGCTATTGCTGGCCTGCCTGGGTGGAGAATGGAATGTCCAGCAATTAGTGGCCGAGCCTAGTCTGTGCTTGTTCAGGGGCCTCTCAAACATGTGGAGGGGGGTGGTAGAAGAGAGCCAAATTATTGATATCAAAATGATATCTTTATGCTATCTCCAAGGATGTCTAACCTGCAGTAACACAACTGTCAAGAACCTTTCAGCACAATCCTATATGGGTCTAAGTCTCATTAAGTTCCCTGAAATCCCTAGGTAAATACAGTGGTTGGAGAAGTTCATTTTTGGACTATCACTCTCAGCCAGCATGGCCATGGAGATTCTAGACATTGTAGTCCAAACCTGAACTTTTCAGACTTTGGGTAAGGATACATAAGGGGCCAGCCTTGGTCACCACCAAACTTCACTTGCAACAATTGGTCAATCTTACGAGGGAAAATCACATTGCTACTGCATAAGCCTTTACTTCTCAGATTTCTGGACTCTTATGTTCTCCATCAGCCTCAACCTGATCTGACAGCAAATCCCATTACTAGCACATGGTAACCAAATAATTCCAAGTAGCACTGTCAAAGTAAATACATGACCTTAGATGGCCTAGTGGGCAGAAGGACGTTTGCTAACACAACTTTTAACATTAGGAGATCTCAGATTTCTGCTATACAACCATTGTCAGGCGTCATAGTAGGTCTTAAAGATGGGTTTGTTCTATATTTGGGCTGGTTTTCAGAAAGCAATAAAAGGTGTAAAAGTAATTTATTGCATGCCATATGCAAAATATTTGGAGTTTTTCTGGATTTTTAGGATTTGTGCCTTTTTTCCAAGTCCCTTCTCCCACCAAATCCAGAATCAGAAACATGTGACCTTTGCAACTACAAACAACTTGTGATCTCACATTTTATTATTTGGCAATTGTTTTGATTTAAATCGCAGTGAAATGACACAGCATTCTAGAGTGTCTTTTTCCAAGAGCATTTACTGCAAAGTTGGCTATCATTCCAATCTTCTTCTTTTTTAATCTGGCTTTTGCAAAAAGCAAAGCAAAAACACAAGATGCTTCTATGAAACAAGCATGTTCTGAAAGCGACAAATGCAGTGCCAGGACACCTGTCTTCAATGTGCTTAGCAGTTATTAATATTCATAGACTAATTAAGGGGATAATTTACTGATCAAAGGGAGAACTACAATGCAGTAAAAGTCTCGGCGTGGTCCTATAAATTAAAAGTCCCTACAGAGGACAGAGAAAATGCTGGATTGCATTCAAGGACCAAAAAAAAAAGAAGAAGAGATGCAAGTAACAATCATCAAGATCACTCTCCCCACTTCCTCTGCCACCCACCCAGCGGGATCCCTCCGGTGGCACAGGAGAGCAGAGGGGGAGTGTGAGATTGCCCTCCCTACTTCCCTCTGCCACCCCCTGCTGGCATGATGGAGCCCTCAGCTGCCTGGAAGGGGAGCTGGGCGGAGGAGATGCCCCCCAACTTCACTCTCCCACCAGCTGCCGGTGCCATAGCTGCATTAGAGAATGGGAGAGGGAAATGGGGGGAGCAAGTCACCATGAATAATCAAATCTGCAAGTCTCAAACTCACAAATGTGAAGGCAGACCTGTAGAATAATAGCAATATAACAGTGTAGTGAGGAAATTAGCTAGGAACTGGGCTTGAATTCCAGGCACAGGTTGATATTTTTGTATGTAAGGAAGTTTATTCACAATACGTCCACATTTAGTGATGTAACTGCTCATGGACTGAAAGGTTTATTCCCTATTTATTCTCCAGAACCTACAGAAACATTTTTTTCTGGTGCATACTTAAAGTAGACCCACTGAAACCAAAGATTTTAGTAATGACTAGCTTAAGTTCCATTGATTTCAATGAGTCTGCTCTAAGTATGACTAAGCTTGAGCAACTCTCTGTCTTCTCCAGTATTCATCTTTTCTTGGATGCAAAAGGCCTAGCTTGACTGAGATATCTCTCTCATCCTTCTATTGACCTTCATGAGAACTTCAGTTTAGTAGGCACCTTACACCTGCTCAAGTAGAAACTTTCCCAGTTTGGGGTTCAAGAATAGGGGTACAGTGAATTAAAGATGGCAGTTTATTTAACACCACAATGCCATTCTAGATGTGAACACTGAAGCTAAGCAATCTGGCACCAAAGCAAACAAATGCGTCCCCATTTATAGCAGTTTTAGAAAATCTGCCTAGCAAATAAGTATACAATAACAAATAGCAAATCATAGGAGGAAACTAGAGATAGATTAGCCAGTCATGAACAACAGACATTAAGATATGATGAGAATTTACTAAGAAGCACCACATACAAACTTTGTGTTGCAACTTCTTTCCTATATTTCAGATTGTTATTGTTATTAGTACAAAGGTGCCAGTTAGTCAGTTGTAGAGTCAAAATGCTCTGATAATGTATAATCTGCTTTTCCTGGAGATCTCTAAGAGCGTAATAACACTGCAGCTTCTAAATTTTTCCTTGATTCAGAATATTCTTCCTTTACCATGGCTCAACCTCTGACCTTTCCCTTACGTATCTTCCTTTGGGCTTGATGCCTTATCTGTCTTGCTTCAGTTTCATTTCGTTCAGTGACATCTGTTCCCGTCAAATGATAAAGAAACCACAAGCTAGGTTTCATCAGTACATAGATAACACCCACATCCAAACTGTCAGTATATTCTTCCTAGTCATTTCATATATATGCTGATAGGGGTTATGATGGAACTTCATGGGACTCCAAGGGCAGGATCCACAAAGGACATGAGGCAATGTGGTCCCACACTTCCACCTCCATTCCAACATTTCCCAATCAGAATTAAGCAAAACAACTTGGGAACGATCTTCTGAATGCCTGTAAAGTCACCCCACCCACTTACCCACACACTGTTTGTCTATAAATGCATGAAAGGATCAGAAGTGGCAATGGCTCTTGTAATGAGCTCTCCTTGTATTCTTGGGCTTTCAGGTACTGGCTAGTTAAACTACATTATGTTCCAAGTTTCCATTTAACTCACCCTATGAAGCATAATAATATGAAGCTTGATAACTCCCTTTCAAGGGAAGGAAAGAGCAGGACATTAAACAGAACAATCTGTCGGGAAGGCCACTTAGCTGTTCTGTTGCCGGGCAGCCATCAAGTAGGCTATATCTACAGCAGAGCAGAGAGAACAAATGGGAAAACAAAACACAAGGCAGCAAATGAGGTTACTTGAAGGCAAAAACTTTTGCTTTACCTGGGTAAGCTGATGTGTGTTTTTCGCTTGACTAGAAGCAGATGGAATCTGGATGATGACAAAGGGGGAAGGAGAGGGTAGTTTGGAGGACAGACCAGTTTAATTCACCACCCCTCTGATAGTTTTATCATTTGACCAATTTAAAATAGCTTTAAAGTTGAGGCCCTGACAGACACCTGTATTCTTATCAGAGAATATTTGCATAAGTACAGATAATAAACAGATGAGGGCCAAAATCCATGGTTCCTTGAAGTTAGGATTACCACTGTGAAAACTGGAGATGGCTCCTGCATCTTTAGTAGTTGTGTAGAAGAGCAAGTTATCAGCAGCTGTTGCTTGTAACCATATTGCATGACAAGCAACCTGGTTGTGTGACAAGTGTGCTGCACAACCATTAAAGGTACAGGAGCTATCCCTGTTTTCAAGCTAGCAACTCTGCTTTGCTCTCCAATATAGGCTGGGTTGGTTCTATCATGAGGTAAATAAGATGTTGTCCTCAGCTATCAGATGAACAAGGTCATCATGCCACTACTATCTGTACCCTGTGCCTATTCTTCTTGTATGTCCACTTGGGTCAGGGCCAGAGTTGGAAAAGGAAGTGGGTTTAGACTCCCAAAATTCCCTTTCTAGCATAGCCACTGGCTAGCGCATCATGCCTGCCACCATGGGTGCAATGAAGACCCCCACACACACAATTCCTCCTCTTATGATAAATACTGCTAACTAAGTAACTAAGGCTCTTTCCACACCTTACCTTCTTCCAGCACTGGGGTGTGGGGATTGCACAAGCAGCCTCTGGCAAGAGGCTCTAGAGTCCCTGCTGCTTCAGCTCCACATGAGCCTCTTCCTTCTGCAGTGCAGTCTGGGACTTTCTCAGGCTGCGCTGGGGCATGAAGTGCAACCGGCGCGGCTCCGGAGGCTCCACACACCAGGTAAGTGCACGTGGGGCCTGGGAGCAATGCATAATCGTGCACCATTTTCGGCTTCCAGCCAAAAATGAAAAGGTGCATGATTGGCACCTGCCGGCCCCTGGAGCATCTCACAATTGTGAGTGCATCGTGCAGATTGCTCCTCACAATCGCACGATGCTCCAGGTGCCCTTTCGCATGAAAAATGCCGTGCGGAAAGGGCCTAAGAAGAGAAAAACAGAAGCAGTTCAACAGGAGTAACCGTCTTTGGAACAAATATGCACCACTTGCCTAGGTATTCCGTTTCTGCAGCTGCCATCTGTGCCAAGCATCCTGTTTTGAGTATGGAAAAGGAGTGGGAAAATGTGTTTTGGGGGGATGGGAAATGTAGATTGCACTGGGTTGGGTTGAGCTGGATGTTGGAGGAGGTATGTTTGGTAGGAAAGAGTTTTACGTGGTGACGTATGTTCTTAGAACTGAATTCTACAGTATTCACATATACCTAGACACATGTAACAACTTAATTCAGGTTGTCTCTCTCAATACCTGAGGGATATTGAGATAACAGGAATAAAAGAATGAAGATAACAAAGAAAAATGGAATGGAGAAAACTGGAAAGGAGAAAGGAAAAGGAAGCAAATGCTGAAATAAAAGTAACTACATTATAAAACAAAAAGTAAAAAGTAAATATAAAAATAACAGTATATAAGATCTGAAATAGACTCAACATGGTGTAGTGGTTTGGGCGTTGGACTGTGATCCTGGACACCAAGGTCTGATTCCCTGCTCAGCCATGGAAACCCACTGGGTGACCTTGGGGGTGTCACACACTCTCAGCCCCCAGAAAACCCCATGATAAGTTCACTTTAGGATTGGCATAAGCTGGAAATGACTTGAAGGCACACAAGAAGAAGAAGAAGATCTGAATTAAAGTTATCTTGAAAGTCAGTACTTCCATCTTGACAGGAAGGTTCTTGTTTTTCCTCCAGCTCAGACAGCAAAATATCTTGGTGCAACTCTGCCTGTAGAAAACACCATTAACCCAATCCACTTTCATCTATGTTTCAGACACACGTCACCATGGAACTAGAAAATCAAATAAAACCTGCACATAGGCTGAAGTGATACTGCTAGATGATGTTAACTATCTTTCTCTGGATTCAGAAGAATCCTTTCACTTTTGGAATTAAATGAAAGGTCCTCCTCACACATACACACCTGTTCTTGCAAATACAAATACCAATGTTTACCTGTTCCTTAGGAGCTTTCCCCCAGTTATAAATTCAGTTATAAAAACAGAGAATGGGGTAGAGAGCCAAGAGAAACCTGGAAGTTGTTAGTGATATGTCAGAGAGTAGTGACCAGGAGCAAGTAGATTTCTGTAGAGCAGAGCCTTCCAGACTTTTCATATTGGTGACACACTTTTTAGCATGACACAGTAATTTAGTAAGTAATTCAGTAAGTGGAGGCAGCCCCTCCATCTGAGTTTGGCTTGCCGTCACTCTCGCCAGGGTCTTTCTTGGCCTGGGGTGGTGGCAGAAAAGGCAGCCCCTTCACCCAGGCCTGGCCCACTGTGTCAGTGTAAGAGGCAGCCCCTCCACCTGTTATGTTCATGTGACACATCTACACACTGTAGCCAACATACTAACTTGTCACAACACACAATTTGGAAAGCTCTGCTATAGAGGGTATATTCCAGAAACCTTTGCAGATATGGGTTTCTTATTGCAGGTCTAAGCAATATGTCAATCAGTCGAATGATTCTCTTTGCTGTCAACTTCATGCTTTCCTTTCCAATCTTTCCCACTTTTTTACTATTTGATTCTTCTTGCATTCCATCTTCCTTCATTTAAAGGTTCAGCTTCCTAGTCTATTTTATTGGCCAAACACCACTGCATTCTGTAGGTAGAAATTATTGGGAATACAGGGGTAGAAATTATTGGGAATACACTGCATTTTTCTCTTTTTGTTGACACCAACATGAAAGGTTGTAATTTTTCCTACCCTCATTTTATTCAATTTCTTGTGCTTTTTTATAAGAAAAACAACTCCCTTATAGTAATTTTTCAAATAAAAAGGCAACACTGAATATTCTAAAATAGAGGCTAATGGTAATGAAAACAAGTAAAACAATCTAAATTCATAAGTGATAGGAGAAACTTTTGAAACTAGGAAACAGAATATCTCATACACCTGGGCCATCAGTAAAGAGAGCATTAAGCTTTCATGATAGATTGTATATATATATTTTTTATGAGAACATTTGCAAAATATTAGGGCATTAACTGGACACACTGACAAATGATGACCCTGGTTAAGTAACAGTAGTAAAATTAGTGGAATGGGAATGCAAATCTAAGATGAATTTAGACAAGTAACTTTCTCCAACTAGAGATTAGAGACCAGTTCAATTTCCTGCTCAGTCAGGGAAACCCATTGGGTGACCTTGTGTAAGGCCATTTCCGCACAACACAGTTATAGTGCTATTATTCCACTTTCAACATCCTATGGAATCCTGGGATTTGCAGTTTAAGGAGGGGCATTGAGACTTCTCAGCCAGAGAGCTCCTTGGCCTCAGTAAACTACTGAGGCTATAGCACTATTATAGCACTATAAGAGTGTAGTACAGAAATGGCTTCAGTCTCAGAGGCAGCCAAAGGCAGAGCCCCTCTGAACAAATCTTTCTAAGAAAACCCTATGATAGGTTCACCTTAGCATCACCATAAGTCAGTAACGATCCAAGCTGAAGCCTTCCAGTTCAGTGGGACTACAGTTTCCATCACCTTAGTGAACATGCTGATTGTACTAACTAGGGGTTTGGGCTCTGTGTGTTGAGATTAGAAATTATGGAGTCAGGTTCAAAGGAACCACAGTCACAAGGCTTCTCAGGAAAGCATGGTTTATTGGAACTGCAGCACATTCAGCTAACTTCAGTGCTCAGACTGAAAGGACAGGATAGAACAAAGCCGTTTAGGCCCCAGACTCTCCCACACATTCTTCCCAGGCTGAAGCTCTCTTATCTCCCTGCAGATGTTTTCCCAGGCCTTGGTGCCAGTCTCAAATCTTCTACCTTTGTATCTACTATGGCTACTCTAATTCCCATACTAGTAGTGGGCATTAATGACTGCCTGACACATGAAGTATAACTCTACCTCTGTGCCATGATCCTGACAAAAGTCCCCACCCTTGATTAAATCCTGCCCTGATGACAAAATCCCTGCCTAGTGGTATCATCAGGACAAGACTTCAGAGCAAAGGTCCAGGGCTCCACTTGATAAAGCAACCTGAGAGGGTTCCCAAAGGCAGCAGGACTTGCTTACTACATTTTAAAATATATCAAATACACATTGCTTTCTAAGGGGGGGGGGTAAGATCATTAAGGCTAAAGTTATCTAACTGTACAAGCCCCTGATGTGACTGTTCATCCCAAGAGGGAAGCTGTCCTTATGAGCAATGGCAACTTCCACCATGAGGTAGATAGCACCTTAGAGCTGAGGGCATGTTTCCTGGGATTCTAGCATGGAGAGAAAGAGTCACCTGAACCTCTTCCCCAGGCAACATACTCCCAAACCTTGTCACTACTATTAAAAAAGAAAAGATGAATTATATACATGAAATGAGACCATGTATTCCACAACTTAACTAGTTTGGCCTAGGAAAATGGCACTTATACACATGATCAAGTTGGTCCTAATTCAGGTTGGCCATAACATTTCAAATGAAAGAAGGAATCAAAAACCAGCTTCAACCTGGCAGGAAAGAAGATTTGCAATCTGAACAGGCCATAACGGACAGCTAATTATCTTCTAGCATCAAAGGCAGCCCAATGCCTATGCTACTACAAAGATGTCAAAATGAAGTGGTAGAAGCTGCTTTGCTTTGTTTTGATTCTTTTGACAATTCTTCTAACAGATGGAAAAGAAGAAAGAAATTTCAAAATGCTTTGGTAACACACTCCCTGCACTGCTGCCAGGCATGATCTAGTCCACTGCACCTGAGAAGGATGAAACATCTGGATGTGGAGAATTTCTACAGCTTCAAGGGAGCCCTCCAATGGAGAAGAAAACAGGTCTGCATTACCCTCTTGAGAATCTTGAAAATGTAGATGCTGTATCTACAGTGGACTGGATTGTACCAAATTAGTTCTTCACACTATAGTCATCAAACAAATTGAAGCTTTTTTCACATGACAGTTAACAGTTACTGACTGATTAATCAGCATTCTAAACTAATTCATGGATTCATGCAGGGATGAAGGTTTATTTTGGCCTAGGAACTGAATTCCAAGTTTGGAAGGTTCTCACAGAACATATTACAGCATGGGGCAAGACTGAAGTAAAGGAGGAAGAGGCAATATAGATCTTAGCAATTGAGAGATTTTTAGATCAAGCATGCCAAGCACAACTTAATTCTATGGCCATTTCCTCACTAGACTGTTCTAGTGCTATTATTCTGCTTTCAACATCGTATGGAATCCTGGGGTTTGCAGTTACAGGAGGGACAGAGACCCCTCTTGAAACTGCAAACCCCAGGATTCCATAGGATGTTGGAAGCAGAACAATAGCACTAGAACAGTCTAGTAAGGAAATATCCTATATATTTCTGCTAAAGGACAATCCCCAGTGCAACTGCTTCTCAAACAGCAAAGCAGAGCTGATTGCTTTGCAATAGTTCCTGGATTGCAAAGCGCAACAGAGTTCCACAAAACAGCAAAGCAGAGCTCAAACAGTGGTTTAAATATTTGACTTCATTTGAAACTGCCCCTATGAAAATGAGTACAACACTGTCAGCATAAGAAATACATTTGTACTTAGTCTACAGACAATAAATAGCTTCTCTATGTTATTTAGTCATAAGCATTGTGATCTTTGCTAAATAGCCCCACAGTGTCAATTCTGTTGAGATACTGTATAATTTCTTCTTCACATTTACTTTTGCTACACATCCTTTTTGAGGGCATTTTTGCTGTTGTTGTTTCTAAATGAGGGCTTGGGTATGCTGACCTTCTACATACCCAGCATGCCAAGCACATGTTCATTATTTTGATCTCCATTAGCCAATATGGCAGACAAGCTAAAATCAGTTGCATCGAATTAGTAGCATGAACCCTAAGATTTACTTGGAATTCCATATGATACATTGGCCATGCTAACAGCTACTCCCAAAGAGCTTCACACAATCTGTCATTATGCCAGCACAGTGTGAAAATACATTTGCCACATTCTAGGAGGACTAGGATGTCAATCTTATTAAGCAACATCATGCTAATGAGTACACTGCTAGCTGTTTTTAAAACAATAAGAGCATTTTGCTCCATGGCTCCCATGACTCAGAAAAATAGGGTTGCCAGTTTTCTTCTGGCAAGATTCCAGCATAGCAGATTCTATTTCTCCTGGTTTGATGGGCAGAAGGGAATTTCATTGACTGATTTTCTCATCATACAGCTTTTCCAAAGCATGGGGTCATGCCAGGAAGAGATTAGCAAACCTCAAGGAGAGGATAAATATTTGCTATAGCAGCAGCCTGCTGAAGCAAAGCTGATAGTGTCAAAATGCTGGGAAAAGTTTGATTAGTAGGGACACTGAAATGCACCTCAAGCTTTCCTGTCCCCTCTGGACTTAGCTGTTATCTTGGAGGAAAATGGATTTTCCTAGCAACAATGTATTGTTATGAGCTATCACAAACCCTTTTCGCACGTTACCCCTTCGCACGGCTGGGGGGGGGCCGTCTCGCGCGAAAAGTCTCAGCAGGAACACTGCCATTTCCCTGCTGCTTGAGTTCTGCAGCGCTTCCTGGTTGCGCAAATGCTGTGTGAGCGCCGCGCGAACGCCCCGCCCCTTCCTACCACAGTGCAACCTGGGAATTGTAGGCTAGCGCTGAGGCAGGAAGCACGACCAGGCCGGCTCCCGAAGCTCCGCAGGGCAGGTAAGTGCACGTGGGCCCCAGGAGCATTGCGTGACCGTGCACCATTTTTGGTTGTGCGTGGTCCATGTGAGGCCCTTGAGCGTTGTGTAAATAGGAGTGCGTCATGCAGACCGCTCCTCCCATTTATGCAACGCTTAAGGGGCCTTCTCGCTTTAGAAGCGGCGTGCGAAAAGGGCCACAGTTGTAATGCAGAATAATTCTGGATATTATGGGTCATGATACTCAAATTTTGTGATGTCCTGGTCCTATCCTGACACTGCCATTGCTGGGATGATATTGGGACCTGAATGCTCCCCACTGCATCCAGTCAGCTGCCGGTGGATGGATAGCGTTAGGGACACTCTTCTCCCTCCCTCTACTGTACTGTGGAAGGAAGCACTTGATAGCACTTCTGTCCTTCCCACAGGCCCGCAGCCAATAGAATTATCACAGAAAAGGGGGCCATTTTTTTTTCTGGTAATGAACTATGGTGTGATCACAGCAGATGGGGACAAGACAGAAGCAGAACTGAACAAAGTTATACAATGGAATGCATCTTGAGGTGGCAGTAAAGCCTTGCCATGCCGGGATGGTGATATCATGCGGTAAGGGCCATGGTCTTAAAGGGGCAACAAAGACCCATTAATTTTACAAAAGCCTTGCTCTTGGTGGCTATGGGAACTGCTAGATCAGGTTTGTTTATAAAGATCAAAAGAATGGCTTCTAATTTAGAACTCTTGATGGGCAGGATTATCAGAATTGCTATGATGAGTTCTTTTACTTCCAAATTTACCAGTACACACTGGCTCTGCTTCTGGTAAATTTTAGCCCACCAGTTACAATGATGTAGATTAATCAACCTCATGCATTAAAAGCATATCGTTATTTTTAAAATATATAGCTATCATTGCTTGGGTAAAGTTATTAGTTACAATCAACTAATTGCCTGTTAATTTGTTAAACTAGTTACTTGTATTCTCTTTTCCATAAACTATTTGTGACTTAACAAGGAATAACTCCTACTTTTTGTGAAACTTTTTTCAAGTTTCCCCTTACAGTTACTAGTTTGTGATCTTATTAAATAGTGCAGTAAAAATACCATGCGATTCAAGGATGGCCACCTGTTTTTTCTTGTCCTGCCACCTTGCTCCATATTATGGAGCACTGAGGCAAAGAGAATGTGTTTTGTATCACAGACTAGAAGCTTATATCATTGTATTGTTGTTGCTTTAAAGTAACTGAAAAGTAACTATTCTGACCACCTTTCAGTAACAGGAAAGTAAAGAGCTGCATTTTTTTTCTTTTTACGGTAAAAAGGCCTAAATATCCTGAAGGCACAAGATCTCATCCAATCTTGGAAGCTAAGTAGTCCTGAGAGTACTTGGGTGGGAGACCACCAGGAAATACCAGGTGTTGCAGCCTATATTTCAGAGGAAGGCAATGGTAAACCACCTACAAGTATTTCTTGCTTAAGAAAACCCCATGAAATTGATGGAGCCAACATAACTCAACAGACCACTTGAAGGCAAACAGAAATACATAAAGAACCACAACCACAACAGTATTTAGTTGTTTTGCATTTATTTATTTATTTATTGAATTTATATTCTCCCTTTCTCCCAAGATGGGATTCAAGAGGCTTACAATAATTTTAGGAGATCAAGCTAAAATCAACTTAAAGAAGTTTAGAAAAATTAAATAATATTATTTAAAGAACATGATCAAAAGTAATTTAAAACACTTAAAACATCTTTAAACATAACTTGTCAGGCCTTGGTACTAAAACTATCACTAAGTACTTTTTGAAAAGTAGCTTTTCAAGCCCTGGCACCTATGGTGTTTGGGATTTGACATTCTTGTATTTGTTTAAGGACAAATTATAGCAAGAATTGGAAACAAACAGAAAGGAGGAAGAAAAGTCAGAAAATTTCTAGACCGGAACTACTTTGGGTGTCACCACTCCTTCTATTAATAAAAGGGAATTTGGTGGCTCCTTCACCACAGCTTGTGGTTGCTGAATTCTCTCAATACTCCCTTTATTGTTCTCAGTGCAAAAGCATTGCCGGACTGGCCTTTTATTCATAGGCCATTTCTGCACTAGACTGTTATAGAGCTATCATTCCACTTGCAACATCCTATGGAATCCTGGGGTTTCCAGTTTCGGGAGGGGCTGGCTGGAATAATGGAATATTATTCCATGGAATAACAACACTATTAACAGTCTAGTGAGGAAATGGCCATAGAAGGAGTGGTGATAAAAACGAACAGCTCCAGTCTAGATGTTAGTTTTTACTCCCTCTAGAGGCAAGAGTTAGCTAAACAGTGATGGAGAGTCCGGACCAAAACCACACTGTTACAAACATTTTGCATACAATTTTGGAGGCAAGAGATTTGTATATTCTTACTGGCTCTTCTTAGTTCTCTGGTGATTCCTGTTGTGGTGATAAGACTAACACAACCAAAGACCTACTCTCTGATCAATCTGAGAAAACTAATGACCTAGGATCCCAACTACTCCTGCTCAGGGTTACCAGATGAAATAGGGGGCAGTGCTCCTTTCCCTTAAATGGTTGGGTAGAGAAGGGAATTTCTGCAGGTGTTGCTTCTCACACTTATTTCATCTGGCAACCCTATTACTGCTTCAAGTACAGTCAGCCCTCCACATTTGTAGGGCCCTTTTCACATGGTGTTTTTGAAGCAAAAGGGCCCCTTGAGTGTCGTGAAAATGTGAGGAGTAGTCTGCACGACGCACTCACATTTACGAGACGCTCAAGGGCCTGAAACAGACCGCACACGCATCTTTTCATTTTTGGCTCAGAGTCACTGAGGAGAGGACGTGCGGCCACACATCGCTCCGTGGCCCTGTGTGCACTTACCTGGCGTGCAGAGCCTTGGGAGCCAGGCCAGTCGCACGTCCTCTCCTCGGTGCAGTCTGCGAGATCCCAGGCTGCACTGCGAACAGAAGAGGCAGGGCGTTCGTGCGACAAGGAAAGAGCTGCAGAGCCGAAGCAGGAGGGACGCGGGAGTGTTCCTCCCAAGCCTTCATGCGCAAGCTGAGCAGTCCAGCACCGGGAAAAGGTAAGGTGCGAAAAAGACCTGGGTTTCACTTTTGCAGATTTGATTATTCACGGATTATATGCTGTCACCTCTGCTGCCTCCCTATGCCATTTTTAATAGGAATTAAAAAGCCTCATGAGACTGAGAAACTGCAAATGAGGCTTATAAGTCCATTTTAAAAATGGTGTGGGGCAGCAGTGGCGGTGGCAGTGAGCCCTACCAGCCCCCCACTTCTGCCTTGTGAAGGAACCTTGATGCCTCAAAGGAATCCATGATGGGTTGAATATAGTGATCATACTTTTTTGTGTTAAATATGATTTGGGATGGCCCAGAGTTACTCATGGTTTTTCCACTTTCATGAGGGTTCTGTGTCCCTAACCCTAGCAAATGTGGAAGGATGACTGTATGCTGTGGGTCAACATTATACGTTCACACAGCTTGTGATGTCTATGGCCCTTTCCACACCAGGAAGTTAAAACGAGCCAAGGCGTCCTGTCACAGAGGTCATCCGCACCTTGGATCGGACTAGGTTCAGACTATTTACCTTAGTTCTGCACCTTAGTCCAATCCAAAATGCCCCCAAGTGGTCCTCCAGTGCGCTAAGTTTCAATCCGGTCTTTCAATCTTCTGGAGCACGCCACTGCATTCCTCCTCACTTGTGCAGATGCGCAGGCTCGCACCAATGCGAGCCTGTGATCAGCAGAGGACAGGCTGTGGGCATGGTCAGCGTCAGCGGTTGGTCCGGACCCACGAAGAACAGGAAGCCGCCATTTTCAGCCTGAGCAGTGCAGATCTAGAGACCTCACACTGCTCCGATTCACCCTGGACCAAATGGAGGAGCCCTGCAGAAGGGCTTAAGGGAAAGTCCACATTGCTTCGAAGAACCAGTAAGAAACAACACGGAGCAATTCACTCGCCTCATGCGGAAAGGGCCTATAGAACAAGCTTAGAGATTATTCCACTCCAGGGCTGTAGCTATGGGAGGACATTGCTTTTCTAAATAGGAATTCTGCTACCCACACATGAAATTTCTAGCATTGCACAGTGAGACACTGAAAATTGTTCACACCTAGAACATGTGCTTTGTTTTCAATCCTTTCCTAACTTTGCCTGCCCCCTGCCCTTTTACCTGCCCCCTGCCCTTTTACCTGCCCCTTTTTCTTTGTGTGCCCTATTTCTCAGTGCTCATTTTGCTCGTCTCCCCTTATATCCCATCCCATCTAACCCCCAGATAATCGGGTCACAAACACAAGGTTAAATAAACAGGAACTTTTCTGCAAAAGCAGTTCCAATCCAGTTCTCTCTTAAGAAGATCTTCACATGTCAACTGGGAAGGGAAAGTTTAACATACCCACACCCTGGCCCTACTCCACTCCCCAATGAGAACTACAAATGCTCAGTAGCTATGACAGGCTGCCTGAGTGTGAAGAATAGTGACTTGATATATCAGGGAATTTTGAAAGGGGTATGTAGTTGGCTGGCCATTGGAATAGAAGCTATCAATGCTGTAACACTCTGTTGCAGCCCCAATTGGGTATAAACTGATTATTCTCCATGCATGAAATGAAAAGAAAATGATTTCTCTTCTTCATGGAATCAAATCATGGAAAATGAAGAGGAAACAATAATTTCTTCTTCATTATTAACTATATGAAAATAGCTGTCTTGCTACAAGTGCTCAGATTAGTGAAGACCTTCCAATATGAACTTCTAGTGCTTCCTAATTACAAACTTTGCTTTAGCCCATGATGTCTGAAACTGAAGGCAGCAGCTACCTGAGTTGTTCAACAAAGATTGTAAGGCTCATCTCCTTTAAAAAGCCACTTATTATCAATTTAATCTCTTCAATGCTTTCTTCTGATGGTCATCCAAAATGTAACGCATGACAGCTTTCATTTTCTCTCAGGATTATTTAAAGATGCGGAGAGATCAAAATTAAAAGGAGACAGTACAAACGAAGAAAATTCACCACAATTCCCTTTATTTGTTGGTCTGTTTTTTAAAAAAACTTGCTAAACAAATACCATTTTTAGCTGTCTGTCCTTAAAGTATGGTAGCTGCAGAATCAGTGAACTAGGCTAATGCTAATGTTTTTGAGTATTGTAATTTGAATGCTGTCCCACTGTTTTGAGACTTTATCCCTTTATTTCAAACAGCAGGAACACTCTGTTGGAGAAGGCTTCCTGAGTCAATCTCTCTCTTGATCTATTATTTTCTCCAAACTTCAAAAAAGTTTCTTTTTGGATTACAGCTTCCATATTTCCCTAAAGAATCCCTGGTCCAAAATGTAACCTTCCATTTTTCTCAAAATGAAACATGGCTTTCCACTATGACAAAGTAACTCCACTTTCCTACCTCTGGGAACCATAGGCATTATATGTTGATTTCCCACAATTCATTAACTGTCTCCATAGGATTAATGGGGCATAGACTTGGGGCAAGAGAATTTCCTTGATGTACTTCATTTTAACACATTCACACATACCTCTGTGTGTGTATTTATGCACACTGAGACACTGAAGAGGAGGAGTATGCCACTGAGAATTGCTTTTCCCAAAATGGTCTCCTCCATTAGCTTTTTCACTATGGGTTGTTTCCTTCATATGCTCTGTTACCCCCAAGCCATACTCAGGGGTCCACTCGCAATGCCAATACCTCCGTGGAAAGTTGGGGAACTGCTAGTTCAAAGGGAGGCCTGCAAGAGGGGGTAATCTAGCAGGATATTTTCACCACTGTATACCAATACTAACTGCAGGACACCAGCTAGAGATTCAAAAAGAGAACATTTTATTTGGGGAAAATTATCAGACACACAGTACTCAAGCAGTCTCACAACCATACAAGGCTGACTGAAGGAAAAGAAGGGAAATTTTAGAGAGAAGTTAGTAAAGTGGGTGATATTTACCTATCTTGCAGAAAAGAGATGAAGCAACGTGGCTCAGACTAAGGGTTCAAGGGTAGTACAAGACTGGGAATAAAAACATCACAATGACAACCTATAACTAATGTATTACAAATTGTCTGGCTCAGAGCCAGGGTTTTTTTTTTCCCTGAAGGGGAAGGTGTTAATTGTTCTCTGGCAGAACAAACAAGGGGGTCCAGAATGGGCTAATGGTCTTAGTATTAGGTGACAAAGAACTGATGGGAATCATGATATCTCCTTGACAGCTGGACAAGGGAGGAAACAAAGGAGAAATCTGGTGGGAAGAGGAAGCAGGTTGCAGATAATCAGTTGCTCTGTTGAGATAGTTTCAGATGTTAATATTTCTGAATGTTAAATTGAAGATAATTATAAGCTCATTAACACCAGAGCTTCCTGACTGATTCCTTGACTAAGACCTGAACATACCCTGAGGTCCCATCTGACCTAATGTTACATGTGTTCAGCCAGTCCTCTTGGTCACCATGGCTGCTCAGCCACAACAGTGTATGATTTATATTTTATGTCAATTAAACAAAGCCAATTATATCATATTGTGGATCGGGGTGTACAGCATGGTAACAGCTCTGATGAAAAGGTAGGATGGGGTGGGCAAATTACTGTTTTCCAGATACTTCCAGATTGCAACAATGGAAAGCATTCCTTTCCATTGTCTATGTTGGATAGCACTGATAGGTGCTCTAGTTGCACTTTGCTCATCTCTGGTTTAGGTAGGAAATGCTACTAAGGATGGCAAAAAGTTTAGCAAAAGATTGATGAAATGATCAACTTCATTTATACTCTGGCTGATATACATTCCAAAATTGAGCTGATCCTCATAGGTACACTTTAGTTTTCCCATATTTGAAGTTTATACCAGGGCCACAGTGCAAATGCTTTGCACATTTCAGGGATTTAATGACGAAGAAGAAGAAGAAGAAGATCATCCTATAAGCCTAAAGTCTGCCCACCGCTGTGTCTGTGTACAATACGCAGATTCCTACTAACTTAGGTGATTTATCCATCTAGCAACACTGCTGTGTGAAAAAGACTGGAGTTTATCCTTTTGAATAAGTAACCTAACTTTCTCAATGTTCTAACAGACTGTGACTGGTAGCCCTACCCTATGTATAGGTGGATCAATAGCCTCATTCTTTGTATCTTTGATTATATTCAATTAAAACTTGAGAAATTTCAAGACAGAACCAGTTGCCATGGTTGTGTTCCTGTATAATTACTCTTGACTGCTTTCTTTCTGGCCTGGGAGACCATAGTGAACTGTTGATCAATATTAGACAATCGGACAGCCATTCAAAGTAATCTCTTTGTTTGTTTGTTCTTGATGAAAGAAATTACTCATCTAGAAATCCTTCTGAATGTACCAATAGTCTCACTAGCATAATATAGTCCTACCTGAATGAGGCTTCCAGGTAGCTTCTGTAGTTGTAAGAAGCTGAAAACAATTCAGTTTTACTCAGCCATGGTATTTGTGTTCTATATGTCAAATCAATTTCATTTGAGAAGTTCAGATTGAAAAGAATCCCTTGACAGGAAACAGCAATGTTCCTGAAATATAAATTTTACCTACTAGGCAATTCTATGCTTGAGTACTCGATAGTAAATCTTTCTTTTTACTCTGCTTACTCTATTAGGTAAGATAGAGTTGAAACGTCAGGTAGTGGATCACAGTTCCTAGAATCCATCAACCAAAATAACAATTGCCTGGGAGATTCAGGGAGTGCTGTAGTCCAAAAAAGTAACTTTTCCAAACTCTGAAATAAGTGCCTGTAAGACCACATCCTTAAGGAAAACTGAATATATTTAAGATTTAATCCTAAAAAGAGAAACTGAGTAATGTAATGCATAGTTGATCAGGTAGAACAAATTGGTGCCTAGCACTAACATCTATGAGGTTTGTGTGGCTACAAGTCAAATGAAAGTGTCTAGCATAGAATTTGTAATATCTGAATTACAATAATGTGAAGTCAGGACAGTGGCGTACATAGGCTCAGCAGCACTTGGGGCAAGTATGGAAGTTGCACGTCTAGGTGCTGCTGCCATCACCGCTGCCACTGCACCTGGGCCAAGAGGGACCCCTGCAGGGGCAGCAGCAGTGGGCACGGGTGCAGGGGGAAGCAGTGAGCATGGGGGAGGTGTGAGGGGCGCAGCAGGCACAGGGAGGCGGAAGAGGTGGCAGCAGACACAGCCAACATGCGAGGGGGTGGCAATAAGTGCAGGGGAATCGCAGGGGCCAGTGTCAAGATAGAGGAGGCACAGGGGGCAGCAGCAGGCATAGGGGAGGTGCAGGGGCAGCAGTGGGCATGGTGGAGGTGTGGGGCGAGCAGCAAGTGTGGGGGAGGTATGGGAGGCACAGAGGCAGTGGCAAGTGTGGGGATGGCATGGAGGAGGCAGCAGGTGTGGGGGAGGCACACTCTCCTCCTGCACTTTCCTGCCTGTCACTGCTAGCCCACCCACGTGGGCGATAGGTGGGAGAGTGCAGGGGACCAAAGATCTTTCCCCCTCCCTGCACCTGGGCAAAAGGCAAAGGAGAACAAAGGAGGCAAACAGGCACCCCCCAAATAATCAAATTCACAAAAATCAAACCTGGAAATGTGAGGGGAGGATTGTACTTACAGAAACATAATCTAGACATACGTTGCCTGCAAGAAACCCATATTTTTTAAAAAAAGACTAGATTTTTAAGCAATCCCAAGTTAGGAAAAATATTTACTTCCACAACATCAGTTTTTTAAAAAAGGAATTGTCCTATATGTGAAAATTTCTTTCTTTCCCAAATTAATATTTTCAGATGAAAATGGAAGATATAGTAGAGTGCATGTCATAACTGGTAGAAAAACTTTGCTTTTGATAGGGGTTAGTGTCCCCAGTAAAGAGAATTTAGCCTTTTTTAAAGATCTAAGGGAGATTATCACAAATCTCCAATATGAAAGATATTATTTATTAGGTGACTGAAATGGAGTAGTGGATCCAGTGCAATGAAAGAAAAAGAAGGGGAAAGGGAAATTGCCAAAATATGTTTTTTAAATAATCAAAGAACTGCAGCAAACATATGCCTGGAAGCATAAAGAAATGGACACTAAGGATTTCACTTTCTATTCAGATTGTCACAAGTCATAGTCCAGGACAGATATGATTTGGATCTCTAATGATTATGTGAATAAATTAGAGACAATCCTTCTCAGATCACAATCCTGTAACTATCTCTCTTAAATTGTGATCTACCCAAAGAAGATGGAGATTGAAGTGTTGTTGAGACAAAAAGAGTTATCTTCTGTACGCAAGGCTGAATTGGAAGAGTTTTTTTTAAAAAAGATAATGAAGTAGCAGAGAGAATAGAATGGGACACAGGAACGTTGCAATGAGATGCTTGTTAATATAAAAAGATGGAATGGAAAAAAAGCAGACTAAGATCAACAACTTGATGTCCAATTTTAAAGAATTACAAAAAATTGAAGAAGAAAATGCAAAACAAGGAGAATCTTCAAAACTTATGATTACTACAGAAACAATTCTCCATGAATACAGCTGAGGAAACAGAAGAGAAGATATGATATCTTAACCAACATAATTTTGAACATGCAAATAAACCTGGTCAGTGGCTTGCTTATAAGCTAGGAAAAGAAAAAAAAGAAGAGATTGGACAACACCTAAAATTCCCACAGAATAATGGATAGATAAATTTACAGAAATTGCAGAAATGGACAAACTTACATCTATTTATTGGGAAAGCCAAAAGCAAATTTGTTAAAGATTGGGAATTGCTTAAAGATTATCTGCAATATTTTATATAGTTGAATATTTATCTAATAAAAATTATTTAAAAAAAAAAGATTATCTGCAATAGAGATTTGGAGAATTACCGATTTCTGGATTTAAAGACTAAATAATTATCTTTTATATATGGATGAATTATAATTTTGGAATTGTAAGGAAGCAGTTAGAAAGTATTAGCTATGTTTATGTACTAAATTTGTTTATATATTTAAACAGATATAAATGTAAGTACATATTTATACATATATAGACCACTCTGATATGTTAAAAATTTTAGGAAGAATAAGACTTTTGTTTTTTTGTTTATTCTTTTTTCTCATATGGTAGAAAAGACCATTTAAAAACCAATGAAAATGGAAAATAATATGGATTAAATTGCTTACTTCCTCTTTTTTTCTTTTTCAGAAAGGATTGTTATTGGAGATTATTAGTTTAAACTAGTCCCTTAACACATGGGAAATCTTTTAACTGTATTACTGCTATCTGTTTTTTGGGTGGTTGGTTTTGTTTGTTTGGTATTTATATTTGCATTTGTTTATTTGCTGTTATCTAAGGTCTACCTCTCTGAGCTTTTTTTCCTGTTTGTACCTGATTTATATATAATAAAAACAGAAAGAACGAAAGAAAGAAAGAAAATAGCTGGCAGCACAGTATCTGATGCTTCTTATCTTTGGCAAAAGCAGAATCAAGGAGGGGAAGGAGAAGGCCAAACAGCTGGCTAACCTACGACCAGGGAAACTACTGCAGAATCTATCCAATAGTTCATCAGTCTTGTGTCTGCAAATTATCTGAAGAATACCTTTTTACCTCTGGCCTCTGGTTTCCTCTTCCTCCAGGTCTCTTTTTACATTGAACAGCAGCCACAGCATATCTCAGTCTGTTCTTCTTATTTTTCTTTGCTCTCCCTTATCTAATGCAACGCACAGGAGATTCTTGCATTAAAGAGCAACCGGGTGTATTACATCTGTCAGGCTTTTACACTGTAAACAGACATTTGGAAGGTCAATTGCAGCTTTCATTTTTTTATTGGTAGAAGCTGCTATCTGCTTAGCTGAAAGGTGAAAAGTGGGAACACAATAACAACACACTGTATTCTTACAAAAATTGAGGAGAAAATGCATTGCAAGATATGGCAGATTAATTATGTACGTGTTCTTTTTTCCTGATATCTCAGGCCCTTTCCGCAACTTACCTGGTTCTGAATCCATTGCACAGCAATTCAGGGAAAGCCTCGTCTGAGAGGGAATCACTTCTGCTGCGTTCCCCTCCTCACTGGCTGCCTGTTGGACAGGAAGAAGCGCAATGGCTCCTCTCCTCCCTTCAGCAGCACAGCCCAGCATTTTCCCAGGCTGCACTGGGAAAGGAAGCGCAGCCATTGCACTTCCTGCCATTCTGCATGACAGGTAAGTATGGGAGGGAGGCAGGAGTACTCTGCAATCACGTGTCATTGTTGGGAGAAATCTGACAATGATTTAATCTGCAATTGCAGAATCACCATTGCAATCCCGTGGTGATCCTCTGGCCATTGCGGATTGGACATGGTGTGTGAAAAGGGCCTTGGTTACCTTGCTTTTTCATGAACAAAAGGAGCTGTTGCTGTTTTCCAAAGTCACAAGATAATTTGCTCATCTTTACAATGTAAATAAATATAAGCTATCTGTGGACTTCACATCTATGGTTTCACAAAAGCAACTGTAGTTGCATTGGATGATGTCTCTTTGATGTTAACTGCCATCAGGTTGAATTCAACTTATGGTGACCCTGTGAATGAGAGGCCTCCCATTCACCCTATCAACAATCCTATTCATGTCTTGGAGATTCAGGGATGTGTCTTCCTTGACTGAGTCTGTCCATCTGTCATGTGGTCTTCCTTTTGCCTGCTGCCTTCTACCTTACCAAGTATTATTGTCTTTTTCTAGTGAGCCATGTCCACAGTATCACATTCTCAGTGTAGTCATCTTGGCTTCTAGGGAGAGTTCAGGCTTGATTTGTTCTAGGACCCATTTATTTCTCTCTTCAGCAGACCACAGTATCCATAGAACTCTTCTCCTCCTCCACATTTCAAATGAGTTGATTTTCTTCCTATCAGTTGTCTTCATTGTCTGGCTTTTACAACCCTACATAGAAATAGGAAATATGAGGGCATGGACAATCCTAACAATAGTATGCAATGATATGTATTTACACATGAGGATCTTATCTAGTTCCTTTATAACTATCCCTCCAAGTCCTAGTCTTCTGATTTCTTGACTGCAATCTCTATTCCTATTAGTGATTAATACCATATGTTCCCAGTGATTTATTTCTCCAAAGTACTCTGAGTGCAGGTTCCACTTCACTTTCTAAAACTGGAGGTTCATTTCCAAATGGTTCTTCTTTGAATGAATCTGTCATCCTTTCCTCTCATTTATATAGTTCTTCATTGTATTATTTCCATTGTCTTTTCATTTTTGTTTAGTCATGTAATATGCTCCGCTAGCGATTTTACAGCATTCCCACTCCTGGTTTAAATTTATCTATGATTTCTCGGATATTGTGGAAAAAGTCTCTTGTTATTCCCTTTTTGTTGTCATCTTTTATTTCTCCCCATTGGTTGATTATTATTATTATAGTTCTCCTTTTCCCTATGCACAAGTCACTGATCAGTAGCAGGGTTCTGACTCTGTGTCTGTCGCCTTTTACTTTTTGCTTTTCATCTGTTCTTAGCTGCTTGAAGAGTTTTGTCTATCATCCAATAAGGCTTCTCTTTCTTTTTTGTTGTAGATAGTGTCTTTTTGCATTCCTCCCTGACAATGTCCCTGGTTTCAGTCCAGAGTTCTTTTGGCTACTGGCCAGTTAGTCTTAATAGTGTAAATCTGCTTTTTCCATTCTTTTTAAATTCTGTGAAGATGTTCTTCAGGCTGTATTTAAGCATGATGGTTAGTCAGTGTTCTTCTTTAGCTTTACTCCAACTTTTGTTATTAGCAGTTCATGGTCTGTGCCATAAACTGCTCTTGGTCATGTTTTGCAGACAGAATGGAGCTTATTCATCTTCTGCTTCCAATTGTGTAGTCTATTTGATTTCTAGATTGGTCATCAGGTGCTTAGCACGTGTACAGTCACCTCTTTGGTTGCTTGAAGGATGCATTTGGGATGAACAAACTGTTGGCTTCACAAAATTCAGTCAGTTGCTCTCCTGCTTCATTTCTTGATCCTTGTCCAAATTCTCCTACAATCTTTGATTCCACTCTGTTTCCTGTTTTTGCATTTCCATTGCTGATGATTAACAAGAAGTTCAGTTCTGATGTGTGGTCAACTTCCACTTGGACTCCAGCATAGATTTTTTTTCAGTTTCTTTTTTTTCTGCCTCTGTGGTTGGAGCATAAACTTGGATTATGGTTATACTGATGGGTTGTCCTTGAAGTCTTATTGATATGAATTGGTCAGAGTTTGCATCAGATCCTTTGACTTCTTTTGAAACATCTGTCCATGCTATTAATGCTACCCCATTTCTTCTTAGATTTTCACTTCCTGTGTAAAACACTTTTGTAATTAACTGGGTCAAAATGTCATATTCCTGTCCACTTTAGCTCACTTGTGCGAAATATTGCAATATTTATATGTTCCATTTCTTGTTTTACTATGTCTAAGTTCTCTGATTCATGCTTCTCATATTTCATGTTCCTATACTGACTTTGGAATTTCCTTTCACCTCTAAGTATGTCAATAGTTGAATGGTCTTTCAGCTTGAGTCCAGTTGTATCATTAGCCACAGCGCTACTCATAACTGTCCTCTGCTTTTCCCCAGTAGCTTGTCAGTGTCATCAAACCTGGAAGTCTCATCTTCTGGCACTATCTCTTGTTTCATTTTGCATTGTCTCCACATAGGGAATTTGTGGTAAAACATATTCAAAAAGAGTTTACCGTGCCTTCTTCTGCTCAGCACTAACACATGAAAGCTATGGTGCCATTGTTATGGTGTCTTGGGAGATCCTCTACCAGGATGTCATCTCCCCACTACAGCTGCTGCCCAGTATCTATTTGGCACAATTAGTCTGGCTCCTCAGCAAAAGCCTGTCTGAGACCCTTTCCGCACCTTACCTTGTTCTGGCGCTGGGTTGCAGGGATCGCGCGAGCAGCCTCTGCCAAGAGGCTCTCCCTTCCCTGCTGCTTCTGCTCTGCACGAGCTGCCTGCTCGTGTGAGAGCCCCACCTCTCCCTTCTGCAGTGCAGCCCGGGACCATCCCAGGCTGCACTGGGGCAGGAAGCGTGACTGGCCCAGGTCCAGAGGCTCCGCACGCCAGGTAAGTGTGTGCTGGGCCCGGGAGCAATGTGCAATTGTGCACCATTTTTGGCTTCAAGCCGAAAATGAAAACGTGCGCAATCGGCCCCTGGCAGCCCCTGGAGTATCGTGCGATTGTGAGTGCGTCTTGCAGATCACTCCTCACAATCGCACGACGCTCCAGGCCCTCTTTCACATGGCAAACACCATGCGAAAAGGGGCTGACATAGGAGACCCTATCAGCAGCACTGCTCCCTTACACATAGGCCTTTGCAGCACAGGTGAATGCAATCCCACTACTATACAATGGCAGTGCCATTGGTGGGTGATGTCTCTTACAGGTAGCATTATATTAACATTTTGTGGTAGGAAGAAAGCAACTTAATTAGAAATATGCTAGGCTGGCAGATAAGATTTTGGGGTGAAATAAGGGATAGTGTTCCTGTCCCCTTAATGGTTGTGTAGAAGAGGAAATTTCAGCAGGTATTGCTTGTCATGCAAGCAATAAGTACTGAAATTCCTTCTTTTATAAACTATTAATAGGAGAGGAACATTGTCCCTTAGTTCACCTGGCAACCCTAGTAGCAACTTTTATGTATCTCCTGGGGGGAAAAGAGACGTGTTATCAAAAGAAATGGGGGAAAGAAAAGAGGACAGAGGTTTGCATAAGATCTTAGTACTGTGTAAATTATGACTTAAATCCTGTTGTTAATCTCAGCTGCAGTAAACTCATGGATTCAAATGGGTTTAGATATCTGTCAACTCAATAATTAATTAATTAAATAATTAAATTATTTGAATCAATAAGTTGGTTAGGACTAACCAACAGGCTCCCAGCCTACATTCAGAGATGCAAATTTCAAAATAATTTCTGTAACTTCAATACTTTTGAATGATTTAGCAACATTAGTATGTTGCAGCAAAAACAAGAATAGCTGTGTGGTACCTTGAAGATTAACAAATTTATTACTGCACACAATAAACTTTTGTGGAGAAAACTTTGATCTGTATGCTAAACAGTCCTCTGTTTCCATGATGATGATCAAGAGGCAATGTCAAGGTCCCTGACAAACAAATCACATACAGGAATACCTCAGTTAATGAACTAGGCACATTCCTGGCCTTTATTTCTTTAACAGAAACTTTAGTACTCAAAAGTAGAGATAATATGGAAAGAATGGGAATAGATACCTGCACCACAAAAAAAGAAAAGCAGTTCAAAGTGTTTAATTAAATTTTTTATTCAAAACTAACAATATGTGCATATGAAATGAAACAACCAGGTCAGGTAGGCGTTGCATAGGTAGACGAAAACATTTTGAATCTTCTAGAGAACACTTGAAAGCTTCTTCCAAAATGCATCTTGGGCAGATTTTTTTTTTTCCTTTCAACAGTGTCCACTTTTCTTATCAGTTCCATTTGGATGGCAAAGCTATGTTTCATATATTTTTGACCGGATGGGACGAATCCAGAATTATCCGAATCTGAATTCAGATCCAAATCCCTGCAAGGTTCTGGGAATCCACAAATCTCACAAATCTCAAATCTTCCAAATCCTTTTTTAAAAAAGGGTTTAAAAAGCAAGAGAAAGAAAGTACTTCTACTGAAAAGTGCTTTTGAAACAGAATTTGACATCTTTGTTTAATGAAAAACAAATTAAAAAATAGTCTTCACTTCAGGAAAACATACTCAATACATCTTATTAAGAAGATACAAATGCAATTGAACCACTACATGAAGTACATAACTCTCAAGTCAAAAGAATTATTACCTTGCAGAGGGAAACAGCTGTGGGTATAGGCAGCTGAAGCAGGCACAGGCAGCAGCCCCAGGCACAGGTAGCCTCTGGTGCACCTGTGGCTTTATGCTGTGATTTTTGCGCACCCAGGGGCCCACCAGCCAATCAGGCCTTTGGTGGGCCCCAAAAGTGCCAATTTTGAAAAACCTGACCACATTCTGCCGCCCATCCTGGCAGGATCCTGCCAGCAGGAGCACAAGATCATGCTCCCTGCCACTTTTGTCGCCCACCCTGGGCAGGATCGGGTCTGTGGCCAGCGGCAGAAGAGCAGGAAGTGCGAGATCGCACTCTCCACCACTTTTTCTCACCCACTCCAGGCAGGATCGGGCCCGTGGCAGGCAGGAGCAGAGCAGGTAGTGCGAGATTGCGCTCTCTGCCACCTTTTCTAACCTGCCCTGGGCAGGATTGGGTCCATGCCGGGCAGGAGCAAGAGGGAGCATGAGATCACACTCTCCGCCACCTTTTCTTGCCTGCCCCGGGCAGGATCAGCCACCAGTTCGCAGGAGAGGCACAGGCTGGGGCAGGATTTGAAAGATTTTATTCGCCTGTTTTGGTAGGGGGATTCAGATCCCTGAATCTGGAATCCGTGCTCAGGATTCAAGGATTTGAGGATTTGGTTGGCCCATCCCTACATTTTTTTCAACATGCTAGCATAGCTTGTGAGACAGTCTAATCTGCATTCCATTTTTCTTTCTGTTTGCTATTCACACATGCTCAGTAAGTGATTGGAGACCGTTTGCCTGTTATATGTAAACACACACAGCTACAGTGAGACCACCTACAGTAGAATCCCATTCTTTCCCAGATGAAGTATTAATGCATTGTTTACTGCAGACACATTGCTACAATCCAACACTGAAAGTCTGTCTTTCTCCAGCCCTCCTTCACTAACTTCCCAAAGGTGAATGCTGGGGGAGAAAACGTCCAGACAGAAGACAAGAAAAAGGGAGGCTGGGCTGGGGTGGGCTCCCATAAAAAGACATTGTAAAATTATGTTTCTTTATCACAGGCTTTGTTAACTGGGGTATGTCTGTATTACAAAATAAATTTTAGCATCTCAACAAACCAGATAGTAGCTATAATGTCTGTGGGGCCCAGAGCCAGCTCTCACCTGCCCTGATGAATACTTTGACCACTGCTGTTGACTAGGGTTGCCAGATCTTGGGGCCTAGTCCATTTTTCTCCAGTCCTTAGGGCAAAGAGAATTTCAGGGCAAGAGGGCTGCCTTGAAAGGTTACCTATTATTCTTTTTTTTTCTTTTCAAATGGTAGATCCTGAGCAGCTGTGATTGATGCTTAATGCTGTTGTGAGTAATGAGCCCATCTGCTGTGACATCACAAAGGAGTCATCCCTGGGTTTCAAGGTTTGGCCTTGAAATCTCAGGGCCTGAACTAGTGCTGACATGGCAACCTTAGGGGTGACTACCCCACCAGGGATAAGATGGTTATATATTTTCTTCCCTTTTGAGCAAAACAGTCAAGGTGCCAGATGATCAGCCTGAACTGAGACTCATACCAGTGAGTCACATGCCTTTACCTTGCTTCAGTGATTACTTCTGTCTGCCTTATGCTGAAATAGCAGAAAATCTACCTTTCCTTGGCAGAGGTGTGCCATTTCATGCCTCATCTATATTAATCTCCTTTCAGTCGCCCAGAGTTCTATGGTCCCCACCCTCTGCTGTTTTGCTGCCCTCATCCTCCAAAGAAACACTCTAGCTGCAAGCAGCCCTGAACTGAAAATTGCTTTCAAGGCCCTTTACCACAGAATTGCAGCCCCTGAGAGATAGGTTATTAACGCGCTCTTCCATAGCAACTATTTCTGTACTAGACTGTTATACTGCTTTTATTCCACTATCAACATCATATGGAATCCTGGGGTTTGCAGTTTAGGGAAGGGCCTTTTGAGGCCCCTCCCTAAACCGCAAACCCCAGGATTCCATAGCCCTCCTAGCCCTTTTGTTTCTCTATTGAATCGATGGCCAGTCTCATTACATTCGAGCTGTGCATGCAGAAAGATTCTAAGGAGATCCAAGTAAAGGTATACTTGAGTTCTGTCCTACTTTCAGTTCCTTTCCAAAGACAAGTTCTCTGCTCTCTGACCTGCTTTCTTGCCTGAACATTGTGATCTCCCCTTTTCCTTTCCTGTTATTAAGTGTGTGTCATTGATTGAGTCATCTCCATTGCCCCACCTTCCCCTGCCCACCTACTTTTGGAGGAAGCTGCTGCTGTGCTCAGCATGAATTCAGACAAACCACTGCAAAGTCTTTGCATTTTAATTGTTATCCCCTACTGTTCTGTCTCCCCTTCCTATTTTTGTCTCCCATAAGTCCTACAACCTGGATTAGACTATCTCCATCTGAAATATCTTTACAATTATTTAGTAGTACTCATTTACAAATATTTCTAAACCATTTATATGTGCAGATTTCAAAGTGGTACGCAATTATATAGTATCATTCATTTAGTATTTGCTTACAAGTATTTCTTAACAACTTAGATCTAAAGATTTCAAAGTGGTATAATAAAGCACCTAATATACAGTATGTAAAAGTGAAATACAAAATTTCTGTAGTCTGTGAAACAGGTGGTAGACTGGCCTACATAGGGAAGGCCTGCAAAAGAGTTAAGTTTTCAACATGTTTCTAAAATAAAAACTGCCGGAATATTACTCCCTTCATACTGAAACCTTCAGCTTGTTTTTAACCATGCGTGCTTGTGTTCTGTATCTCAAGCCCCAGAACCCTCACTTTAAATAGTAGTCATTCATTATTGCTCCTCATTTTCACCTCTGATCTATGGATTTTTAGTATATTTAAATTTTGCATCTTGCATGGCTGCTGTACATAGAAATGTCCATTGCACATAAGCTAATTAATTCTGCAATAAAATGTATACCATTATATTCAGGGTTGCTAGAACACTTATGTTCAGGGTTGCCAGCAGGTGTTGTTGTTACCTGGTTGCATGACAGGGAACACCTCCTAAAAATCCCTCTTCTACCTGACCATTAAAGTTACACGAGCTCTCTCCAATTTTCAGCTTGGCAACTTGGATCCAGCACTGGTCATCGTTTGTGTTTCAGATTCTTGGATATCAGAGTAAATCCCACTTAGAAATAATTGTGTGCAAGTGTGAGTTTAGTGGGCAGATCTGCTAAGCACACTACTGCCAAGGTTCAACTATGTAGTGTGCATACTTTAGGAAAAAGTGCGGTTTTCCAGAGTGGCAACCCTTATGAACACTGCTTTGTAAGAAAGGTCACAAGGTCACCTTAGAAAGCAGCAAGAGTCTTCAAACCTAGGAATGGTTCAAAACAGTTCAAATACTCTTTTTTAAATGTACAGATTGCACACCTGCATCTATTTAAGGATGTGTGGGAGAGTCTTTGAAGAAAACAGAACGGCATCAATTAATGATTGGAAGGAGAGTGGAGAAACCAAGATCAGTGGAACAGGCTTCTTAGATTCTCCTGATTTTTTAAATACAAATTGAAATGAACATCGTATTGCTAATTTTCAAGTTACACTTTTAATATACTGTACATATGTACATTCTGTTGGATTTGATCTTTAAAAATCTATTTTATATGTTGGATTTCAGTCAGAAAGCTTTGAGGGAGAACTCCTGCATTCAAATGAATATAAAATGCTTGCTGGCGGGGCCTTTTTTTTTTTTTTTCTCCAAGTAAGTTGTTTTCTGTTTGTTTTACTTTTGGCTTTCCAAGGGGCCCCAGACATTCTCTTCCTGTGGAATGCAGAGGTACATCTGCTCCACATCAAACCTGGCTGGCTGTTTCTCTGCCCTGGGTTGTGGTTCATAAGGCAATATTCTCAGTCCATTCTCCACTCCTCATTTTTCTCTACCACCATCATCTCTTAATCTCTTCCTGGCAAAAACTAGCCATCTCACTGAAGACACTACCGTTTCATATGTTACTAAAACAAAAGGTATCAAGCCTTTGTTATTGTTCAAAGATCCCCAGGATTTCTGATGAACTTCCAGCAACCCTGCATGGGAGAGAGTCTCCTCTGGCTATTGTTACTGATATCATTTCCTGTGTAAGCACTGTTTATTTTATTAGTGTCAGGAAGCATTGCTGCAGATATCCAGATGGGCTGGGGTCTAGATTAGAAAGGTAGCTTTAACCCTGACAGCTGCAAATCTGGGCCTCTGCAATGCCCCACTTTAGTACAAAATATACTACAGGGTGCCAAAATCCACAAGATGTTAGGCCAGTCAGGCCAGAATCCCATCAACTTTTAAAGCAATATGCTGCTCATCTGTGAAATCAGAATATAGTGGAACTGACAGATTATTTGTTGATATGCTCTCTGTTATGAGGAGATCAGACAAAACTAGTTGGCAGGCTAATTCATACTTTTCACATGTCCCAGTTTCAATATCCCCCTTTCCCCCTTTGTTCTTCGTTTACTTCAATTGTTGGAAACTGGGTTCAAAGGACGAAATTAGTTCGCCCTAAATTAACTCAGCAGAGGGGAGAAGAAGGGTGGAATTTCTCTCTTCCCTGTAAGAATCAGACAAAAGCAAATTGCTGCAGCCTCTCTTTAATAACTTTTGCTATCTTGACCACAGTGTGATGTTGCTTGGTTTTCATCTGAGAAAGATGGGAGGTTGTGCTAATTGCTAAAATGCAGTTCTAGCCAATAGCCTAGGAAATTCAGTTCCTTACTGGGGGTAATAACCAGCCTATCACTCACAGTGTGGCATGCTGGCTGGGAAAATTCTATTGTGAGATATTCAGTGCGTTTTTTGAACAAGGGGAAGTAAAGTGCACCTTATGAGATACATGCAACCCCTGAACCATACTTCTGCAGCCCTGAGCCCCTCCCCACCAGTCCCCCAATGCCCCCTGAGCCTCCTAATGTTTGTGTACATTTTTCCAGCACAGTTTTTGCCTTAAAGCCATGCCAAAGTATCCAAAACTGCATATAAATGAAGCAGTTTGTCCATTCCATCTCCAAAAACCTGTTTCTTCAGCTGTAAATTGTTCCACAATGGCAGACAGGAGTGATATAATGTCTCTTTTGGTGGGCTAGAAAGTACCAGGTAGCCCACAGGGCTTAAAAGTATCTCTCAGCCAACACACCATTGCTTTTGCTGGCTTAGAAGTATAGTTAGGAAGGTTTCATACTGGTGAAAATATAAAAGCAAGCTTAGCTACCTACCTTCAAACTGCTGAGGACACTTATAAAGCACTTCAATAATTTCATAGATCCTTGGCCTATGTCCACATATTCCCAACTATTTCAAGACATATGTTTCACATTTTAACCCACTCAGCACTACAAAAGGTCCATACAGCAAACACATTTATCGCATCATTTATTAAATGGCCTTGACTCATAGGGGGGAATCCAAATTCAAATAATGAGGTTATGTGTTCTCCACTTCCCCAATTGTTGAGATGTTTCAGGGGTTAGGGTGGTTCAGATATTTGAAAGCCTGAGGTGAAGAAAAAGATGGTGCCCCTTCTTCATATGAGATACAGTTTTATCCCAACAGGTATGTGTGGGATAATGTTCTCCATCAAACCTGAAGAAGCAAGTTGGTTTAGGGAGTCCAGGAACAAATTGTTTGTCATAGAGGGGTCTGTCTTCTGATGGAGGGGACCAGTTAAGTGGCTGCCACTGCCAATTTTCACCATATGCCACCTGAAGTGATCAACTTACTCTGCTTAATAGTAGGGCAGTGCCTGCTGGGACAATGGTACACCCAGTTTCCCTTGAAAGAGAAAGCATTGCAGATCTGTGGCTTTTGATAATATTAAGTTTATTCACAAATATACAAGTAGGGCACATAAGTAGGCAAACAGCATACATATTCCTACTACGCAGTGCTATGGACCTGCTACTTCATGACATAATTCCAGAAAGAGAAAGACCATACATCTTGAAGTGTTTCCAGGCTGTGACTGTGGCCCTTTCTGCACCTACCTCAATAGCATGTTGTTCTATTTCAATCCCAGCATTGCCATTTCCGTGATGCTCTTGGATTAGGAATGCTCTCTTCCGTACCCTTTCACCTTAAGCAGATGAGTAGCAGTATTTCCACCAGTGTTCCTTCCCCACTACAGCATCATTGGCCACTCCCTTTCCCCACCTTCACCCTGCCACACAGCCCCTGATTGGTCGGGGGGTTTTGGGAAGGGGTTGGAAGCCATATTAGTGCAGCAATGTTCTAATGGCATGACACTCCAGTACACTATTGCATGTTTGCACTATAATGCTTGAAAATGTGTTTTAAAAAATAAAAAGTTTTAACTCAAAAAGCAGAAATTTAAAATAAATAGGTGATAGATTTTGAAGTTACCACATCATGGGAGTGGCTGAGAGGGGGACAAACTGGGCACTCCCACATCCTGCCCACTCCTGGATCTGCAATGACAGGAAGCACTATCAAGTGCTATTACAGTACTGCACTGAGCCAGCTGACAGGATTGAAGTGCTAAAAGAGGATCTTAATGGATTTTTTCTGGAAGTGGTATAAGGCTGTTTTGCAGTGCCTGGGGATGGAATAGCAGCTGGATAGTGATGACATTGTACAATAGCACAGCTACAGGACTGAAACTACCCACTGCTGTTGCAGGATAGCGATATTGTGCAGAAATGGCCTAACTTTCCCTACCTTTCTGTTTTCCAGATTGCTTTTTTCCTTTTACACAGCAACAGAGCAAGCTTAAACATGCTATGAAACAGAGTGAGATAGATGTCACAGGCAGCACAAGCTGAGAGACAAAGAAAGGGTATATGTACTCCCTAAGTTAGCCTGCCGCTCTCAGGTAAACTTTAACAGCCACCCATCTTGAAGTAAGAGTCAATTCTCAACTCAGAACTGCCAACCTGTCTTTCACAACGAGCAATGAAATATCAACTTGGCCTTTGGGTGTATCACTTTCTCTAGACTGTGATGGCCTCCTCATTCCAAGCACTCCAAAGAAATCCCTGTATCAAGAAGATCTCCTCTAATAAATAATTTCTTTAAAGAGAGACATTTGACTGGCCATCCTGCACTATTAAGAAATATGAATTTTATTCTCTCAAATCACAGGCTTTAATCGAACATTGGCTGGTATCCTTTTATTGAATTACACAGATGTAAGTCTAGCTTAAGCTTGTGTATGTTGTTTTTGTTTGGTCCTTGCAAAGGTCAGAATTCTCTACCAGTTTCACACAGTGACTAACCTGGCCCTGCCAAACCCACCTTTCACCTGCTGGAGTCTTCCAGCACAGCCATTTATTGGCCAGTTGAGGAGAAGTGGAGAACCATTCAGCTATGTTCCTATAGCTGGATACATAGCAATGATGTCACCCTCTGCAACTTCTAGAGGAGCCTCTGGAGGCCTAAGAGGAGGTCATGTTACTATACATCAGCTATAGGAACTTGGAATAACTCACAACATGGGCACCATATTCCACTTCAGCTGCCATAGCAACATCCTGTGGAATCATGTAGCTTGTAGTTTGGTGAGGTACTAGAGCTCTCTGGCTGAGAATTCTAAATGTCCCACCCTAAATGCCAATCCCAGGATTCCATGGCAGTTAAAGTTGCACATAGTGCTATTACTGTGTCATATGAATGGGCCCCATAACAGGATTTTCTCCACTGTCCCCCTATTTTCCACCAGCCAAGAAAATGGTCAGGTTGGAGAAGGGCTATAGTATATAAAAGGAGGGTTTGGGGTAGGCGGGAGAGGGGAAATAAGCAACAGTTCTGTCTGGAAGAACTTTACACTGTGGCCCTTTCCGCACCAGGCAATTAGAACGGGGCAGTGCGTCCTCTCACGGAGGTTGTCTGCACCTTGGAGCGGACTAGGAGTGGACTACTTACCAGAGATCCGCACCTCAGTTCGCTCCAAAACAACCCCAAGTGGTCCTCCAGCATGTTTTCTAAAGACCACAAAAAACAGGTCTTTATTTTCCTGGAACGCACCATTGCGTTCCTGCTTCCTTGTACAGATTTGCAGGCTCACACCAATGCGAACCTGAGATCTGTGGAGGGTGGGCTTTGGGCGTGGCGAGCTTCAGAAGTTGGTCAGGACCCATGAAGAACCAGAAACCGCCATTTTGGAAGCCAGAAGCCGCTATTTTGGAAGCCAGAGCAGTGCAGATCTACAGACCTCGCACTGCTCCAATTCGCCCTGGACCAAGGAGGAGCCCTGCGGAAGGGCTTCAGACATAATCTGCGTTGCTTCAGACCCCAGAAGAAGCGGTAGGTAACGGCACGGAGCGATTGCCTCACCTCGTGTGGAAAGGGCCTATATCTCCCTGATCCAGAATCTTAGCCAGTGTTTTAAGGTGAAACAATGGTAATAAGCCTATTTATTGTAATCAGGGAGGATTTCCATAGAGCTGTTTTAAACTGGTCTGCCTGAGGTTTTAGCATATACAGGTGATGGAGGTGGAATCACCTCAAGATAAGTATGTCAATAAGTAATTTGTAAACACTCATAAATCATGCATGTCTTATCACAAGGTTACATAAATGGGTTTGTTCTCTCATAACAGTAATAACATCTGCTAACAGTAATCATTACAGTGCATCAAACAAAACTTTAGCTTTAATTGGGGAGAATGAAACATTTTAAATGGTGTGTCCCAACATTCCTCCTAAATCTGTGGCAGGCGTAGTATTTAATTCAACTCACTGAGAAAATTCAGCCATGCTGCCATGGGTTGAACTGCTTGTGTAACAGCCAAATCCACATTCTGAACTCTGCACAGATATGTTTTTCAAAATATTTGTATACTACTTTCTAAGCACAAAGGTTCTTAAAGCAGTAAACCATAAACATTGATTTATAGTTGGGTAGTATTGTTCTTACAATGACAGGCCCGATAAAGTATGTATGTATGTATTTATGTATGTATGTATGTATGTATGTATGTATGTATATATACACATACAGTAGATAAAAAGGTGTTTTTTTTTAATCTCACAAGTCTGAGAAAATTTATGAGGAAATTAAAATGAGCCTTGTCAGTCTTCAGAATATTTTCAGTTTTCTTCACGAGAAAGCTTAACAATGCTATTATTTGCAAAGCAAATGCCACTACCTGAAAGAGGCAGGCATATAGTCAGGGGCCAAAAGGTGATTTGTGATGACTTCTGAACATGTATCAAACAACCTGTTTAAGCCCATGGCATTGCAGCTGAGGGTCAGTATAGGTTAGCCAAAAATCACATCTGTCACAAGCTCAAGAGGTTAATGAGAACAGGCCTCATATGAAAACAGAATCAGGAATGACAGTCCTTCCTTTCTCTGATGCAGGCACACAGCCAGAGGGCAGAGAAGGGGAACAGCCTGTTTCTCGTATATGAAAGCACCTGGCATAACTTAAGAAGATAGCAGATGCTTGTGATATTTTACCTTTCCACCTGTTTTTCTCACTGGATTAGAAAATGATTGTAATTTCCATCTGCATTGCATTACATTGCATTTTTTCATTTCTGAGAGTAATTTCTTGTTTTCTGTCTGGAAACTGGAAAGGCTAGAATTTATGGAATGGTGTTGTATTTTCTTTCCACCCTTGGGACAGGCAGTAACAATGGATGAGATGCCACTGTTGGCATGCAGTGGATCCCATCTGAAAGCTGTTATCATACTCTCCGGTTAACATCCTGCCTTTCGAATTTTGAGTATGAAATTCATGTTATTGAGAGAATAAGATTATCAGTTTCTTCAGCTTCTTCCATTCTCCTCCTCTTCCACTTCCTTGCTATTTTTTCCAGTCTTTCATTTGCAGGGCACAGGTAGCTGAACTCTGCCACCTACAGTTCAGAGGGAGAATTGAAATTCCAAAAGAGACTTCCCTCACAAATGCAGTTAGATAAATATTGCTCACAAACAATGAATTGCATTTTTCATTTGGGGATTCATTTCTTGCTAGGATTTTGACTAGCCGATAAATAACAATAAGTACTAGGAAGCTGAGAAGACTTCCTCAGAGATTTTCAACTAAAGACTGATGGTGCAGTGGTGATTAATTGAGTTTAGTATATTAGGCTTGTTTTAGTCTTTCATTCAAAATACAGGAGCAGCTGTGTTGGTCATGAAAGAAAAGCTGATGTTCATATTAGAAGATTGCCTTTATTAGGGATAACCAAACAGAGCACAATTTTGTGTTCTTTTTGTCTGATGAAATAAAATATATTATCTTAATATGGATTTTTGATGTAACATTTTATTATAGTTCAGTTTTAAATTCTGGAATAAGAGGTATTAATATATGGAATCTCCTTTTCATGAAGAGTTGCTCATTTCTTCCCCCTCCACCCTCGGAGCCCTTGCTGGTTCTGTTGAGAGAATAGGATCAAGGGAACCTAATTTTGAGTTTGTATTAGTTATCAAGATATGTAGAGTAAGTATATCTCTATGTCAGCCAGAAAATGTGTACAAAACTATGCAAATTCTCAAACTCTACCAACTGCTAAGGGCTCAAATCCTAAACAACAAAATGTTCAGACAGACAAAAAGCAAATTTACTGCTGAAGTTTTCTGAAAGGTTTTGCTGAATCCAGTCAGTCAACAGGAAAGCTTCATTTTAAGCAGAAAAGAGGCTCGCCAATTCTGCCAGGTGAACAGTTTAAATAAAACTTTCAAAATAGATCTGACTTTGCTTGTCCTTCTCCCTCACCTGTGGCTACACTGCAGCCAAAATGAGCAAAAACATGTACTACCTCAAGGCAAAACACTGAACAGAAGAAGGAGCATTCAGACTAACAAGCAAACTCACAGCAGAACTATGCAAAGAAGAGAAACCATGCTAATACCCTTCAGCTGTAGTCCAAAAAAGGTATAAGATGTGAACTCTACCTTAAGGAACAATTTGTGAATTGTTCACTGAGCTTGCATATGCTGAAATTTCTGTTTCAGCAAAACCATGTGCCTTTTTTAAAAAAAGTATTAAAGATTTTTGTTGTAAGGCACACTTCCTGCTTGAGGTTATACAGTTGTTAAGACAAATACAAAGTAATTTAGCTTTGCAAAACTGACAAGCATTTTAAAATACACTTTGCACAGTTTTAAACAATTCACAAGAAACATCGTGAAGAGATTGTGCCAGTCTGTGGGGGAGAGACTAACATCCCCAGCACATTTCCCAATTACAGTTAAATTTAAGTGAGGGTATTCCAAATAATCTGGTTTTGAACACCTTCCCAGCAAGTCATATATCAAAGCGTGAAAGAGTTTTCATCTTGTTATTTTTATCAGGTACCAAGAACACAGAGATTTCTCCAGAAAATGAAGACACCTCAGTATAACTTGCATGTAGAACAGAGGTAGACAGAAGGCACACCTGGATCTATTGACAGATTGTAATTTGCAGTAGACAGGTAAGAGTTGTTGAGTTTGCAGTACTATCAGCAAAATTACCACACACACACACACACACACACACACACACACGAAGCCCTAAATTATGCTGCTAAAACGAAGAGGGCTTGAGGGAAGCAAGGGTAGAATTTTGTGTGGAAGGACTGTAAGTTTCATTTTGACATGTGTGTGCATATGTTCCCTGTCAACTTAGGATGATCCCATGAATTTCATAAAGTTTTCTTAGGTAAGTAACACTCAGAGGTGGTTTTGCCAGTTCCTGCCTCTGAAATGTAGCCTCTAGCACCTGGTAGTCATTGAATCAATTCTTCTGCTCAGACCTAAGTGCATATACACCTAAGTGCTTCAGTTGATGGTGCTGGTTAGACAACAATAACAATGCAGATCCCATAAGCCTCAGTTCTGCCTGCCTCTCATGTAAGGATACAGGATGGAGATAAAGACACTGCTATCCACCTTTTCAAAGTATTCTTTTGAAAACAGCTACGTCTGAGGCTGTTTCAAATACTCAAATTGTCTGTAGATGGCAGCCACACTTTATTTTCCTCCTCGGTTGTGCTGAGAGTAGCTGTGTTTGCTGTGAAAAGTAAGCAAACAGGTTAGTCTGGGGTGAACGACAAGGGGAGGAAGGGCAAAGATGTAAAATTCTGAAGCAGGTTGATACTAGCTGTCAGAGCTGCTCTTTCTTCATCTGAAGCAATGCCTTTGTTCCAGAGATCAGAGTAAATACTGGATGCTGTCACTGACAAGTTCACACACAGTAACATTAGACCAAATATTTGTTAATCTAGTCCCAACATCCCTTTATTTTTTGAAAATGTACAAATCTGAATATATTTTTCAGAAATATTTATATTCCTTCCTCCCTCCCCCCGCCACAACTTTTCTTGCTTCAGTTTCAAGAGCTTCACAGGGAAAAATAACATGACTCAGAAGGTCACATCAAAATTAGTATATTCCAGTTTTGTAGTTCACATCTTAGGAATGAACTGTTTAGGTGCCAACACATAGCTGATGGGGCATGTTGATCCAATCTGAGAAAGTGTGTGCTTTTTGCAAAATAATTCCATGCTTGCTCATAAAAGCCATTTCCACACTATCCTATTATAGAGCTATTATTCCACTTTCAACATCCTATGGAATCCTGGGAATCCTCAAGGCCCCTCTCTAAACTGCAAACCTCAGGATTCCATAGGATGTTGAAAGTAGAATAGTAGTGCTATAGCAGGCTAGTGTGGAAATGGCCAAAGCCTCTGCATCCCAATTTGATATGGTGCCCAGTCACTCTACACCACCATTTGATCCACACAGACAAGTTTTTAAATGATACAGTGAACTGGGAAGGGATGGAGTAAACTGGAAAATGACCTTGCTGGCTGGGGGATTCTGGAAGCTGCAGTACAAAAAAAGAAGTAAATTTTCACAAGCTCTGAGCATTCTGCCAAAAGAGCAAGGGCACTGGGAGATTTTAGCTTTAGTCTATATTAATTGTATAAAAAGAGGGAAGGAAAGGGGAGCAACTAACCAATGAGAACATGGGCTGTACTCCACCAACTCACCTGATGCAATAAATTGGTTTGTCTTAAAGGTGCCACAAGACTTCTTTTTCCTTCTCCCTTTTTATATTAATTGTATAGCTAGTATTCCAGGATGGGTTATTATTGTCTCAAAGCAAGATGCAGAACAATAACCTGAAGATCCATCTAGGTATTAGCTTTGTTTTGCAACAGTTTATGTTCAAAGATCTCTTGGCAGCTTTGGGTCATCTGCCCACTTGGCTGGTTTTTCCTGATAGCACAATGGAGTGGGAGGTTTCCAGATGTGAAATTCTCTTCTCCCTTCAGCTTCAGAAGAATGATTATATTCCTTGTTTCAAGAGTGATGAATGGTGTGCGATCACATATTGAACTTGCATTCTGGCTGACAGCATGCTTGTGTTCACCAAACAGCTGAAAGCAGAGCAGAGGAGCAGGAAAACTCTCCCAGATGCCATGTAAATTGCTCTTGCCTTTGAACAGCAGGGGCCTTTTGTTTGGCTGATAAATCAATAATCAGTCACACAGCTTTTTTGCAGCTGCATACAGAATGGCTCATAATCATTTCACAATAATTATTACTGTTGTTCCTCCATTTCTTGGCGAAGTCCCTAACAGATAGAGGTGTATGGAAATGCTTCTGATTAGCTTTTGTGTGCTGAGGATGCAGCATGACACATGACTGATTTGTCTGGCATCAGGGCCCCAATATCAAGGCAAGGTTGGGGCATAATTTGTCACCCAGGCTCTGGGAACAAGGCCAGAGTTGATAGAGAAGCAGTTCCAGGCATCTATGTGTAAATGTGAGGGCTGGGGAATTCCAGAAGCTAATGGCAGAGATCTGGTTGGTTCGTTTCAGTTCAAGTAGACCCACTGAATAAAATATTGAGCAGTGAGTCAACATATAGGTAAATCCAGTAGACTCAGGGGTTCTATTCTAGTCAGGACTAACAATTAGATTTAGACCACAGTTCCCAAAAAGTCATTTTTCCACCTCCCACCTCTGAGTAATAAAAATTCACCACATGCTGGGGTCTCTTACAGAGGGGTGAGTGAGAGTTTCAACTCTGCTTATTTTCCATATTTACTTACTAAAATTGGCACATATCTTTATAATCTGGATGAAGATTATAGCATGCCTAAATCCCATTTCATTTATTTTAAATCAAACATGTTTCTTTCCACAGTCAGTCTACAAGTGTATATTTATTTACCTGGCAATCTCCAGCCATGAACATATCTGCAGTGCAATGGCATTTTCTGGTGACAGTTACTACAATCTTGAGTAGATGCAGGTTATGCACTCTTTACATATCATTAAAGTAAATGAAAAACTTCACTTTAAATGTTGTTGCTATTATTATTACTATGACTACAACTACTACTACTATTGGAACCTCTGAGAGAGAAGGTTCCCCTGAATAAAAAGTGCCAGAGGTGGTGGGGGCAAGGGTTGGAGAAACTCAAAAATATTTCACAAATCTGTGAAAGTTAAATCTACAAATTGTGTGTGTGTGTGTGTGTGTGAAAACATGCAAATCATGCATTCTTCTTTATCAGGATTAACTCCTTTTGGAGCATGGAGTTTTAATATGGAACATCCCATGTGTTAAATGTACAGCTCCTTCTACGTTTCTGAAGTTTGGTAATCAACTACCATAGCAAAAATATTTTTAACAGACTGATCTGCATGTAGATAAAAATGTGAGCTGCAGTCTCTGGAGATCCCAAAAGGAACCTCATATTCTGTCTTCTGGGAGTTAATAAACTGAGTATTTGAATGACAGGAAGAAGTCAATTTCTAGAGTTTCTGCATTGTGCTGGAGGCAGAGGTGAGAGAGTTCACACACAATGGAGAGGCTGCTTTCAGATGCTGGAAAAGGAGGAACTTCAACAGGAAATCTTTGGGAAATTATACAGGAACCAATAGAAATTCCCTAGAAGAATACTTGGTATCTTCTTATAATCTCAGACAGAAGAGACTGTATATTCTGATGGAAATGCAGTCTCCTGAAACAAGAACAAAACCCTGTTTAGAGCTAGGTGCTTTGGTTCTTGTCGGTTTTCAAAGAAAATAATATCATTTCATAATACAACAGAACAAAAGAGTGAGTTTAGAATAAAAGAGAAGTGGGCATATCACTTTCTTTTGGACACGCTGAGTGAATCATAACACTATTATTATGTTGTTACTCTATTATTGATGATGGGCACCTCACAGCAAATGCGTTTGGAGGTTGTGTATTTGTTTCTGTAGTTCTCATTTTTTTAAAAATATATCTGTATCTATCTGAACAACATTTATGTTGTCTGAGACTACTTTTGACAATTCCCAGCACTAGATAGAACATTTTATTCTCACTCTCAAGTATTCTGAGACATATCAGACCAAAAAAGTATTCTTTGCTCTTTTTTCTTTCTATCTTTCTCTCAATTTAAGAGTTATAATGTATCAGTGCAATGGCATTTTTGCACTGTAGCATTGCTGTTCTTCTTCCTCTTCTTGTCCTTGTAGTGTGCCTTCAATCTTTTCCAGTTTATGGCGAACCTAAGACAAACCTATGATGGGATTTTCTTTATAAGATTTTTTCAGATGAAGTTTGCCTTTGTCTTCCTCTAAGGCTGAAAGAGTGCAACTTGTAACCCAGTGGGTTACATGGTTAGAGGAATTTGAACTCATGTCTTCCAGAGTCCTCATCCAATATTCAAATTACTCCACTATACTGGCTCTTACTATAGTACTGCAAAAAAAATTTTTTAAAAAAATTAAACCACAGAACCACCTAAGCAAACTACTTGCCAATTTAAAAAAATGGAGGAGCCCTGGGTGCTTATGAAGAAATCACTACAAATAGCTCATAGAAAGAATAGATATAGAGGTGACAGCTAGCCAAACCCAAGGAACTATATCATGAGAAGTTAGACTTCTTTAGGCCAGTGTTTAAAAGCCTGATACCCAGGCCATTTCCGCATCACTTTCCTATGGCGCAATTATTCCACTTTCAACATAATGGTTCCAGTATAAAGATGTCCTTGGATACAATCAGCTGTGGTGTATCATCCTGGAAAGAACACATAAGGATTGTAAATAGAGAAGAGTGGAAAGGAGAGGTGGAAAGATTCCTCCAAGTACTTTTTAAGAGGTAAATGCAGTTACTGGGTTGTTTCCAATAAAGATTCATTCTGCTAGCAGGCAGAGATCCTGTTAATGAAAGAAACCTTTGCCAAATTTTGGAAGAGTCCTCTTCTACCTCAGCCCACCCCATTCAGGAGAGCCTCTTGGTTCTTAGAAGAGGCTTTGAGGAGTTGGTTGAAATAAAGGCAGAGAAGGGAGTTTCTATGATCTCCTACCAGGAAAGCATGAGGTATAACCCAGTGAGCTTTAAGAACAACATCAAAGGAAAGTTATTTTCTTTTTCCCTCTCACTTTCCATCTCTCTCCTCTCTCTCATATGCACACACTTTCACAGAGTCAGCTGAAGATGAATAGTGGAATGACAGGTTGCTTTATTTTTCAGAAGACTGTTTTATAACATTGGTAGACAACTGTGGAGGGACTATTTTAGGGTGTTTTTTTATATCCCACCTTTTTCTGAATCTGGGATTCCAGGTGACTTACAAAACTTAAAACAGACACAGATAAACATTTACATTGTTAAAATACAATGAAGGTATGTGAAGAATTGAAAACAGTTAAAAGCGTAACCATTTAAAAGAACAACAAATCTAAACAACACAGCCTTTTCTCCATGAGCAGTCAGCTGCCTAGGAAAGGAAAGGAAAGAGTATGCCAGATCTAACGTCTCTAGCAAAAGAGTGCCCAGAGCCTGGGAGCAGCCACTGAAAAGTCCCTCCCGTGTTCCCACCAGAAGCACTCGTGAAGGTGCTGGAACAGAGAGAAAGCCTCTCCAGAATATCTCAAAATATTTGCAGACTCATATACGGAGATACAAACTTTCTAATAACTTGGACCTAAATATTTAAAGCTCTAAAAGGCTTGAGACCTCAATGTTCGAAAGAACACACTCTCCCCCCCATAAATACTAGCATGGTTTCAGGTCCGCTGGAAGGCTCCTCTCCTGTCCCATCAGTCAGGGCAAAATGCTGTTGGGGAACGTAGGGCCCTTTCCGCACAGCATTTGCCTTGCGAAAGGGCACCTGGAGGGTCACGCAATTGTGAGGAGCAATCTACACGATGCACTCACAATCACGTGATGCTCCAGGGGCCAGCAGGCACCAATCGCGCACCTTTCCATTTTCGGCTAGAAGCTGAAAATGGTGCACAATTGCGCATTGCTCCCGGGCTCTGCGCACACTTACCCGGCATGTGGAGCCTCCGGAGCCGCACAGGTCACACTTCCTGTCCCAGCGCAGCCTGGGAAACTCCCAGGCTGCACTCGGAAGGAAGAGGCAGGGCTCTTGCGCAAGCAGGCAGCTCGTGTGGAGCTGAAGGACCCTGGACGCTAGAGCCTCTCACCGGAGGCTGCTTGCGCGATATCTGCACCCCAGCGCCAGAAAAAGGTAAGGTGCAGAAAGGGCCTAGGACAAGGCCTTTTGTGCTGTGGCACTCCAGTTACAGCTTATCTTTTCCTTGGATGCTCAACTACTGCCAGCATTGCCGTCATTCTTACACTAAGCGACAACATGGTTGTTGGGGCCTAATTGGTTTTGTACCAACCCTTATATGTACACAGTTTTAAATCATTTGAAATTATTTTAACTGGTTTTATTCTGGCTTTTTATACTTATTAAATTGTTTAATATGTTTTCAGTCTTCTCATTTTAGTGTTTACAGGGTTTTAAATTAGTTAGGCTGGTTTTATTGTATGCCACTTTGAGAGCTTTACATAGAGGGGTGGAAAATAAATAAATGGGGGAGATCTCAAATAAAAACTGCGTAATAATAGGTTTTACTGGTGAGGTGTGATGGTTTGAACATTGAACTACAACTCTAGAGACGAGGGTTCAAATCCCTGCCTGGCCATGGAAACCTTCTGAGTGACCCTGGGCAAGTCACACTCTCTCAGTCTCAAAAGAAAACAAAGGCATTTCACTCTCTCTCTCACACACACACACACACAGAAATCTTTCCTGGAAAATCCTGTGATAGGGTCATCATAAGTCAGAAACAACTTGAAGATACACAATGACAACAAACATGCATAAGATTTCATTGGCAGTCTTCTCTTCAGACTTCATAATGCTTTCTCTGTTGGGATCCCTCAGCAAGCCATACTTACCAGTCACATTAAAAAAAAAACTTAATGTTAAACATATTGCCTGTTTCCTGGTTGACAACATGGCAAACTCTTAAATATGTATCTCTACTCACACTAAAGTCTGCTTGCAGAATTCTTTTTATAATTTGCATTTTGTTATTTGGAAGGTATGTAGAGAGAAACTGGGCAAGCCTGTTAGAACAAGCCAATCACAGCTCTAGGAAAGCTGTGAAGGGGGCCTATGGGGAGAAAAGATTCCAGACTGAAACCATTTCCGCATGAGACTGTTATAGCGCTATGAGTCCACTTTCAACATCCTATGGAATCTTGGGTTTGCAGTTTCGGGAGGGGCCAGCCGGTCGCTCCCTAAACTGCAAACCCCAGGATTCCATAGGATGTTGAAAGTGGAATCATAGCGCTATAACAGTCTTCTGCGGAAATGGCCTGAGGCTTATCCACTAAAGAGTCAGATATGGAAAAGAAGAAATAGAGTTAGGACAATCAGAGGAAACGTGAAGATCTAAATAGAGTTTTGGGAGCTAGAAATGTGGAAAGAGTTTGGGGAGTGTTATATAACAAATCTGTTGTTGTGTGCCTTCCAATTGTTTTTTTGACTTATGGTGATGCGAAGGGGAACCTATCACAGGGTTTTCTGGGGCTGAGAGTGTGTGATGTGCGCATGGTCACCCAGTGGGTTTCCATGTAATTGATCTCCACAGTCGTGGTCCAATGCTCAAATCACTACCCCACTCTGGGGTCCTTTCTGCATCCTACCTTTTCTCGGCGCTGGGGTGTGGTGCTCACACGAGCAGCCTCTTGTGAGAGGCCCTCGCGTCCAGGTTTCTTCAGCTCCACACGAGCTTCCTGCTCGCATGAGAGCCCCACCTCTTCCTTTCGCAGTGCAACCTGGGACCTTCCCAGGCTGCACTGAGACAGGAAGCGTGACTGGCCCAGTTCCCGAGGTGCTGCACACAAGATAAGTGCACGCGGGGCCTGGGAGCAATGTGCAACCACGCACCATTTTTGGCTTAAAGCTGAAAATGAAAAACTGTGCGAGCAGCGCCTGCCAGGCCCTAGAGCGTCGCGCAAATGTGAGTGTGTCGTGTGAACCGCTCTTCACATTTGCGTGACGCTCGAGGGCCCTTTTGCATGGAAAATACCATGCAAAAAGTGCCTGGATCTCTTTGTACTTGTTTTATTTTCTACATTTGTTTCTGACTGCTCCATTTAAGAACTGGTGAGAAGACCAGTTGAACTTACCATACTGAACAACGGACAAGCTAAAAGAGTCTGCAGCAATTTGCTTTTGACCAAGCCTGCTGGGAAGACCAAGATTCCTTTTCTTCCTTTCCTCTTCCCCCTACTGAGTTAATTAAGGGCAAATTACTTTTGCATTTTGATCTCCTTTGGAGCAATTGAAATAAGCTGAGGACAAAGAAGGGAAGTGGAGAAAGAGAAAGAAACTGAGATATTTAAAAAGCATCTGAGAAAAGAAATAATTGAGATAGTTGGAGGGTATGCATTTATAATGTACTTACCCATATATGTAGAAGGGCCAATCAGGCTAATACTAAAATGTCCAGAAAAGGATATGCCATAATACAGTCTCTTGGCTTTAAGGTGTTAGAACATTTTTGCTGTTTTTTGCTGCAACAGAATAACAGGACTACTGCTGTAGAAACTGTAACTCTATTTGTGATGCTCCTGTTCAACCAGAATATATTGCCATACTGAGTTCGAAGGAAGACGGCTATTATTCTATAAATATTGTCAGAATCAATTGCCAGAGGCTGTCTACTGCCTTAAAAGGTAGGGGGTGGGTACTGGTTGCTTGGAACCTCTGTCCTGAATACTGGATTTTGTATGACCTAGGAGGAGGAAAGTGACTGACTCCATCACCAGGAAGAAACAGAGAAAACAAACTGTGAGCCAGTACCTCAGCTAGTGACTTTAGATGACTGTTGGGATTTCTTGCTACCTGACGGATTCATAATTCAAAACTCATGTCTCAAGCTCAGCTGGATAGTCAGACGGAATGTAAGTGGAATCATATTTGCATGAACTGCTGTTAAACAGATGGTAGCCCTGACTTGCACACATGACTGTGGAATGCAATAAAATCAGGACTTTCTGGGAAAATATTTTGCCTTCACTTATGTGGCTGACTAAAACTACAGGTCTGATCTTTCTGAAGTCTTACTCATGATAATCCTTATACATGGGCTTGTAATGAATAACTACATATCAAAAGAAATTTCAGGGAGATGTGAACAAATCAAAACTGACTGAAATTATTAACAGAAAAAACTATAAAGTAATCATCTGCATTTTGTTTCTGTCTGTCACACACAACACATAATAACTGGTTGCTTAAAACAATAGTCAAGCATTCGTTAGGCTGGAAAATCAGATTCATTCCCTCACACAGACATGTTTTGGATGATCAAGCCAAACTGGAGGAGATGTTTAGAAATAGCTATCTGCGCTTTTATTTAACAAGCCAAGGAGAATCTGATCAGGGCCACTGTGATGGGGGAGAGCGTGAAATCAACCCTCTCCCATGCACTTTTCCCAGCCTGAACCCTTCATCCCACTGCAAAATTGTTATCATGTCCATGGGAGAAACATACTGTTTTTACAATGGTATATGCATACCTTCCTCAGTAGTACAAAGAGCTACTTGTGAGAGGAAATATGGATAAGAAATTGTTAAGAGAAGGAGGGAAAGATATTATGGCCATTTCTGCACTACACTGTTACAGTTCTATTATTCCACTTTCAACTTCCTGTGGAATTCTGGGATTTGGAGTTTACTGAGGCCAAAGAGCTCTCTGGCTGAGAATTCTAAATGCCTCTCCTTAAACTGCAAACCCCAGAATTCCATAGGATGTTCAAAGTGGAATACTACCATTATAACACTGTCGTGCAGAAATGGCCAATGTGGTACTCCTAGAATTCCTTAGCCAACAGAGACCATGCTAGCTGGGGGATTCTGGGAAATGTAGTCCCAAAGTCACTTTGAAAGCTATGAAAGGGTTGCATGCTCCTTTCCAGTAACATGCCTAATCTGATCCACTCTCCAAATTCTCTTAGCTTGAGTAGGAAACATCTATTGAGTACCTTTAAAATTCATTCTGAACCATTCTGTCTATCTGAGGTGGTCCTCCAAATGTTTAGGATTTCAGATGTTAAGAAGTAACAACTAGTGCAGCCAATGGTAAGAAATTCTGGGGGCTTTAGACAAAATATTTGGAGGGGCCAAATGTTCCCCACTAGGTTTAAAAAACAAATTTGCCTGGTAACTTGAAATAAAACCAGAGGCACTGACTTTCCTCCAAGTTCTACTTATATACCGTATTTTTCCCTACACAAAAAAAATCTTCATACGGAGAAAACAAGTAATCTGAATACATTCATACATATTGTGATAGCTTTATTTATTCTTTTGTAAATAAGAAAGAAAGTACACACACCAGCTTTTTTACGTTAGGCTTATAAAGCCACCAGAAGCTTCAGTTTACTAGTGATTGAATAACTGCCTTTTCCTACATGGCTACATTACAGTGTTATACCAATTTGATATCCCTTTATCTGTCACAACTCAGTTCTAAGAAATCCTGGATTTTGTAGTTTGGTGAGAAATTTCTGCTGACTTGAGAGCTCCAATGGATTCCCCCGAATTGCAGTTTCAAAAGTACCCTGAGAACAGGAGCTAAGAACTGAATCAGAAATGAACTGAACAATAACCTTGGGAGGTATTGTTCAGAGGAGTGCACTACCACTCTCTAGCAGAGAGGGCTAAGTACCTTGCTAAACTACAAATCCCACAGTTCCTTAGGACTGAGCCTTATCAGTAAATATAGTATCAAACTGAAAGAAGTTTGTACTGCGGTTACACCTAGACCTAAAGTATATTGCTTATCTCAACCTGGGTTTACCCATTAAATCAGTGGAATCTACCTCTATGTTGACTCACCATTCAGCAGTTGATGAAATAGAATTACTCTAATCTGGACTAACCTAAAAGATTCAGGCCTTAGAGATTTGTTGCAAGAAAAACAGATGCCATGCAAAATGAATCTAAGACAGTGCCTCAGCCTATACTAGGGAGTGTTTGATGTGCAGGCTAATTCTCCCCAGTGGCGGAGCTTGGAGTGTGTGGAGGGGGGGCAGGCAGGGGGCGGGGCTATGGTGTACAGGCACAGGGCTAAGAGCTGGGCCACCCGCAAAAGTTACTGCCTGGGGCAAACCGCCCCATCACCCCCCCATAACTACACAACTGTTTCTCCCTGATGTAAACTATTATCCCCATATCCTTCTAACTCCACAATATGATTTAGCATTATATATAAGAGCTTTGGGATCACACCCTCCCCACATCCATAGCCTCCTCTACCACAGCCACAAAGGGGAGACTGGAAGCTTTTTCTTTTGTTTTCAATTAACTGCAATCTCATATCACATCCAAACATTAAACATTGATTTATTCTAATTATGCTTTATTGAAAAAAAAGGTCAATTTCACAGACCACAGTTGAATGTCTATAAACCATAGTTAGAACTAACACATTTTTTCAAGGTTCAGACACGATGCAGAACCAAAGCCAGAGAAAGTTACTACTTGGACTACAGGCCCCAGAACGCCCCAGGCAGTATGTCCAGTGACCTCAATGACTAGGGGATTCTAGTAGCTATAGTCCAAAGAGTAACTCTTCCCAAGATCTGTGCAAAACTGCAGTCACTTAAAAATTGACACAGAAGCTTTGGCTCTCCTCACAACTGCATCAGAGGAAAGACAAGCCTGAGGCTCACATTAATAGTGCTAAACTACATATTAAGCTTATGTCCAAATGCAGCTAGTGACAGGTAACATCCATTCCTGCCGATGCTACGGAGGGTGCTAACTCCATGTAGTACCGAATTCCTAGCTAAATTAAGACATCCACTGTCATGACCTGTTCTACTGCATCAGACTGATGGAGTGGACAATGCAGGCACAGATTCACATGAAAATAAAAATGAGCAGCATCTGATTTTAATGAATTGGCTAACAAGCGCATCTATGTAAAGTTGAGGGCAGTGGAAAAAGACTATAGGAAGAGATTACAGTGACACCTCTACTTTCGTGAGGGTTTGAGGCACAGAACCCTCACAAAAGCAGGAAAACTACAAATAACTCTTCCCCCACCATCCCCCTCCCATTCCTCTTTAGGACTCCCCCTTCCCATTCCCTTGCATTTTGCCCTGTCACATGAGCCTTCCTCCTCAGCTATGGGACTAGAGGCAAGGGAGTGGGAAAGGGAGCTCTGGATGGGAGAGGGAAAGCATGTATGTGCCTTTCTTGTCCCCTTGCATTTTGCCCAGGCGTGCTTGCTGTCCTTCTCTGCACCCAGCAAAATATAAGTGAGTGGGAGGATGAGAATGGGGGGAAAAGCAAATGCACACCTCACAAACAATCTAATTCATGAAGGTCAAACCTACAAATGTGGAGGGAGAATCTGTTGAAGAAACCATGGCCCTGAGTTTGTAAGACTTCAGGAGGGCTATTCATAACAGGGTCTCATTGACAGGTTTTCCATAAGCTGCGGCTAACTATGTTGGCACATTACAACAATAATAACAACAAGCAACAGATACAAAATGAAAAAGCAGCTCAGGATGGAAGGCTGAATCTGAGTTTAGCTCCACACAGCCCCAGGGGTATGACAGATTCAAAGAAAGTTACTGCTTTCAAAGGTTTGATATATTACACTTTCTAGAGCATTAGCTGTTTGTTAAGCCTGAGAGATTCACTTCATTAAAAATTTACTCAAATTTTATGGGAAATCAATGTGCCATTTTAAGTTTATCGTTTGAGAACTAGCTAGTTATTTGGGAGCTGAATCTAGGTCTCCCTCCCTTAAAAGAATATAAGCTTCAAACAATAACAAAAAGGCAAGCAGTCTGGTATACTTGTGACTTAATCAGAAAAATGTCAGAGCTCTTCTTAATTTACATTTGCCGACAGGTTTAGGGGTGTCTCAGCCTCAAGGATTGAAATGGCTGTATGTGCTAATTACTCTGGAATAGCTATTCCAGAGTAATTAGCACATATAGCAATTTCAATCCTTGAGGCTGAGACACCCCTAAACCTTGGCAAATTACGTTCAGATAGAGACAACTCATACTAATATTTTTAAGATAGTCAAATTGGTGTCAGTGGCATATCTAAGCTCAGCAGCAGCTATGCAAACCTGAAAATTGCACCCTTAGGTGCTACTGCTGCCTGCTGCTGCTGCTGCTGCTGCTGCTGCTGCTACTGCCCTCCCGCACCAGGCCAGGAAGGACTCTGGTGAGGCCTGGGGAACAAAGCCATGGCAGGTGACAGCAGGCAGGCAGGGGGGCAGCGGCAGGGCTCCTGCTGCCCCCACCCCCACCCCCTTCAGCCAGGAAGAAGGACCCCACTAGGGGTGGGGATGGGGGCAGTGGCAGGCCAGGCCTAAATGGGAAGATGGGGGGGTCCAGTTTTTTACACCCTCCTGGCATTGGTTCCTGGAGCTTGCACCTCAGTTGCCCCACCGTAGATATGCCTCTGATTGGTGTGGAGCAGTTTCTGGAGACATATGAAAGAACATTCTTCCTGATAAAAAGGACCATCTTTTGAGTATACTTTCCCATGGTAAGCAACAAGCATGAGGCCTCTGCATTGGCCAAGCACTGTCTGGAAGCCTTTGTTACTGCAGTTGCTAGCCCAGATTTGTGGGATACTAGATATCACTTTGATATCAACAATTTTGCTTTCTTCTACCATCCCTTTCCACGTGTCTGCGAGGTCCCCTGGACAAGCTCTCAGACAGGCAAGGCCACTAATCGCTGTAATATTCCAAACAATACAGGCTGGCCAGAAATAGCCGTCCAGCTGCTTCAGGAGACCTCAAAGGCATGTACTTTATTATGTATGCACGCTACTTACAAAGAACTCCCTGCCCTGAGCAGGAGGCTTGATTAGGAGAATCCTCATCTGTCATGCACTCTGCGTTTTCATACAGTCTACTCCTTTGTCAATTCAGACTTAACTCAACCATGCTAAATTCTGACCTTTCAGAGGCTTTGTCTCCAGCCTGAAACTCATTGTTTTCCTCAAGTACAGACTAGCCTGTGGCTACATTTTCCCCTATATAAATCCTTACTTTGTGAGCTTCCTTGGATCGCTCCTGACTTCCATCCCGCCTTGCTGCCCCTTTGCTTGGCGAGCCTTCCCCTCAGTCCCACGTACTGAGACTCAACATCTCCGAACTTCTGTTGCAGACTACTCGGGCTTCAGGACAGGTGTAGTATCACCCAAACCAACAACTCCTCTTAAAAATCCCTCTATCCCACTCCAACCTTTATTTCTTTAGTTCTCTGCGTGAGTGTGCTGCATACACTGTTTGATTGTATTTTTAATAAAACAACATTTATTATTTCAATTCTGTTTGCTCCTTGACTCAGCCTGACCCCGTAGACATTGGGTAAAAGATTCCGCTCCGTTGCCCTGTCTCTCGCATTGCTAGCTTGTGCTCTTGGCTAATTTCCCCAACTTATATAATTGAGAGCGCATTTAGGTGTCCCTCCCAGGACCCCCAGAAAACAGGGTAACACCTTATCTCCTGCTCTTTTCCTGTGTTCAACACACACACAAAAATTCAGTTCTGGCTTTTTTTCCAAGCTTCCATTCAGTTTTTGTCTTATATGTTGGATCTCCATGGACAGGATAATGCACACTCCAGGTTGGTTTCAGAGTTAGGAAAAATGCTTAAGGAGGCTAAAACTCCTGGGAGGATTCTCAAAGTTGTTGTCCAAAAAGGTAACTTTTTCAAATGTTGGCACACCATCATCTCCTCTCAGTCCAGATCTGAAACATGAATACCAGTGCGCATTGGGTTTCTTCAGTTTCTCCCCCAGTAAGTGCAGCTCTTCCTGCTGTCTTGGAAAATCAGTTCAACATTCTGTCAAACTGGGCAGGGTATATTGTCTGGCAACACAGAATGAGATTGCTTCTGGAAAGAGGGCTCAATTCTGTTGGGCTATCCTTCCAACAGCAAAGAAGGACAAAGAAGCCAAAGGATTTCTTCCAGTCATACAGCACAGCTCCCCATCAAGATCAAATTAATATTTTCCTTCAGTCTCCTAATGTGAGAAGTGTCCTCTATAGCATTTCTGAATGTTCACATTAGAAAACAAGGGAATAAATAGATTGTCCTTGATGAAAAGCTGTGTTTTAAATGCATTTGGATTAGGGCCATTGACAGAGTTTCAGTAAAAGTTTTTCTGGGAATATGGTAGGGAAAAATCTGTCAGTGAGCCTTCTTTTCCCTTTGTTTTTTCCTTTATTCTCCCATCTCAGCAGCACCATTTCCTCCTTCCTGTCACTCGATCCCACTGTGCATTGTTTTTATGTCGTTTTCATGCTTACTTTCTCTTTTCCCCTTTTCTCCACCTTTTTTAAACTGTTGTTTTGCCCTTTTGCTTCTCCAAAGCAATAAGAGTGCACAAGATGGTTGCTTAGCAACAGCCCAAAGAACACCAAAACATCTTCATCCCCTCAAGAGAAATGGTCATTCCATGGGGAAGGGGGCTCATAGGGCAGGAATGCAGAAACGGAAAGAGAGGTAAGATAAGACGAGGTGGACAGACAATGACATTCTACCCAAATCGTACTCCCAGTTCTGCTAGATACATATAGAAATCATTATGATGAACACAGGAAAGCACCCATGAAGAGGAAATTGATCCTGATAAGAATCACTGAGGTAGTTTGAAAAAACCCCGTATTCAACCTGTTTAATTTCTTGGGCTAGCTTGCACATAAAAATCAACAAGATTTAGACCACACCAGCTAATGGAAGAGTATTTATTGGTTCACCAAATAATTTATAAGGCTTGGACACTTTAAATGGAAACACATTAAAGAATGATGTCACCAGTCCAAACATATACTCTTTGTATTGTTATTGAATTAACTAAGGTTGGATGGACTAAATGAAAGCAAACTGCATTCAAGAATTCTATCATGGTTGCAGAGAAATTGCAGTATTTCTATTTTCACGTTTGATCAGTTTGATGGGCCATCATAGTACTGAAAAAAGTTATATCAGAAAGGAGGAAACAAAAACATCCAGATGATGTGGCCTTTACAATTACTGTCACAAAAGTAGCAAGATCCTAGAAGATATTTCTTAGTTTACTGGAGAAAATACCTTCTGATGGTAGAACCTGAAATGACTAAGATGATCACATCAGGCATAGTTTTATCTGAAGGTCTATACAAGATCATTTTGCTTAGTAGAAGTTGTTCTCTTGTCCGCCAGAAGCACAACATGCAAAACACAAAGGGTAGAAATACAAGGAGCTTCCATCATCGAGATCCTAGACCACGGTTGTGGTCTTCCAGATTCAGGCTCTTTTTGCATGGCATTTGCCATGCGAAAGGGCCCCTGGAGCATCACATGACTGTGAGGAGCAGTCCACACAATGCACCTGCAATCGCACAACGCTCCAAGGGCTGGCTGGCACCGATCATGCACTATTTCATTTTTGGCTTTGAGCCAAAAATGGTGCATGATCCCACATCATTCCAGGGCCCTGCACGCATTTGCTGTGCGTGCGGAGCTCCGGAGCTGCGGCACTCATGCTTCCTGCCCCAGCACAGCCTTGGAAAATCTCAGGCTGCACTGCAGAAGGAAGAGGAGGGGCTCTCACATGAGCAGGCAGCAGCTGCGGAGCTGAACCAACGGGGATGCAAGAACTTCTCGCAAGAGGCTACTTGCACGATCCCCGCACTCCAGCTCCGCAAAAACGTGAGTTGTGAAAAGGGCCTTAGTTGGACTCGATTTCTCATGAGCATTTGCCAAAATGATGGATAGTGAGGAATTGCGGGAGTAGCAATTCACAAACTGATAGCTGGCCAAAGATTCTCCACCTCTGCCATACTGCTTTTAGTACCATATTTAGAAGCAGAAATCAACCGAATGTTTAGTTCTAAATTAATGTTTGAAGTATACTGAACTGCACAGGCCGCCCTTCCTCCTTTTTTCCCTTTTTTTCCAGAGTGCTTCAACCTCAAAAACTAATGGGAGCAGTTTTGAGATAAAGACCAGTAGCTCATTCTTCCTAGATGTAAATCTGGGGTTAGACTATTCTTTCTGTCTCTCCTCTTGCTTTCTACTATTGTTTCTTCCTTCTATGCTCTTCAAAGGAATATGTGGTATGGGGAGAGATTCAGTAGATACTAGCAAAGTGAGGTAAATGCAGGACCATCAAATTTCAATACATGTGTTTAATTTAAGAATTTAAATTATGATATATAATGACAGCTCAGCTGTAGTGACCAACTCAGTATATAAGTGAACTAAGGTGGTGTCTAAGATACTTAGACTCTGGTTAGATGTTCAACGGAGAGTAATAAACCTGCAGGCCACATGAGCAGCAAAGCATGTCTCTGTGATTTGACTGAACACCAGCTATCTACAATGAAAAGCATTTCAGAGAGCTGCCATTGTGTTATCAGTACTGTGTCGAGAAAGGCACTACTGAATCATTGTTCCTGACTCAAGAAGCACATTCTGTTCCTTTTTCTTCCTTTGTTGTATGTGCCTTCTTGTACAAACTTTATCAGCAAGGCTTGAGTTAGATATCGATTTTCTACACTGTTTAAAACAGGGATGGAAATCATACAGCCCTCCAGATGTCATTGCACTGCAGCTCCCAAGAGCCTTATTCAGCATAGCTAATGGTGAGGAATGCTGGGAGCTACAGTCAATAACATCTGGAGGACCATATGATTCCTAAACCAGTTTAAAAGGTTCATCAAAGACCACCTTAAAGAGTATATGCAATATACTCAGGGTTATCCAGAGAAGGCTAATTCAAGTTCATAATTCAAGCTCAAAATGGGAAATGATAATGAAGAATAATTAAGAATAACTGTGACAGACAAAATAGGCATGGTGATGTCATTATTGTGGGGTATACATGCCTTCAAGTCACCTGTCTACTTATGGCAGCCTCATGAATCTCATAGTGATTTCTTATGCTATTTCTGCACTAGCCTGCTATAGCGCTATGATTCCACTTTCAACATGGAAACATAGCGCTATAACAGGCTAGTGTGGAAATGGCCTTAGGCAAGGAATACTCAGAGGTGGTTTTGTCAGTTCCTTCCTCTGAAATTTAGCTATAATGGCTGGTGTTCATTGATGGTCTCCCATCCATGTACTAACCAGAGCTATACTAACCAGGTACTAACCAGGGCTAACTCTGCTTAGCTTCCAAGATCAGACATGATCTGGTGACCTTAGGATATTTAGGCTTTGTTTATTTACTTAGGCTTTATTAGGTTAACTCAAATGAGCTCTGTGAGCCTTTAACACGTGTTGCATCACAAGCATAGATGGCACCAGAGGAGAAACAAGTGTGTCTCTACCCAACAAAATATTCATTCCCCCCTTGTGGAAATCCTATAGTTACATGAAGGAAAGAGATTCTCCCAGGCCAGTCATAATGGAAGATTGGAAGTTAAAATAAGGCTATTGTCTTAAATAGGCTTACTCACAAGCTAACTCCATAAAAATCAACAGGTTTAGAACTCAGTTAATAGTTTGATATAGATAATCATTTTTCATTCAGCCATTTTGTTGCTTCTGTGCTCCCAGTCTGTGTGTGTGTGGGTGTTGGTGCTGCTGATGTGTACACATTTAGATTTTCTTCCTTTTCTCCTCCTTCCCCGTAAATCTAGAAAGATAACAAGCCAGATAAATATTATCTTTAAAATGTTAAAAGAATTTGAATTCTCTGGCAACTGTTACAGTCATAGCAAAATAACTAGGAAACTGCTGAATAAATAAATGTAGCGGGCAGCTACATGAAGATATCTGTGTGGGGGAAATGAATGATGAAACCAATTGAAATGGTGATAATTTGCAGTTGCTGATGGAATTCAGGCTCATGATCACAGACAACCATGGCTTATCTTTGCTTTATGAGAATGAGGGAGTGCTTAATGGCCGTAAACCTTTCCTCTGACTACAGATACTTTGATGTAGCATGATGAACAACAGAATCAACTTGTTTCAAAGAGTACAGATACAAACATTGAGCTAACTTGCAACATTTTATTGCAGAATCTACAAAGAACTAGATCTATAATCTTGGCATTCTACCACATTGTTACCTGTACAGTTATAAACAATGTTTCCAGATTTCAGCCACTTGCCATGAACAGTTTTTCCTGCCTATAATCAAAACAACAGGAAAAAAAACTCCAACCCCAAACCAAAAATACCTCCTAGTAAGTCTACTGATTTTTTTTGGCATGGGGTAGTTCTTTGTTCATGCCAAAGTAACATGATGGGACAAAATGTCTCATGTCATTTATCAGCAAATTGCAATGCAGCAAAGCAGAAATGAAGTAGTTTCCTTGTCAGTTGGTTGATGCTGTTTGTGTGGAAACTGAAACTGCTTTTACTGGAGAGCCATTGCAATTAAGTGGAGTTTAGAAATACTTCAGAATACAAAAAGCATACATTGGCATCCCATTAGTGATTTATGATGGTGTTAGATCCATTGCAACTCTCTTTTTTTTGGCTGTTGCATAAATCAGAATTCTGTTCCGACCATGCAACAACCAAAAGCACCTCCCCAATCACATGCAGCCCCATCAACATGGCCACTTCCAGGTTATCAGCGACTGAGAGGATCAGTAGCAGCGCACACAGATATTTTCCTTTAGCTGGATGTTCTGCAAGGATGTAATCTCCAGGAATGCCCTGATGACCCCCAAAAGTCCCTGCAGGGGTCTGTCACTGTGCATCCAACTAAAAGAAAAAAGCTGGATGCTTCTTGTCTGAGGCCTCCTCTTTCAGACAACCTGCAAAAGGCCATGTTAGAGGGGCTGCATGGCTTATAAGGTGGGTTTGAAGGAGGCTAGTCTCAAGATACACAGCTACAGAAATATGTTTGCCTCCTGATTTAGGATCCCAGCCTTTATTTTATCTGATTTTATTTTACTGTTTTTTCACATAGTGTTTTCTGGCTCTCTGTGTTAAAAAAAAAAAAGACAAATTAAAACAGGTTAAAATGATGCCAATGTTGCTTAAAATGATGTAAAACCATGTATATGCAACAGTTTGTGCAGAACTAATTAGGCCCCAAAACCTTTAGTGAACAACCATGTATTCACATGGCACTAGAATAACAGCAATGTTGTCACCAGTTCAATGACTGCAATATACCCAGCAATTCATTGGAATTCTCGTTGGGGTCAGAAAATATCCCACAAATTTAATAACAAATTTGTTAACTGCAGCGAGGTTAATAATAGCAAAAAAATGGAAAACAAATGAAAAACTTCAAATAGAGGAATGGTATAAAGAAGTGTGGAATATTGCAATCAATGATAAATTAACATGTAGAATTAGATTTATGAAAGGTTTAGTAAAAGGGAATGATTTTGAAGAAATTTGGAAAATGTTTTTGGAAAAAGCTTTGATAAGAGATGGAAAAGCTACCCTTTCACAAGAAGAATGGCAGTTTTGGAAAATGGATTAAATAAAAAGTTGGCTCTGGGGGGTGGGTTTATTCACCTTTTTTTGTGATAATAATGTGGTGTTTTGTTTAAATTGGAGTTGAGTTATTTAATTTTGTAAAAAAACAAAACAAAACAAAAACAAAAATAAAAATAAAAAAAACAAAAACAAAAAATAAGTTAAAATATAATCGGCTTTGGGGAGTGGGCTTACCTTTAGAGATAGTTTAATATGTTAAGTAATAAGATTATATTTAGTAATAGCACTAGATTAAATTTAAGGGAAAAATATAGAATTAAGAATGATATTACTATAATAATAATGAGTATAATGAGAATAAGAATCAGAGATAGGTAATAAAAATATATAAGTACTCTGATATAGAATAAGCTGAATAAGTTTTTGATTGTAATTATATAGAGAGAAATAATAATGTAAATTCGCTTTTGGTTGAAATCTTTTTGTTTTACTATTAGTTGTATCACATGGTGTTTTATTTTTGTGTTTGTGTTATGTTTTTTTCTTTCTGTATAATCAATAAAAATTTTAAAAAATTAAAAAAAAGAAAAAGAAAATATCCCACAATTCAAACAGTGTTTTTGTTTTTTAATCCTAACACAAGAAGGTAAAGAAATATTTATGAAACATTTTTAAAATGTCAGCTGTTTAGGACCAAGCTGTGACTGATAGCATTTGGCTAGCAAAATGAGACAATTTGCAAATATATTCCGTAGGTTATTTTAGAAAAATTAACCTCTGCTACAAACTTAAATAGCTTCCCAATTATAATTATTTGCAGTAATGTGTCTCTTAGCAGCTCAGTGTATGATACTTCAGTGTATGTTGTGATCTGGAACAATCTGGAATGAGTAACTATGAATATAAACATATTTTGCTATTGTAGCAAACTTTATAGTGTTCATAGTATGCCATTTTCTCCAAGTAAGTGCTAACATACCTTCCAACATTTCAAAGATGAAAACAGCACTCATGTGGCCAAGCAACATCAGAGTGTGGTCAAAATGGCAAGTTATGAACTATATTAATAACAATTAATTATAAGAATATAATGAGGAAGAATATACAAGCTATAAGAAGCTGCATCAGTTTCTTTTGCTTGAATCTGCCAGAAAAGGCAATGTTCTGCCCTCTTCTTCTCTCACTGCTGCTGAACTAGTTGAATGCAAACTACTTTTTCACTTTGAACTCTATTTGCAACAACTGAAGTAAGCTGAGGACAAAAGAGGAGAGTGGGAGGGGTGAAAGAAACTTGGACATTTTAAAAGCAGCTTAAAAATTAAACTAAAGAGAATGAATCAGGGCTGTCCCTGCCATATCAGGACAGATGGAGAACATGTGCTAAGGGAAAATATTTGCTTATTTGGTGTACAAAAATATATCTAACCTGCCATATATCTGTGAATCTCAATTACAACCAATAACAATGGCCTTTCAATAACTATAAAAGAGTGTTATTCTGGAAGGAAATACATGATGAAATTCAAAGAATTTATAATGTAAATTTTGAAATGAAGCCAGAATTTTATCTGTTAAATATGCTTGGGCAACAAAGAGAAATAAGATGTCATCAGAAGATACTGTTATATCTGATAACTGCTGCAAAGCTGATATATGCGCAATATTGGAAAGAAAGGAAATATGTTGATACAGAAGAATGGAAATTAAAAGTCCTAGATATGGTAGAGACAGAAAAGTTAACATTTTCTTTGAGAAATAAACCTATCCAGAACTTTGAAAGAGAATGGATAGAAGTTTTGGATTGGATAAAGACATAAAATAAGAAAAGAAATAAGAATAAAGCAAGATTGTAAGTAATGCAATTTAATGTAACAAGGTAAAATAATAATGTAACAATGTAACAAGGCAGTAAGGTAACAAAGCAATTGTCTAACAATGTAAGATGTAACACATCCCTTGAGTAAGCAACAATTATGTATGAAGGGAATGGAACACGCAGATTCAACTGGAAAACAAGGTTGGAAGTGAGGAGGGTATTTTTTTATTGTTAATTAAAATCTTTAATAAAAATATTTCAAAAAAATAACTATAAAAGAGTGTTAAACATTTCAGCATAAGGAAAAGAGAGAACAAAGCAAAAGGCCTTTCCACACTATGCAGTTATAGCACCTTCCAAGTCACCCATCAATTTATGGCAACCCTATGTATTTCATAGAGTGTCCTTAGGAAAGAATAATCAGATGTATTTTTGCCAATTCATTCTTCTAAAATATAGCCTACAGTAGTTGGTATTCATTGGTAGTTTCCCATCCAAATACTAACTACAGCTGATTGTGCTTAGCTTCCAAAATCAGACAGGTATTGTGGTGCCATAATAGTATGCTTATTAAATAATTTAAGATATACAGATGACACCATACTACTAGGAGAAGATACATAGCAAAGACTTGGAATGGTTACTGAAGAAAGTCTAGGAAGAAAGTGCAAAGGCAGATTTACAGCTGGACATCAAGAAAACAAAAATAATGACTGCAGATTATTTATATAACTTTAAAGTAGATGATTAAGACACTGAAATAGTTCAAGATTTTCCATACTGGCTTGGTCATTATTCAGAATAGAGACTACAGTCAAGAAATTAGAAGAAGACCAGGAGCTGGAAGGGCAGGTATGAGAGAACTTGACTAGATACTGAGGTGTAAAGATATATCGTTGAACAGTAAAGTTAAGATGATCCATGCCATTGTATTTCCAGTTCTATGTATGACTGTGAAAGTTGGACAGTGAAGAAAGCTGGTAGAAAGAAATTCAACTCATCTGAATTGTGATGCTGGAGGAGAGATTTATAGACATTGTGGACTGCTAAAAAGCAGTGGTGTCATTAGGAGGGTCCAAGGGGGTGCGGACAGCACTGGTGACACCATCAGAGGGAGTGACGGCAAAATGATTGCCCACCCCTTCTCTCTTCCCCCACTTTACAAGAGCCCATACTGCTTCATGCAGGATGACCACTCTCTTTTTTTCTCCCTCCTTTCCCCGCTGCCAGGCCATGACCCTGTGGAGGCTCTGGTGACTCCGGCCCAGGCAACAAGAAGCACGAGCGGCAGTGTCTGGGAGTGTGGCAGGTCCAGGCATCCTCAGGTATCCTGATTTTCATAGAAATCAAATACATAAATATTGAATTTTAAAACTAACACAGTCAGAAAGTAGTTACTTTATTGGTGCAATGAATGACATAGTTACTTTTTGCTGTCAGTAAAAGTAATCAAAAGTAATTTTAAGGCATTTCACAGTATTTTCACAGGAATTTCTCCTGCCGTTCTGCTGAAGTTAAAGCACTGAGCAAAAACAATTAAGTCATTTTAATAAAATTGATCCCAAAATGAAATTGAATTGCTTTTCCAAACACTGGAACATGTTAAGGTAGTGAATTGATTTTAAAAAGTAACTTTCCAAGCTCTGAGCCCAATATTTTGTGATATTTTTTGTATAAGCCTATCTGGGTTTTAAGATACTCAGTGAAGGGCCTTCTCCTGTCCACCTTAGAGGCACATCAGCTGGGAACATGAGAAAGGGCCTTGCTAGTGGCTGCCTCCAAGACTTGTCAAAGCAGGCTAGGCTGGCTCCCTCTTGTTCTTCCATTGCCAAGCAAAGATGTTTGTATTTGTGCAAGGCTTTGGTGCCTTGTTTGGATTGCTGTCAAAGAGATTTTGACTGATTGCTGTTGTGTGCCTTAAAGTCATTCTGACTTCTGATTTAAGGGGGTTTCTTAAAGAACTTGTCCAGAGGGGGTTGTCCCTTGCCTGCCTCTAAAGCTGAGAGTGTGTGACTTGTTCAAGGTCACCTAGTAGATTTCCATGGGAATTTCAACCATTCTCTCCCAGTGTTCCAGTGGCTCTCTTGGACTGGTTAGATAACTGTTGTTTTTGTTAATATGTTTTTACGCTTTGATTGTAAATATTTGAATGTTATGTTAGTTGCCCTGATTTCTTTGTCAGAAGGGTGAGACAGAAAGGTGACAAATGCATGTTAGAAAAGAAAGACAATTGGTCTGTAATCTCTCTCCCCAGCACCTCCCTTGCAAGTGGAGAAAAACAGGACGTTCCTGGGCCAATGATTCACCTGGCAGAGGTGACAGACAACTGGGTCTGCCCGGGTTGTCTCTCTAATTCCAGGAATGAAAAGCTTGTGTCAATGTGTCTGGTACAAATGTTACAAAGTAATCTTCCTATGCAAAGTCAATTACTCTTTATTGGTTTATACTATAATTTAGCCAATTTATTAATGCCTGAATAAACCGTCTCCAATGTTAGTTAGTGCTCTGGTACAATAGTCACTGTTATATGCTTGGTCATTTTAGTGGAAGTGGGGAAAAATAATTCACAACACGATGGCCATTTCCACACTAGACTGTTATACCGCTATTATTCCATTTTCCCCATCCTATGGGATCCTGGGGTTTGCAGTGTAGGCCCCTCCCTAAACCGCAAACCCATCCAGGATGAGCGAATATGCGCCATTTCTGCACTAGCTTATAGGATATCCGTTCCCATCCTGGGATCTGGGGTTGATGTAGCCCTCCTAACCGCCAGGAATAGATGGGAAGCGGTATACGCTAGCCATTTCCGCATTAGACTGTTATAGTGCTATTATTCCGCTTTCCCCATCCTATGGGATCCTGGGGTTCGCAGTGTAGGCCCCTCCCTAAACGCAAACCCAGTCCTAGGAGCAAATCACGCTACAGCATTCCGATAGACTGTTATAGCGCTATATCGCTTCCACTGGATTGGGGCGCAGAGGGCCCTCCCTCCGAACCCCAGATCCCAGGATGGGGAAATAGTGCTTTCCGCACTAGACTGTTATAGCGCTATTATTCCGTTTCCATCCTATGGGATCTGGGGTTCGCAGTTAGCCCTCCTAAACAAACCCAGATCAGATGGGATGCTCGCCATTTCCGCACTAGATGTATAGCGCTTTTCCGCTTTCCCCATCCTATGGGATCCTGGGGTTCGCAGTGTAGGCCCCTCCCTAAACCGCAAACCCCAGGATCCCATAGGATGGGGAAAGCGGAATAATAGCGCTACAGCCATTTCCGCACTAGACTGTTATAGCGCTATTATTCCGCTTTCACCATCCTATGGGATCCTGGGGTTCGCAGTGTAGGCCCCTCCCTAAACCGCAAACCCCAGGATCCCATAGGATGGGGAAAGTGGAATAATAGCACTACAGCCATTTCCGCACTAGACTGTTATAGCGCTATTATTCCGCTTTCCCCATCCTATGGGATCCTGGGGTTCGCAGTGTAGGCCCCTCCCTAAACCGCAAACCCCAGGATCCCATAGGATGGGGAAAGTGGAATAATAGTACTACAGCCATTTCCGCACTAGACTGTTATAGCGCTATTATTCCGCTTTCCCCATCCTATGGGATCCTGGGGTTCGCAGTGTAGGCCCCTCCCTAAACCGCAAACCCCAGGATGCCATAGGATGGCGAAAGCGGAATAATAGCGCTATAACAGTCTAGCGCAGAAACGGCCATCCACAGACTAGTGCTCAAATCGCCTTAAGCAAAGGGGCAGCCAGGGACCGCGCCGTCACTACCAAATCCTAATTGCCCAGGCGCGCCCTCTGGCGGCCAGCGGCGGAGGAGGCGGGCTCGGAGCCGCCGAGGAAGAGAAGGGGGCGGCTCCCCGGGAGGCGGGGCCGATGCGTGCTGGCCCGGCCGCCGTCCCCTCGAGTCAGAGGCGCGCGGCGAGCGAGAGCGGCGGGCAGGGGCGCTGCGAGCGTGGCGCGCGGGGAGGGAGGCGGGAGCGCCGGGGAGGCTGAGCGTTCCGAGAAAGTTGCATCCCAGGGTCGGCGCCCGGCAGCCACTTTCCCACGGAGGCGGAGGCGCATCTTCCAGCCCCGGTGGAGCGAGGGCGGAGAGGGGGCGAACGACGGGGGGGGCTTAAAACGGGGGGCCGAGAAAATGAATCGGAGCTTTAATAAGTCTCAGAGTCTGCGGTATTTCGGTTACAGCGCGGTGGAAGTCAAAAGCAAGGTAAGGACGGGGGGGGCCACCCTGGGGAGCCGAAGGAACCCTCCGCTTCCCTTCCTGGAGGCTCCCCCGGTACCTTTTCCTCCCCCCTTTAATTCCCTCTTTCCAATGAATGGAGAGGCTCCTCTCCTGTCTCTCCGCCCCCGTGAGGGGTTTGTTTTCCGTGCCTTCAAAGCCGAACTTTCTGTGGTTTTCCTCTCGGAGGAGCGAGACCGGAGGTTGTGGCCGCCACTCGCAGCCTCCCGGAGGGGCTTTCGGTGTGTGGAAGGGCGGGAGCCCCGCACCGCCCCTCGGCTTCCTCCTCCCCGGTGAAACGGGCTGCTTCCCTCCTCCCCCCGCCGCCACCATGGGGGCCGTCTCCCCTAGCAACGCGCCCCGAGACCTCCAGGGCATTTGCGGGGTGGAGGAGGAGGAGGAGGACTGGGGCCTTCCGCGCGCCCCCCCGCCCCGTCTTGTCACCTCCTTCCCTCTCTGGAGTGCCTGGCGGGGTCCGGGCGGCGACCGCAGCCGCGCGTTTCTCGCCGGGGGGGGGTCTCTCCTCGCGCCCAACAAAAGGGAGCGCGCGAGCCTGGAGTCTCCCCTCCGCCCCTCGGGGAGAAAACAGAAGGGGGAGGGGGCAGAGGAGGCGCGGGGGGGGTCGCCCGAGGGGGCCGCGAGGAGGAAGGGGGGCGGGCATGCCGGTGGCGCCGCGCCGCCCGCCCGGCCTCCCTCCCAAATCGGGCTAAACTTGATCGCGGCTCGCGTGGGAGGGACGCCCGGAGGAGCGCCGCGCTCGCCAGGCTTTTGTTCCAAGGCGCCCCGTGCCTCGCCTTTCTTCCGAAGGCGTTGGGTTTCTTTGCCTCCCCCCCCTTTTTTTTTTGAGGGTCTTTGATTTAGATGATGGTGGGCAGGAGGGAGACAGCATTACTTTTCTTCAGCCCCCCCTCCACAGCCCCCCCTCCACAGCCCACATCTCTTTCCTCTCCCGCCCCTGTTTCACCCCCCCCCTTTCTTCAGCGGCTCCTGTTCAACCCCTGACTCTTCCCCCCTCCCTCCCTCTGTAAACGCCAAAGTAGCCTTGGGTGAAATCCCATCCTAGCCCTGGATGTTTGAGGGAACTTTTCTTCGCCTGGCGCTCCTGCTGCTACTTTGCATGTCTTCAGCTCTGCGAACTGACTCGCCTCGTCCTGTTTAAACTTGTTGGGACGGTTGCGCCTCTCCTCTTTCTTTCTTTCTTTCTTTCTTTCTTTCTTTCTTTCTTTCTTTCCTCCTCTTTCCTCTCCCCAGCCTCCTGCTTTCTCCTTTCTCGTCGGAAAGCGTGCACACCGCGGCTCTGCTTGCAGAGAGTTGGCTGATAACTTTCTCCACCGTTGTCGTTCTCTCCTGGGAGGCTGAGAGGTGGTCTAAAGCACATCCCGACCTATTGGCCATTTCCGCACTAGGCTGTTATAGCGCGATGATTCCACTTTCAACCTCCTCTGGAATCCTGGGGTTTGCAGTTTCGGGAGGGGCCCGAAACTGCAAACCCCAGGATTCCAGAGGAGGTTGAAAGTGGAATCATCGCGCTATAACAGCCTAGTGCGGAAATGGCCATTGATTCTACGGCCATTTCCACACTAGACTGTAATAGTTATAATGGCATTATTCCACTTTCAGCGTTCTAGGGATGTTGAGCGCTCCCCCCCTAAACTGCAAACCCCACGATTGCGTAGGATGTTGAAAGTGGAATCATTCCATTAGAACAGTCTAGCATGAAAATGGCCTATGAGTACAAGCTGGTCAGCTTGCTCCCCCCCCCACACTTTTGCAGACCCCTCTGAGGCATGCTGAACTTGAGCAAAGCAGCCTTTCTTGCCCTAGGACTGAGCCAGGCCAATGACAGGGTGCCTATGTGGGTAATGGGGCATAAATTATACACCACGGATGCACATGCTTGGGTCTCAGCCTCAGATTCGAAAAAGCTTCCCAGTTTTAAAAACAATCAGCAAAGGGTGCTAGGGAGAGGGAACCAGTCCAGACAGCTATCTAGTTTAGGAGGTGGGAAACTGTGGAGCCTGCCAGATGATGTTAGACTCCCCTCAGCCAGATTGGCTAGGGATGATGAGAGTTGAAGTCCAGCTGCCTCTGGAGGGGCATAGCTTCCTCACCCCTGACCTCAGTCTGTAAAACATGCTGGCAACAGCAGCCAGCTGGCAAAGAACACCTGCAGCTTCCCCTCCCCCTCTAGATGTCTGTCTGGTATTTTGGAGGTGTCATGCCTCTGAACATGCACACTCCATTTAGCCATTATGCCTGAGAGCCATTGATTAGACCCATCTGCCCTGGATAATGGTCATTTAAAAAAAACCTCAGTTAGTGGCCATCCTCATATCTAGTGGCAGTGGATTCTCACAAGCTGGCAGTGTGATGCACAGAACAGTATGGCCCAGAAGACTATTGAGTGTTCTCCCAAATGGAGAGCCAGGCCTACCATTAGGCAGAGTGAGGCAATTGCTTCAGGCTACAGACCCCTTTTCCCCTCCCCAGGGCTATTTCCCCTCTGTAGGAGGACGGAGCTGTGCATTTCGGGGAGCTTACACTATAAATCCCCTTTCATGTAGCTTGCTGTTGGTGGAGTATGTTGACCTGTCAGCAGTGTCGATGCGAGACTCGGTCACAAGCTGCCAAATCAGCTTTGGAATTGGAATTGGGGGCAAGGGGTTTGAGGTGCATTTTGACCTTTGCTCCAGGTAGCAAAATGTCTTGGGTCCAATCTGGCCACCCTATTTGAACCCAAAGTCACCCAAGTGAACCCAAAGTCTAATATTGTGAAAGAAGCAACAAAATGTTCTTATTCCCAGCCACCATGTTCATATTATTTGTAACTATATAAACCTCTTATTGCATCTTTTCTGATCATTCCCACCCAAGTAAAAAGATTCTGAGATATTGTAGTCTTTCTTCAATGGGGATGTACTTAAAACACCTTGGCCCTCATGCCATACCTGCTATGACATTATTACTACATCACAGAATCTTCTGTGACATCCTAGAGAACTCTTGTAGCAGAGGCTCTGTTCAGGGAACTGGCTGTTGTCCCGAGAGAAACATGATGCCAGAGATGTGTGGTTTTGGTAAGATGACTGGTATCCTTTGAATTGTGCTGATCTAGGCAACTTATTGAGGAAGACACTGTTCTGAATTCTAATTGGAGTAGACCCACTGAATCTGTTGAACTTACTTATGTCTTATCAAGTTCCTAATGGGATTTGGGCCTCTGTGGCTGGGTAGACTTTGTTAACAGTCTGCTTCCTTAAAAGACTTTCCTAAGTCACCCAGACATGTTGTCCACATTACTGTAGCTGTTTTGGTTTCTAACCTATTTTCCTTAGTTTTCTGACCACGCTTGGTCTCAGCTGCTGATACTGTCTCATTTTTGCAAGCTATGCAGTAAGTCCTTTGGGCAGGAATTTGCATTGCTTCCATAATCTCTGCAGCAGCTTTTAGTCTAATATTGGCACTAAACCAGTGTTACACTGGTGAACAATTTCTTTCATTCCTGTGAGCAAGTTCCTTACTGTTGTCTTTTCCAGCTGACTTTGGCCATGCAAAAAAACATGGCCAGTAATATAGGTCCATGGCCAATCTATTTCCCTTTGGATAATTTTGGAGTTGGGTGCAATCAGAATGAAGGGGCAGCATGATGTAGTGGTTTGAACATTGGATTATGACCTTGGAGACCAGGGTTCACTTCCCTGCTTGGCCATGAAAACCTGCTAGGTGACTTCAGGTGCATCACATGCTGACAGCTCCAGAAAACCCTGTGATAGGTTCACCTTATGGTCACCATAAGTCGGAAGTGACTTGAAGACATGTAGTAACAATCAATCAATATGCTTTTCATCAGAGTCAAGTAAGGCTGTGAAGGTGCTGAACTAGTGCCTGTATGCTTTAATGGTCTGGGTGAGAACCAATAAAGAGAACTGAACCTAACAAGGCAGAGCCTCTAAAGAAAGGTGGTTCCTAGGTCTGGGAATTGGGAAAGCAGCCAACCCTGCATTTGGGTTGCATTTCCCTTGAAGGAGCAGGTCTGTAGCCTAGATCCATCTTTGTCATTGGTGGCACAGGTGGATTTCATGGCTACAAGCGATTAGGGCCAGCTTTGGCTAGCCTGCCAGCTGTGTTCTTTCCTAGATAGTGATCAAGTGGCTTCAGTACTTCATGCACTAATGGCTTGAAATTTCCCATTTAGACTGCTGCAGTGCACTCTATGTAAAGCTGCATTTGAATAGAGAATATAGCTAGTTCATTATGTAGCAGATTGCTGACAGAAAACACCTTGTACAAACCACATTACAACTCTTATGAAAGAATTATACTAGCTGTCAATGTATTTTGAGTCTGACTTCAAGGTATGTTAATGATTTTTAACCAGCCTAGACCTCAGCCCTTGAAAAAGTGGATCTCCTTATATGTGTACCTGCCTGAGCATGCAAATCTGCCCAGGAGATTCTCCTCTGTATTATACCAGTGGGAGCAATAGATCATGTGGAGAGGCCAGAGAGGATCTTTTGTGCTGTAGCACCCCAGTTGGAATGCTGACCTCTGACACTTGGTCATGTTGCACATTCTGATGATAGGCAATATAATGCCTGTGCTGTATTTGACATTCTTGATAGTTCACGTGTAAATTGGTCATTGGTCATTAGATTCAAGTCAACTCTATGACACCATTTTCTTGGCAAGATTTACTCAAAGGAGATGTGCCATTGCTTCCTCTAAAGCTAAGAGAGTGTGACCTGCCCTCAGTCACCCAGTCTGTGGCTGAGTGAGGATTTGAACCCTGATCTCTTGATGAGGCTCTCACAACCTAGTCCAGCACTCAAACTACTACACTACACTGGCTTGTGTATATAAACTTTAATTTGCCCATAATCCCGGTCAAAGATAATAGTTTTTTCAAGCTAACACAGACATCTTAATATACTCACAAACTGTATCTATGAAAAGTGTACTGTGAGAGGGCTTCTTGTTCCACCATCCTTCTGAAATAAGAAGTGGGGACCAGTAAGTGCTTCCTTAATCTTTCTCAGCAATCCTATGGGCTAGGACCTTGTAGGTGAGGTTTAACAATAGCTGTAGCATGGGTGGTGTGCCATTCATGTTTCTTTCCTTGCAAGAGTGCTTGTTTGAGGACCATTTGCTAGTTCTCAGTGCAGCTACTAGAATCTGTGTGAAATGCTTATACCATTCTATGCATGTAAATTACCCCAAGGCGAACCTATCGCAGAGTTTTCTGAGGCTGAGAGAATGTGATGCACCCATGGTCACCCAATGGGTTTCCATGATCAAGCAGGGAATCAAACTCTAGTCTCCAGGGTGGTAGCCCAATGCTCAAATGATTACACTATGCAGGCTCAGTGCTTATACCATTACTGATGGTGAAATAACTGCACTGTATATGCAATCAGTTAATATTGATGTTTTGTCTCTGCTGGTAATGTTTCCTAAAGGTCATCTGTTACCCCCAGGCTGTGGATCAAGAGTGGCAAAACAAATATTTTTTGTCTTGGTGGAGTTATTATTTTCCTATTAGAATGACTGTGGTATTAAAGAAGAGGGAATGGCCCTCATGTATGTGTGTTTGTTTTTAAAAACACTAATGGTATGAAGCTGTGCCACTGGCTTTGTGCCACTGGCTCTGTGTGACTTACCTAGTAGGCAAGGCAGAGGCTAGTCTTAAAAGCTAAAGAAAAAATTGTTTGGGCGAAAAGTAGCATAGCTCTGACTAATTAACTCCACTCAACTACATTCCTAGTAAATCGATTATAATTAGCATGTCATGTTTGCAGTCCTTTCTCCAGGCAATGCTAACGTTCTTTACTGGTATCTTGAGAAATATTCAGATTAAGGGGCTTACCTATAGGGGATAATTGAGGAAAACAAAAGATCGGTATTTTTGTGAAAGTGTGTTTTTCCTTCCTGCCTTGATTTGAGAATCTGCCTCTTATTCCAGTTATCATTCACCTGCTAGAAATATCCAGTTTTTATATCAGGATCCTTCATACAGATAACTTGTGTTTATATTTCAAACAGATGGCTGGTCTCCTTTTCAATAAAGACTGCTTCTAGGTTAGATAACATATATCTTGTTTTAGAAGCAGATCTCTTCTAATAGTTGTTATACACCAGCTCAGTGTTGTTAATTGCCATCAAGGTGACTTCAACTTATGGTAACCCCATGGATGAGAGACCTCTAACCACCCTGTCCAGGTCTTGTAGATGCAGGGTCGTGTCTTCTTTGATTGAGTCTACCTATCTGTAATGCAGTCTTCCTCTTTTCCTGCTGCTATCTACTTTCCAAGCGTTATTGTCTGAATGAATAAGAGGTAGGAACACAAGACATATTTCAGAATGGTGAACAAATTTCAGAATGCTGGATGTATTTCAGGATTACCTTCAAAACACCATTTTAAAACAAGCTGTACCTGTGCCAAATTTCCAGGATGCTGTACAGTAAGCTTGACTGACGTACTCAGGCTGTTGGGGATCCCATTAAGGCACAGTCCAAGATCAAGTGCTGACAGATGTAAAGCAAACAACAACTCAAGTTTGCAGTGTTTTGCAGCACTGAGCAACTACCCAGATTTGTTTGGGTTACACACCATTTTGTGTTTGCATATGTGTTTTTGGTGCCCCTTGAAGCCATTGGTTGTTCCTAAGACAAGGAGAAGGAACTGCTGGGTACGAAGAAAAGCAAAGTCAGCTGACTTCAGTAAAGGGATGAGTTTTTAGTATGGCTTGGCCCAGCTTTGTGTTTTGACTAGATCTGCAAACTACAACAACTTTTTGCTTTAAAACTCATGCCCGCCAAGCATTATTGATTTTCTAGTGAACCGTGTTTTTCATGATATGGCTGAAGCACAACAGCCTCAGTTTAGTCAGCTTGGCTTCCAGGGAGAGTTCAAGCTTGATTGCTCTACGACCCATTCATTTGGCTTTTTAGGGGTACAGGTTATCTATAGAACTCTTCTTCAGCACCATTCAAAGGAGCACCACATTTTCTTCCTATCGGTTTTCTTTATTATCCAGCTTTTACAACCATACACAGAAATTAGAAATATGATAGCATGGACAATCCTAACATTAGTGTGCAATGATATATCTTTACACTTGAGGATCTTGTCTAGTTCTTTCATAGCTGCCCTTCCAAGTCCTGGTCATCTTCTGATTTCTTGATTCCAGTCTCCGTTTTGATTAATAACCAAGCCAAGTTATGAAAAATCAGGATGGAAACCAGGATGGAAAAGGCTCTATATAGCAAGATCTCACTTAAGAATTATTAAGTTTGTGACCTTATTCTGTACACATTTCCGTGGGAATAAGCCTGATTACTCAGAAGGAAGTCCTACCGTGTTCAGACATGCCTAGGACTAGGTTGTTCAGTCTTCAAGACAAAACAGTAAGTGGAAATTCTTTAAAAAGTCAAAAGTGATAGGGTTGATAAGAGGGCCCCTATTAATTTCTTTAGGAATGCAAAATACAAGAGCTTGGAAAAATTTCCTGATCATTAAAAACACTTTTAAAAAATTAAATGAACTGTCTTGTTAAAATCAGTTTAATTTTTTAGTTTAGTATAAAAGTATTTTAAAATATAATGACAAGAATAAAAGCTACAACACATACTAAGTGAGCAGAAGAGTCTTCAATGAGTAAATGACCAATTCCTTTTTAAACAAAAAAAATCTTTGCCTTCCAAAGAGGCTAGCTTCTTGTAGAAGATATTCCCATAGCTGAGAGCATCCACCAAGAAGGCCTTCTTACATATCCTTACCAGATAGGCCTGTAACAATGGTGGGGACCAAGAGGAAAACCTTCCTTGAGGACCTTCAGCTTCAGGTACATTCGTATAGGGAGATAAGATCTTACAAAGATCTAAACAAACAACATTAACATTTAAAATGCTTTGGAAAAGGTATTGCTTGGCTGGACCAGTCTAAATCAGATACAGGTCAAAATGCCACTTGTCATGTGATATTCTTCCTAGCAGATGTTCATGCTGTCATCTGTTACATTTTTTTAAAAAAAAGTTGGATCTACTCATCCCTGTGTTGTAAGGAGTCAAAGCTTGTCAAAACCTGTCTTGAGAACTTGAAAGTTAAGAGGGAGTACTCATGTTTTCGTGTTTATCCTCTTATGGAAGAAATGGGAATGAGTGGGCGTATTTCAGCATTTTGGGCCTCCAGGTGTAATAGGGTTGGAATCGTGGCTTTCCTTTGTGTTTAAGGGGGGGAATGATGGAACTAGGAATAGTGGAATAGTATGCACCATATTTAGATCTTTTAAACGGCTTAGGGAAGGCTGCTTCGGTCCTTTGGGCTGGAATGTTTCTTGATCCATAGCTGCTTCTTATTACTGTGAGGACAATCTGCTGGGGGAAACTGAATTCAGAGGGCCTTTGGGTAATATGCAACTTAATTGTTAGCCAGTGAGGTTCTTCCTTTGCTGTTGTGTATGTTTGGTTGTGCTGAATTGAAGATTACCTGAGTAGCGTTAAGCACAATTGTTAACTGCTGTCAAGTTAACTTTGGCTTATAGTGACTCTATAAATGAGAGACCACCAAGTTGCCCTGTTACCAGCACTGATGAGTTCCTTGATAGAGTCTTTCCATCTGTAATGCAGTCTCCCTCTTTTCCTGCTTCTTTCTACTTTACAAGCATTATTTTCTTTTCTAGTGAGTTATGTCTTCTCATGATGTGTCTAAAGTACAACTTCAGTTTAGTCATCTAGGCTTATAGAGAGAATTCAGGTTGATTTGCTCTAGGATCCATTTATTTGTCTTTTTAGCAGTATGGTATCTGTAGAATTCTTTCCTAGTAGCATATTTCAAATGAGTTTATTCTTTTCTTACAGCTTTCACAGCCATACATATATCTCTCCTCACTATTAATGCCAATCCATTTATTCTTAAATTTTCATTTCTTGAGTAAAACACTATATAATTATCTGATTAAAAATGTCCCATTCCTGCCCACTTTAGCTCACTCACCCCAAGTATTGCAATGTTTATATGTTCCATTTCTTGTTCTACTATGTCTAACTTCCCTGGATCATGCTTCCCACTTTCTCTGTAACATACGTTGTGCAGCCTCAAACTTTCCTTTCATCTCCAAGCACATCAGCAGCTGAACATCTTTTTGGCTTGAGTCCAGTTGCATCATTAGCCACAGAGCTACTCATACTTGTTCTGTGCTCTTCCCCAGTGGTTTGTTAAATACCTTCCAACCTGGGAATCTCATTTTCTGGCTCTATCTCTTGTTTCATTTTGGAATCTATCATCATAGGGTTTTCAAGGCAAGAAGACTTCAGGAGTTGTTTACCATTGCCTTCTTCTGGACATTGCTAACAAGTGGTGCCACTTGTTGTCTCTGAGAGGTCCTCCCACCAGTGCTACTCCGTGCTACTGTTATTGCCAGGTAGCTGTTTGGCACACTTAATCTGGTTCCTCAGCGAAAGCCTGTCTGGTCTGGGAGAGACCCTGCTTGCAGCACTATACTGCCACCAGCATAGCTCCCAGGTGTGCACTATCCCACCACCACAGAATGGTAGTGCCATGGTGGGTTCAGCTGAACTAGAGTTCTGGGGGTTTTTTTAAGAGAACATTTCATGGTTTGTTATTAGGCACAGTGCAAACCTTTAAGTGTTCTTTGAGTTCAGCCAAACCAGTGCAGAAAAAACTTGCAGCACAAGGTTACTCTTAATCCATATTCCTCCTCCTGTTTTGATCAAGTTTTGTATTATGTATTTGCTTCCTATGATTATGAAAACTGGTTATCTCATCTTTGGCTTGCCACTGTAGCTTGGTGACTTTGAAAAAACTGCTGACCATTTTTGGCATGTCTAATAACAAGTAGTCCAATACTAGATCTTATCTTTTCTTGTTTTGTCATGTTACTGTGTGGGACCAGTTACAAGAACAACACCTTGAAAATCTGGAATGCCTAGTTCTCTAGTGGTGGTAGCTGGCATTATCTTCCATTTGTTGAACCTAAACCACTATGCATACATAACTTTTTCCAGACTCTGGCTGTTATCTGTTCTGGCTTACTACTTACAGTGGGTATGTTGCTTTGGGTATTCTCGGAGTTGTTCAAGAAAGTAATTTTTCCAGTTTTCTGTTTCCGACTCACAAAGAGCTAAATATGTATGATTGCTTGTTACTTCAGCTCCCAAACTTGTTATAGTGACTGGCAGTTTCATGTATTTTATACCGCACCATTCTGCTAGAATGCACATAGAACTGCCATCCCCTGCAGTTCAGTATAGTCAGTGTCAACATGCTTCATAATAAGCTGATCTACCAGCAAAACCTTTTGTTGTATCCTCTGGATTTTTAAGGATTTGTTCTTCTATTTTAGCATTAAAACCTGTATTATGAAACTTGATAAAGTCCACACTAGGAGTCATCCTCCTGTCCCAATACATGTTACATCCAGATAATGTACCTGTAGCCAAGGGTTGGGCAACTGTGGTGGGCATGCAGGCCATGCACCCATAGTGGGCTGTCACGCCTGAAAATCAGATAAAAGTCTGACCCAGAAATGAATTCTCTTCTGGGTTTCTGGTATTTCCAGGATTTTTTTAAAATTGTTTTGGGAACCTGGGATGTTAGAAGTCTGGAGAACTGATCAAGCATTTTTTGACCCCTGTTTGAAGGTACCCTCTTGATTTTGAAGGGAAGGGGACTGAATATAAGCTTGGGAAGCTGCAACCCTCCACCCTGCTGTTCTTTCCTCATTGCTGCTGTAGCTTAATGACTTTTGTTTGAAAAAGAAGAGCCACTTCTATAAGGACTGACCAGAAATAGAGGGTTTTTTAAATCTTGTTTTATTCCCACCATTTTCCGGCTTCAGATTGCAATCTTTGGTGGCCACCATTGAAGTTTAAGATGTGCAGAAGTTCGTCTAAAGCTCTGCAAGAGGGAGAAAAACAGGAGGTTGTTGGGGGTGGATAAAGCAGTGAATGCAGCAGTGGTGATGATCTCTCTAGTCAACTGTATCTCCTCTATAAGCTGTTGTTTCTCTTCAAAAAGAGCCATTGGTCTACAACGATACAGGCATCCCCAACTTTTTGATGATTCATTTTTCAGCGACCCATTCTTTTGACTATTGTAAATGATAGAAATATACCATTCCTTTGACACAGGAACTGCTCTTTCATCAGTTGGTCTCCTCTTGCCTTCTTCCTGTAGGGAAGAGCCTCTGTAATTCCCTCATGTTCCCTACAGGAATAAGGCAAGAAGAGAAGAACTGGTGGAGGACTAGGTTCCACTTTTCAACCAATTCCACTTTCTGATTTTGCTCTGGTCCCTAACCCATCAGATAAGTGGGGGATGCCTAAATGAATTTGCGTATGTTTCATTGGGCCTGATGGAAGGCCCACTATTTTGTGAACTTTGCAAACTGGCTTTCATTTCAACTCAAGTGTATGAAGCATGTAACTTGGCCCTGAGGCTTTTGAAATATTATGCATGGTAGGCATTGCCTGTTGATTTCGTCCGTTCAGAAATGCTGATCTAATAAACCTGTTCATCCATATTTTGCAGGACCATCTCAAACAACAGTCACCTGTAGCATACTAATACACATATACAGTTCCTACAAAATTGCTGTATTTCTGTGGTGAATTGTTATAGACCTTGAAGCATGGGGAGGAGTTAGTGTTGTACAGTGTTCAATTTGCTGGGTATAAGTTGGGTCAGTTAAGAAGACTGAGAAGCTAGGCAAGTGGTTGAAATAGTTCTTGGAGAATCTAACCTAGGAATGGGGAACATGTGGCTCTCCAACATTTGTTGGACTGCTGCTCCCATTATCCCTCCCACTGACCATACTGATTATGGCGGAAGAGATCTCAAGACCTAGAGGACTGCATATTTTCAGTCCTTATCTCAGCAGAGATTTGGGTAAATCTTGTCTCTGCATGCCTTCTTGGTCATTGCATTTTTCTGTAAAACTTTTTAAAATTATAGTTTAGAACTATTGTTTTGAAGCAGGAGTTCATAAGTTTTACTTTAGGATTGAGCAAGGAAGGTTTCTCTTGAAAAATCAAATTCCTTTCCAAATGTCTTCACAAGAAATAATTGTTAGGTGTACTTAAATGGCTAACTTCTATCAAGTAGAACAGCTTTGTGACAGGATAACCTTTAATCATGTTTAGGTGTAATGGAATATTGTCACATTCCCGCCTGTTTTACTCATGTTATTTATTTTTTAAATTAACAAGTTGTTTACTATATTGGGAAGATGGCTGATAGCCTGAAAAGTGAAGGAGATAATGTCTGAAGTGAGCCAGGTTACCAGCATGTAAGGCATGACAACTCTCAAGCCTTTAAACGATCTTATTTCCTTACATTGAGGAGAGCATGCAGTCCAAAATGTGCCTGTCTAGCTCCCCATTGATTTTTAAAGGGACTACATTTTAGCCATGGGATCTTACATGAGGCCAAAATGGAACTAGCAAATCAATTCAGGTTCTGTTTCATATTTGCTTTTTTTTATGTGTACTTTATTAAAACTTTAACTTAACCTAACAACAAAACTAATCAAAAAAGAAACCTCATATTACAACATCCTTTAAATTTGCAATAACAAACACATGAAAGAAACATGTATAACACTACACAGTTTTAAAAACCCCTAAGAAACATTAAAGATGTTTGAAAAGATAGTTTCCAGCTTTCCCAAGGCAGACTGTATGTCACCTGTAAAAAAACCTTTCCAATTACAAATGTCAGTCTAATACTTCCACGTCTACCGTATTTGCCGGCGTATAAGACGCACCCCATTTTAAAGTGTTTTTTTCCTAGGGGAAAAAAACTAGTTTTAAAAAAAATAGCATAACTTCTCCTGTCTCCCATCCCCTCTGTTTTGCAGAGGAAAGGAAAGGAGCGAGCTCCAAAGGCAGGGAAACAAGTTCCTAGGATCTTTCTTTCCCCTCCAGTTTGAAGGGACAGTAAGGAGCATCAGAGCTGGGAAAAGAAAGTTCCTAGAATCTTTCCTTCCGCTCTAGTTTGCAGGGGAAGGGAAAGGAAGACACTCTGGAGGGGAAGAAGAAAGCTGCACAAACTTTCTTTTCCCCCCTCTGGAGCTATCTCTTTTCTCTTCCCATTCAAAAGGGAAGGTAAAGTGGGGGTGGGGGAAGCCACAAGAGTTCCTTTCCCCCTCAGGAGCTTCCCCTTGCTTTCTAGTGTATTTTGCCTCTGTGCTGAGAACTTGCATGGTGGCAAAATGCTTAGGAAAAAGAGACCCACCAGTGTGTATTTTTAAAAGTTATTTTTCAGGGAAAAAGTGTGTCTTATATGCTGGCAAATACAGTAATCTTTTGCTGATTTGTTTCACATTTGTATGTGTTGTGTTTCTCTCATTCATTCCATCTCATTGTTGCATTCATTTGTTGATTTCCTTTTCTTTTTTTTTAAACCAAAAGTTCGGATAGTATTTTGATAACTTCACAAAAGAAGAACTGCTTTGGAACACACAGTGCAAAATCCGATAGTTAGCCAGAGTCCTTTTCTAGGTACTAGCCTGTCAAGTACCATCAGTTCATTTCAGGATTTGCAAAGATCAAACTCCTTGAGTATCCTTACTGGCTCTGTCCTTGAATTATTCTGTGAACTAGTTAATGCAATATAGGATGTTCATTGCTGTGGTAAAAGTCTCCCATGTAATAATGTCTCGATTGTTGTGGTTTAAACTGCGAATATTTTTGGCACTCTGGTAGTTTGAATTTTTGCTTCATGCTGTAGCACTTCTATTCTGTGAACAATTGCTAGCGTGGAGCAACATGATCAGCTTGTGGTTTGTCTTGCTTGATAATACTTTAGTGTGAATATATTAATAAAGCCTGATAATTTAAATCCTAACATTTGCAACGGTGGCCCTGCTGAAGGTATGGGGTTTTATTTGTCTCCCTTGATTCCCAGCTTATCTTTCTCTGCAGACCAAAGAAGTATGCTGTCTTGAACTTTAACAACCTAAATTACTACTTACGGGTGGGAGCAGGTTGCACATGTGTGTGTATACACAAGTAAACCTTAAGCCAGTAGTCTTTAAAATTTGAAACATAGCTCTTTCCTGACACATTTAAAACTTGTATGGCATTGGGACTGAAAGGATGGCACCAGTTTTTAAAAATATATTCTGTGTTAAATGTTTCTCTCCACAGATGTAGATATACTTTTTATTCTTCTGAGCTCTTGATGTTTCATAATGATGTGCTGCTAGAAATATGAAACCTTTTGCTATTGGGACATGCTAGAACAAATTTTAGAATTGTTCCCAGATTGAGATCAGGCCATTAGTAACTGATTAAAAAAGAAAACGTAAAAAAAAAAGAAAAAAAAAGCTCCATAGCATTTGCAAGAGTCAATTGTTTTCTTATGGATACTTTCAAAACATAACAGATGGTATCCCAACAAAAAGAACAAACCATATTGTATTGTATCTTTATATTGTTGGTGCTGTTCTTAAATGAAGACAAAATGCCAGATTTCAGTCACTGATTTTAGTACTGGGTTACTTGTGTTTATGGACGGCTGTGGTTTTGACTAAACAGCAGCTGCGTGAGCAGGACTGAATGCTTAATTTGCAACTTTCTGTAGAAATTGAATTCATATCCAGTGTTGCTACATCAGTCTCAGACCAAGCTATATATTGTTTTGTCTAATGTGACATGCCCAGTGTTCATACAGGAATCACATCTGTGATTGGGAATCTGGTACAAACAGATACCTAATAGTGGGTATTATTATTTTTTTCCTGATGGTGATTATTATTAAGAATAAAGGTAGTTCCTGGTCCCTCTTTATAAAAAAACTACCTACAGGTATACACTGCAGCTACTTGTGCTCTGTAGCAACTTGTCCAGAGCTCTGAAAGTTTTACTAAGTGGACGATGCGTAGTCTGATGCTTTATAATGACCGGAGAGGGTTAGTGTCAAGCAAAGCAAAGGGCAGAACATTATCTATAAGGCTATGTACATCTAAACATTTATATACCTCTGCAAAATAATGCTCTTTGTTGTTCTTGCTCAGTATCTAGCATTCACTTTGATGTGTAATTTTGGATTCTTGCCCTGTGTTCTTATAAGCCTCCCAAGGAAGGCTTAATGCATTCCTGGCCCAAACAGCTTCTGGCCTAAGGATTATGTTTATATACTTTTGCCTAACATCTTTCATTGAAGACTGGTGACTAGAAAGTTTTAATAAAGATAATAAACTGGGCAGGGGGGGTGTTTAAACAAATTGAGAAATAGTCAGACAAAACATGTTTCTTGAGTGTTGAAAACCCTGATATGAGAACTCCTGGAGTGATAAGAATCTTTGCAGTTCAGGACATTTTCTGTGCAAAATTCATGCAGGTATATTTTGTTTAGGAAACAGCATTTTCTCTGCAATACAACTTACAAATTTTGAACAGAATAAGTCACAAACTTTAAAAATTGTACAATTCTTGAAGACTTTCTTGCACTGAGAAGAAAATTACTAAAATGACTCTAACTCTTTAGAGAAGAAAATTAACAAATAATTACATTGCTACTTTAGACCAGTGGTAATGGGTGCCACAAGTGCAGCTAGAAAGAGATTGTGTGGCATTCCTAGTAATGAGCAAAAGGATTTATGAGCTTTCATGCCCTGTGTTTTACTACTGCTTTTACACTCAGCTCAGTAATCTGGAAGAAAAACAACACTAAAGTGTGTTGGTGTAACAACCAATCCCTGTCTTCCCTCACTCCTTTTTAAATCGAATTTCATTCATACTTGGCCCTTCACTTGTACCGCATTTTCTTTCATTGCTGTCAATTTGTATTCTGCAAATTGAGCCAGTCAGTAGATTTGGCTTAATTTCTCCTGATTTTACAGAAGATGTACATCTGTTTTAGCATGTTTAAGCTACACTTCAGCACAAGTCATACATACATACTTTTTTTCTTTGACTTTGAGATGCCCTTAAGACTCTAAACAATGTCAGAAACACCTTTTTCTATGTCCTGTAGGGAATCTGATCTCTTCTAATGAAAACAGTACTCTAATATGTTAATGTTTTAAAAGTAATGCTAGTATGAAGAGAACCATGACTTCTCCGTTAGCTCCATAAACCTCAGTAGAGTATCTCTCACTGTTGGTTTCCATAACTTCTCGGCAACTTAGCTTCTTAAGCTTTCAGGGCTTTCTTTGCAATTTTACAAAGAAGCAGGTGACAGTTCTGACCCCTTCCTGTACTCCTGAGGGACTTCAGTTTTTACCTCTTTTCATAATTTGAGGGGGAAGAACTATAGAGGAGAATTTGGGTGTTAGCATGATGCCAACTTCAGGTCCATTTTTTTTCTTGGCAGGATTCTGCTGGGAAAGGGTCTTAAATGTTGATTGATACTTATCAGTTCCCATTTCTCAGCCCTGTAAAGGTAACACCAAGGAGTCACTTTCCCAGAATACACCTCCTGCATGTTCCAATTTCCCCTTTTGATGTAGTCATTAAACGCAAGGTCCTTTATTATGATTTAGAAGTGTTGACCCTGGTTGTAGCTAAGGCAGTATTCTAACTGGGTTTCAGATAAAGATAATCATCCAAATAGTTAAAATTCCCAAGTTGCTCCATCTTCTGACTTCCCAGAGACCATTTCTGGCACACGGAGTGAGTTCCAGAACTAAGTCATTTATTTTGGGCAAACCAGCTCAGAAATTATAAGATAGTCTGCCCAAAAGAAAAAGATAAATGGTAATTATATTAAATGTTTTTACTATACTAAATGAATGCTCTTAAACCATATTGCCATAGTAATATGTTTTATAACGTTTCTATGACTGTTACTAAAGAAATTTCTGAACCTCAATTTATTTTCTGCATTTTTATCTGGCCTTTCCTTATATGAGCTCAGGTCCCATCTCCTCCCCATTTCTTCTTCACAACACCCTTGTGAGACAGATCAGGATCATACAGAGAGAAAGTGAATAGGCCAAGTTCATGCAGTGAATTTCATGGCTCACTTGAGAGCTGAAGCTAGGTCTCCCAATTTCCTCTCCATTGATCTAATCACTCCTGCTTACTGGATCTCTGTCTGATTCTGAGTGTGCCTTTAATGTAAGATGACGAGCAATGGGGCTGTTTATCATCCCTGCCTTTTGCTTCTGGCTGTAGTGATTTTTTATATAGCTGGTCTTCATTTTATACTCTGTCATTGCCTAAAAAGAACCTTCCTAGATTGGATCAGAGGTCCATCTAACCCACCATCCTGTTTCCCACTGTAGTCAACTATTAAGTCCAATGCTGAATCTGTTTAGAGATTTCTGGTTGTTTAATTGTCAGTATTTGTGCTTACACTTTAAACCATGGATCCTATTTTGATTGATTCTGTCAAAGGCCACTCTGAGCCATGAAGATGTCATAAAAATTAAATGATTAAAAACAAAGCTCTGATCTTATTTCCTCTTCCTTTGAGGCCTGCCTTTTCTGAGATGCTGTCATTTGAATCTGCCAGATCTGTCAGTTTATTTAGACAGAAGCATGTTTCCAGTGTTGATTCAGCAGACTTGTTAGCTTCTAATTTCTGAGGCCATTTTTAGTTCCTGCCCATTAAATATTGGAATTGTGCATTTACTTCTCTGCCATCTTGGATTTGAGCATAGATTATTACATAAGGTAGTTCACTTTCATCAGAGAAGGCTCCAGAGAAGCATTGTTGTAGCAGAATTTGAATTTAGAAATTCACCCATTTTTTATTTTGTTTTCCTTAGGAGAAGGTTACTACTCTTTCACTGAGTCTTTTCCAAATCTGAGGACTTCTTTTTAATTTGGATGTTCAGCAGCTTGATTGTATTCCAAGACTGTGAGTTTGCCTCATTATCAGATGCAATCTGTGTGATGAATATAGTGCTTACACCATTCAGACTGCTGAGCTGCCAAATTTCATGGGAACTCTTAATGACTACGGTCACATCATTGGTGCTCTTACATTTCCTTTCTTACTTTTTATCAATTCATTGTAGCTTTCTCTTTATTTCACATTTATGTCAATTTATGGAAGTACAATCTGATCTGCAGTTCCTTAGGTACATAGGAAAATGCCTTATGCTGAGTTGGACCATTGAACAATCCAGTTCAATATTGATAAGATGATAAAAATAGTACTAGTAATGGTAGCAGTAGCACTTTACTTATCTGTTAATGACATTATATACCAGTGTATGGAAAACTGAAGGGGAACATTCTACTCTCCATGGGAAAAGAGTTGCAGAAACTAGGTGCAGCCACTGAAAAGGCCTTCTTTTAGATAGCCACAAATATTGTTTGTCTACTTCCATGTATGTCTGCTGGCACTTAAAGAAGGCTTATCCTGAAGATCTCAGGACCTTAGTAGACTCATATAGGAGAACGTGGCCCTTCAGATATGCTGGACCCAAGTTTTATAGATCATAACCAGCACTTTAAGTTGTGCCTGGAAACAGATTGGTAAACAATAGCGGTGTTGTAACAAGAGAATTGCATGTTCGCTGTAACCCAGAGCTTTCTGAACTTTTCATGTTAGTGACACACTTTTTAGATATGCATCCTTTCATGACACAGTAATTCAGTATGTGGAAGCCGCCCTCTACCCGAGCTTGGCTCACCGCCACCCTCGCCAGGGTCTTTCTTGGCCCGGGGCAGCAGCAGCAGGAGATTTAACCGCTCGACCTGGGCCTGGCCCAGCACTGCCTTCACCTGGGCCTGGCTTACAGCAGCGGTGGGAGAAGCAGCAGCTCCACCTGTTACATTTGTGCAACACACCTACACATCTCAGCCAACACACTAACATGTCATGACACACAGTTTGGAAAGCTCTCCTGTAACCAGATAAGTTAACAGTCTGGGCTAGCTGCAGTTTCCAAACACTCCGTGTGAGAACTCCATGTGATTTTACAGAACTCCATGTGATTTTACAGTAATCCAAACAAAATGTAACAACGGTACATGCCACTGTGGCCATCTCTGACATCTCCAGGAATAGCTGCATTCAGCACACTAGTTTTAACTGTGCAAATGCACTTCCGGCCACCTCAGAAACTTGGACATCCAAGCCTGGGGCTAAATCCGGGAGTACATTCAAACTGTGAACCCGAGATTTCATAGAGAGTGTAATTCCATCCATCAAACTCTGAATCCTTGTTCCCTGATTTGCCTTTTGACTGATTTTTTCCCCCACTCTCATCTAGTCCGTCGTTACTCATGCCAGACATTGTTTTAGAACCAAAATGCTTCATTGGAATTTGGTGGAAAGGAACAAGAGTAGCAAGTGATTAGCACTTTGACACCAAACCCCAAACCTCCAGATAACCTGTCCCAGCAGTTTCATGTATGTGTTAAATAACATGGAGGACAAACATAACCCTAAGATTCTCTACATACAAACAGCCAAGGAATGCCCCAGCATCATCTTCTGAACTTATCCCTCCAGAAGGAATGAAACCACTCTAAAACAAGGTCTCACGGTTGCACCCCAGTGAGGTAGCCCAAAAGGATATCATGGCCAACAGTGTCAGACTCCACTGACAATTCAAGTACAGAAACACATACTCCTTGTTCTTATCCCAGTGAAGATCATCTGTCAGTGTGACTAAAGCTGTCTCTGTCCTATAGCCAAAACTGAATCCAGATTGAAATTGGAAATTTAATGTAATATGCAGTTTGATCAATCTGAAAAGTGGAATTTAATATCCATTGCCTACTTCTTTAATGAAACGAGCACTGCACCGTGCTTTTTATTTTTCCTGTCAGTTGATTTAAATCTTGAATTATAGGAGAAAGATATCAGAGAGGAGCATACCTGTATTTGCAGCAGAACTTGGAAAAGTAATTTGTTGTGCCCTCAGCTCCCAGAATCCCCCAGTCAGCATGCATGTTGACAAAGGTTTCTCTTTACTTATTCTAAGCTGATTGTTTTATCAGACCGTGTTTTCCCAAAAGATCTTGAGTGAATATTGGGAACAGGGCTGCTGGGGAGATGGAAAATGAAGGTGGTACACGTACTGGGCAGAGTGACCTTTACATTTTTTCCCATAATAGAACTATCTGATCTTAACACTAATTAGTTTTTCTAAGATCAGGTGTTGTGTCAAACTTTTGACTTCTGCACAGTATTTAAGCAAAAACAATAAGAAATATTTACTCATATAGCGTGGCCCCTGGTACTTGATCAGAGTAAGTCTTCTTTCCATTCATATTGTTTATATCGGGCAGACTTGTATGGCATTTGCTGTTCTGCATTTTGGTTGACATAGTATATATTGTTCTTGACATTGACTTTGTATGGGAACAGACAAAAAATCATGTTCTGTTAGGACAGGTTGGTTCCTTGTATATCTTTTGTTGCTTTAACCAAGAGTTGACCAGACGGTGACTAATATTCAGGAGATTCTTAGGAAGAGAGCCCATTGTTTGGAAAGTAAGCATGTGTAATTCTATTTTGTTAGTCACTATTCGTAGCACTGTCAGCCTAAATTACCTTCATCCCTCTTTTAGCTCTCCCTCCTCTTGCCTCAGCTTTGCAGTGTCAGTAGGGATGTTTGCATTAGGTAAGTAGGTCAAAGTAGATTACTGTACTTCATTGTGCAAAAACTGCTCTAATAAGTAGATTAGGTTCCATAATGAAGGATTGTTCTGGCTGGTGTCTTAGTGTAGTCTAGCTGATAGGCAGAAATACAGTCCTCCTAAAACCATTTAACATTCTAGTGATAGGAAGACTCGAAGTAACAGAGAAGACATTTCGGAAATGATCTTTAGCGATGAACATTCTCCATGTCTGTAGGAGATGGGGAGAGGCAGTCTCTACTGGAATGTGTAGCACTGATTCTCACCAGTCTTTAGTTGGGGAGAAGATTATGGAAATAACCATTAGGGGTGTGAGTATTATGGAACAGCATGGAAAGTTAAATAATGTGTGTCCTAAAAGCAGAAAGGCTAATTCTTCATTATTGTTGCATGCCTTCAAGTGGTTTCTGTCTTATGGCAGCCCTAAGAAGAACCTATCAAGGGAGTTGCTGGGAGCTCGGTGTGTATGAAGCACCCGGGGTCACTCGGTGGTTTTTCATGGTTGAGCAGGGAAGTTGAGTGGGGAATCAAACTCTGGTTGTAATCAAATGCTCAAACCACTACACCAGTCTGGCTCTCAGCTAACTCATAGTCTACTGAATATTTTTGTTTTCAGATCACATGGAAGTGGTTTTAAGCCATATCATTGTTTATGTTCAGAAATACATTGAATGGCTGTAATTTTATGTAATAAGAATTGTTGTAGTATTCTCATTCATAAAAAATTAGTTTATTGAAAAAAGTGATTAACTGCACCTTGTAGTGTTACAAAAATAGACAATCACATTAACTTAAATTGCAAAAGTCTTTTCATGTTGGGGATTACTTTTAAAAGCATTAAGATCCCTGGATTGGTTTCCTCAGAGGGCAGCATGGTTCAAGATTTACTTACCTGGTTTCCACCAACATACAAGGAGGAGGCGTCTAACCCAGTCACTTAGTTGCTTTCCTTATGTAAAAAGCAACACATCTGAAGAAGTTCGTGTTCTTGTAGTGATTCTCCATGTGAGCAAGGCTTAGTGAAGTCTGCACCAGTGCTTCTCAATGTCATGGTCCGTGGACTGGTGCCTGTCCCTGAGCCATCTATTGCTGGTCCCAGGACAGCTTCCAGAAAGAATCAAACAGTTGTAGCCCATGGGCACAAATGTGTTATCGTAACCTGGTATGTTGGGAAAACAAAATTGATGATGCCCCACGTCAGGTAGCTTAAGAAGCACCACCACAGACCCCTTTGGAATGGATGGCATTGGATAGCTGTGGCATTTACGTATATCCGTGCAAATCTCTCTGCTTGTAAACAGATTTGTACAAAAACACTTGAAGTATCTATTGTACTCTTGTCTGAGACGCTGACATTGCAGAGTGCAAGCTGAATCTCCCTGTGCTTAGGGAAAAGAGGGTTGAAATAGAATCCTTACAAAGAAATTTCAGAAAAGTCTTGCCAAAGGGAATTGCTTCTGAGATATGAAGCACAATATACTGGAAGAAGTGGAAATGTTGCATTTTCATTGAGATGCATGAAACAGTAGTGAGCAGGATTGGTTCTACTCTAGGAGAGGAACAAAGGAGAGGGAGTACCTTTGCTTTGAGGTGGTGGTTGAATTCAAAAAAACATGGTTATAGCCATTACTCTGCTTCCTGATTGGGCTGTAGGTAGAGAAAGGCCTAAATTTGTGAAGCTGAATCCAGAGAATGGAAAATGGAAAGAGAAAGTCAGCGGATGCTATGCTTTACTTTCCTGTTTTGATTCTGAAATAAACCTGAGGCAAAGCCTGGTTTGCTGTAATCACTGAATTACAGCAATTTAAAAATTTCTAAATATCCACATATGAGAAATGTCTCCCTATGGACCGCTCATTCAACCAGTGAAACTCTGGAATATCTTATTTTGATCTTGGCTTACCTATTGTCAATTTGTCACGTTTTCTTTGAAGTCCCATATGCTCCATTATTGTTTATTATTTATATCTGGAACACTAATAAGATAATAGTTATTTACCTACTTTTTTATTAGTTTGATTTTTTCTTTGCTTCTTGTTATATTAAATACATTTTTAAAATCCTGACATCTGTTCCTTTGCACTCTTTCCTTTGATTACAGTTTGGTGCTGAATTTCGAAGATTTTCTCTGGATCGCTATAAGCCAGGGAAGTTCGAAGACTTCTACAAACTTATCCTTCACATTCATCATATATCCAACATGGAAGTAATGATTGGATATGCAGATATACATGGGGATCTTCTTCCCATTAATAATGATGACAATTTCTTCAAGGCTGTTTCAAGTGCAAACCCACTGCTTAGAATTTTTATACAAAAACAAGGTAAGGTGACATGGTCACTCATCTCCTGAAAATATAAGCCATTTGTCTTTTCAAATAATTTATAGATTTTGGAACCCCAGTTAATAGGAGAATATTATTTGTATTGGTTCCTCAGGCACGGTATATAAAGAGTATGTATAAACTGTTATGGAATAAAGAGAGAAGAGTGAAGTGGATGAGGATATCAGAATAGCATACACTTACAATAATTTGCACATTGCTTTCAAATGCAAGTGATGTTGTTTATACTTTAACATTATTTAAAATTGTAATTTGTATCCTTTTTTAAAAAAATAAAATAACAGCTGAAGTTCCAGAGAATGTTAGGTATGCCATCCATGGGCCATCAATGAGTGGTACATCCTTACCTGTAAACTGGGTGAGAGAATTGATGTCTACCTCCACTTTCTTTTCTCCCTGCAGCTGTAAAGAATTAGAAACCTTTTTTTTTTTTAAATTATGCTCTAGAAGTTGGCATATTTTTGAACAGATAAACACACAACTGTCAAGGGAAAGAACAATCTGTGTTATATTACTTCTTTCCCACTCTTGCATTAGTTCCAAACTCCACCCAGTTTGGTTGCCTAATTTATTTCACTTGCATATTAGCTATCCCAAACTATTGCTAAACCATTCTCAGGATTTCAAAGCAAAGCAAAGACTTTGTTCCCATGTGGCTCTGTTTAGAACTGGTTCTGACAAAGCTAAGCTACAAGATCATGGAGTATTACAAATGAGAGTAAGCTCTGTTAGTAGTGACTTCCAAACCAAATGTATCCTGTGGACCTTTCTTGCACAGTTTTGTATGATGTGTTCGCCCATGTGCATATAATGTAAGATTTAAATGTGGCTCAATTATGATGTAGGCGTCTGGGATTGTCTTCTGGTTTTCACAACTGGGGTGTGACATTTTATTGTATGATGCTATGGGGAGTGGTGGTCTTGGTTGGGCTATAATGTGTACTGTTTCTTGGTCACCACAAATGACCACTGTTGGCAAATAGCAAATGTGGCTTAGGTCATGAACAACAGCTTCTTCTTTTGTCAGGCCAGTGTCAATTCAAATTTACTTGTATCTCCAGATCAATTCTCTTGAAAAAACAAGGTACGCTTCTTATTTAGCTTGGATAGAGTACTGGAAAATGCAGAGCCTGATGATCTTGCATCACATTGTTACAGTGCTCTTTTATTTAAAAAAAGAAGCAGCAGAGAGGAGGTGGGGGGAAAGGAAGAATAATGGGGTGGGGAAAGTGCTTTAATCCTTAAGTGCCTGAAGTAAACACACTGATACGTTTGACAATTATATTTTGGAGGCGGTAGAATGTTATCCCTAAAGCCATAGCCAGTGTTAAATCTGTTTGGAGTAAAATACATCTTCTTCCTCTGTCTTCTTTTTGTATTCCCTTACCAGTCATTATAGCTTTACAGCTGGTGTTCAATTTCACTGTTTCAAACACAGAACAAATTAAACTTTTTTGGTATGTTGTTCCTTGGAATGTGTTTGGGAGCAATAGGTACCTAAAGAGACTGCTAAACTCAGTTTTTTGAATGCCACCCGCTAAAGGGGAGTACAGCTGCCATGGTCTGACTTCTCTTTTTGGCCCAAAACAAAACATTCCTTCCTGCTTTTAATTTTAATTATTAATTTTTTTTCATTTTTAAAAACTGATCCATTTATGTGCTGTTTGAATTGCCATTACAGTATTTACTTTGTTAAGTGTTAATGTATACTGCCTAGAGATTCCCTGTGGATAAGTATGGCTTATGAATTTTGATGGTGGAAAAAAGGACACAGTCTAATTGTTAGTTCCAACCAGAGTGAACCTGCAGAATAATTGTGGTTTATGTCAAGTGTTGAGTTTCATTCAGGAATGGATTCAAAGAGTCTTCTCTAGTTGGGACTAACACTTGCATTTAAGCTTAAGGTTGTACTTAGGTGCTCAGCTTTTCTTTTTGTTCCTGGGATCAGAGCACTCAGGAACCCCAAAGTAGGAAATGAGAGTTTTCCTGCCATGTGCCATCTTACTTTGACACTGGCTGAGCAGGTTGTGACTAGATTACCATCTTGGACCAATATCCCTCTTTCATTTCAACATCAGGGAAAATGCACAGCTGTTCTGCTCAAGGGTTTTTCCTTTCCCCTGCTAAGTATGCTGAGCCATCAGCAGTGCTAATTGCAGTGGAAACAGACTTGTTTCACAGGTGGAGAAGTTAATAGGCTGCAGCACGTGGACCCAGGTTTAAATCCCACCTGAGTTTGACTGGGGCGGCCTTGGGGCACATTGTATTCATTTAGCCTTTGCCCTGTCTTTGCAAAATGGGAATGCTGCTTTGCCTCACTATGGTGATAAAGAAGGAAAGGTTATCTGCCCTGAGCCTTGGGGATTAGAGCAGGAGGCATATCTAAATGAAAATGTGGGAGAGGTAATAAGTGAGCCATCTTCTCTCTGCATTGATATGGATACACTCTTGTGAAGGAGAGTCTTTGCGCCCTGATGATGATGATGATGATTCCACACCCACCCCAGACCATCTGTGCAGATTGTAATACAATATTCTTCATTTTAGATACTCATGGAAAAGGTTTTTAAACTTTGTTTGGATGGTGAGGAAAGAATGGCTTTGTCCACTCACTGGCAGACAGACATGAGCAGAGAAGTTAGCTTGCCAGTGGGCACACCTATTTTCTTCTAAGGTCAATGTGCTAGACATTTTCTGCTTGTAGCATATGTTGTTCTCCTTCCCTGTCTGCTGCCACCAGTTCTCAGCTCATTCATGGCAAGAAACGGCAGCAGCCTTGCAGTGTAATGAGCACTTAATCCTTTTTAGCTTTATGCAAATATTGGCATCTATGCAGAAAGCTGTTAAAACAGTTACACAGTATTTAGTGCTCTGGGCTGTTTCTCATATCCCTTTTCTTATCCTGTTTTATTTACTTATTATCTTGGCCTTCCAGAGCTCAAAATGGTTCCTAGAAGGTCTCCTGTCCAGGTATTGCCCAGTCTCTGATCTTTTTAAAAGCATGCCAGCTAGACATACCTTCATATCTATGCCTTCCTGCCACCATTAGCACTCAACTATCACTTAAAAAAAAAAAGTAGTGTTTTGTCCCTCTTAAGTACAGTATGACACTTCTCCTTTTTCACTGAGCCTGTGATATTTGTTAAAAGGGTATCTATCTGGTAAGATTTGCCAGTGGTATCTGGTTTGTTTTTAGCTCTGTAATGGAGTACAGGAAGTAATCCTAGGAAAAGAAGTCATGCTTTTCTGCAGTGCACTTCCATGCTCACTGTGGGTAGCAAGTTCATGAATCCTGTCATAGCCTTTAGCTGTTGTTAGATTTGTAGGCTGGTGTGTATGAGAGAGAAAAAGAAAAAAAGAAGAACAGTACAACATTTTCACTGCTGGATTCAGCAGTGTAGAAGTGATGCTTCTCGTTACCAGTGGGCTAAGAACATCTTGAAAGTGTGCCAAGAATGTAAGAAGAGACACATTGGATGAGACCAAAGATGTGTCTAGTCCAGCGTTCTGTTTACACAGTGACCTGCCAGTTGTCTGTACAAACCCTGCTCTTCCGGGCAAGAAGTTCCGTGGGAGATAATTTTGGTTTTGGGACAAGTAAGCCCCGTGATCATGTAGCAATCTAGACTGTGTTATTGTTTTGTGCAAAGTAGATGTCGACAGGGTTTTGAGAGTGCTGAATTGGTCCCCAAACATGAACAGCATGGTATACAAAGCTCTAGTAATGTATTGTGGCAATCAACTCCCAGGCTAGCATTTGTTTCAGTGATTTCTCCTAGCAACCTATTTCAAGCATCAGTAATAGTACAATGGTGTGTTCTTCTTTTCTTAAATAGCAGCCTAGAGGCAAGATGTGGTTGACCAATTTTTATGGAATATTTGTGTAACTGAACATCAAACAGTCAATAAAATGAAAGCATTTACACTTTTGACTGCCTTTTCTTCAGCAAAAATAAAAAAGATGCTTCTCGCTTTTCTGAGGCTTGGTTTCTAAGGCCTAGCCCTTAGCTAATATCCATGAATGTGCTAGAGAGGCATAGTTGTGGTGCAGGCCCTCATAAATTTGTTCTTCAGTAATTAATGCCAACTGAACCTGAAATGTTTCCTGTAGTAGCAGATGTCAGCTTCATCAGACAATGTACATGTGTATGTGCCTTCAGGTTGGCTGTTGACTTATGGCAGCCACATGAATTTCATAGAGTTGTCTTGGGCAAGGAATACTCAGAGGTGATTTTGCCAGTTTCTTGCTCTGAAATATGGTCTACAGCACCTGATATTCACTGGTTGTCTCCCACCCAGGTACTAACCAGAGCTGATTCTGCTTTGCCTCCAAGATCATAATACCTTTAGGATATCTAGGCCCAAAATTTGGAATAGTCGCATGGGTGCCTTAGTCCTGAAGGGGCAAGTACTCACCTGCTTAATGTCTGTGTCAAATGGTGACAAAGTCACAGCATAAATATCAGTAAAAAGACTAGAACCCTATGTGGAAATACCCAGATGCGTAAGGACAGGGGGATGTGGGAGGTGTTACTTTTCTGTGCTCAGTCAAAAGACAAGTAATGTTGACGTGCAGAAGTAGTTTGTAGTGCTTGGACCTCAATTTTTATTTGTACTGAGTGGGGTCCAGAAATGTGCATGCTTGGTAGAATTTTCAGGTACCCTTTTTTCAGATGGCATGTGCTTGATGAGTTGTTCCAAAAGATGGAGCAACGGTGCAAAAATCCTTTGCAACACAGACAGCAATGAAAAAAATGCTGTTTGCAGGAAACCTGCCAGCCTGTAGTGGTGCATGGATAATAAACTGAATGGGTATTTCCAGTGGCAGAGCTTGGAGTGTGGGGAGGGAGGGCGGAGAGGGTATGGCTACGACACAAGGATGTGGCCATGGTATGTGGGGGCGTGGCCAGGGTGTGTGGGGGCATGGCTATGGGCCGGGCCACCCCAAATACATTGCCACCCAGGGCGAGCCACCTCCCGCGTTCCCCTGTCCTTATGCATCTGGGTATTTCCACATAGGGTTGCCAGTCTTTTTATTGATATTTATGTTGTGTCTTTGTCACCATTTGACACAGACATTAAGCAGGTGAGTACTCTAATATTTTATTATTACTGTTTTATTCATTTATATCCCACTTTTCTCCCAATAATGGGACTCAAGGTAGCTTACAACATATCTGAAAATAATATAGATTAAAAACAATACCAGGTCATTAATAAAAGTATAAATAAGAGTTATTTCAAAAGCAATTAAACAGTTTATAAAGTATATAATTTATAAAACCTTTCTGGCACAGTAGTATTTTCTTTTAAGGAAAATTCTATATATCAGAGTGATAGAAGAGAAATGAAGGTTTCTTTTTATATATATATATATATATATATATATATGTATATGTATATGTATATATATATATACGTTGGCATTGCTAGCTGTACAGTAACCAAGTGAGTTATCGCTGTCTGTGCTCCCTACCACTTCTTGGCTGCTGATGTTCTCTTTATCTTTCGTATTTGAGTCTAAGCTACTTGCTGTTCCTACCCAACAAGATTATTTAGCATCAAACTCAGATTTGCCAGAACAAACTGATCAACCTGCATGTTTTACATAGGAGCTCAATTATTAGTGATAAAAAAGATAAAGCTTATAAATCCAGGAGTAGTTGTTTCAAGATCTGGTAGCATGAGAGTGTCTTAATCCCCCCCCCACATACACATTTTTAATAGACACTTTGGGATCTTGTGTGAATAGAGGCAATAGCTAAAAATGCCTGAGGCATTTTAAATGGTTGCCTCATTTGGCCAGGGCGGTTTATTTGGCAAGGGGAGATTCTTCTGTATCTGAATACAGAGGTTCTGCTGAGGGGAGCTGATTTCCTTTAAGACTAAAAAATGCTTTATTATCCCACATACCTTTTCAAAAGGACAAATCCTTGCATTTAGTCTAAGGTGCAAATTAGGGACAGGATAATTCCTTGGCTTTTAACCAACATAACAGGGGAAAGGCAGAGATAGATAGAAGTTATTGATTCTTCATTTATATAGCCCTCTCTCTCTCTCTCTCTCTCTCTCTCTCTCTCTCTCTCTGAAGTGTTCCATAGAGACATAGGAAGTCATTAGTTTTGGCAGGCAATTGTGCAGTGATGGAAAATTTAAATCTAGAAGTAGCAATACAGTGCCTTGAAAAAAAAAACAGACTGCTAACATTAGAAAGTTTAAACAGGAAATGTAGTAAGTACTTCTGAATTAACCTCCCACTAACAATATCCTTGGAGTAAATGATTCAGGCAGCATGTGGAAATAGTCCTTCTATGGTGATATTAACAAATACTTAATACCTAGAGCATGCAGGGTTTCTAGTTTGGGTTGTTGCTTCTTTTCATCTTGGTTGAAGCCCTGGCTCTTTTGTTGGCTTTAGAAGAAGCAGAAATGGAGTTGGATGTAGCTTTATCTCTTGCAGAGTGTCTTTTCTGACTTTACCTTGGAAGCTGGGAGCACCTTCTGTTCCATTTAGTAATGCTTGGAGTCTGGGGTTACATGAGAGAAGTCCATGTCAGTCTCCTTCCCAAGCTGGTCTTGTTAGAAGAAGTAGCATTGCTGTGCAACACAGACCCAGTGGCTCTTAACCTTTTCTTTAACAGGGAGCCCTTGTAAATAAGTGTTGCTAGGAACCCCCAAGACTTAAATACAGTCAGCCCTCCACATTTGCAGGTTTCACTTTTGCAGATGTGGTTATTCATGGATTATTTGCTGTCGCCTCTGCTACTTCCCTATGCCATTTTTAATAGGGATTGCAAGCCTCATGACACTGAGAAACTGCAAATGAGGCTTGTAAGTCCCTCTTAAAAATGGTGTGGGTTAGCAGTGGAGGTGGCAGTAAGCCCCACCAGCCACCCACTTCTGCCGTGTCAGGGAAACCTGATGCCTCAAAGGAATCCAGGGCGGGTTGAATATGATGATCATACTTTTTTGTATGTTAAATATGGCTTGGGAAGGCCTAATCACGATTTTTCCACTTTCACAGGGGTCCTGTGCCCCTAACCCTAGCAAATGTGGAGGGATGACTATATTTAGATTTAGATTTAAGTATTAAGATATTTGTTCAAAGTTGCTCATCTGTTGCTCACCCTTATCACTTATTCATCCAGTAGACAATGCGAAGGAAAGGAGGCTTTGTTAATGGTCTGTTGAGAGGCACTTTGAGATATATCAAGTGCCAAGACAGTAGAATAAACTGGAATTTCCTAAAGGAAAGTTATGAATGGAAGGCAGGCCTAAAAAATAATTTCTTTTGCCCTTTCCCCCAAAGCAGTGCTTGGAAAGTAAGGCTCTCGGTGCAGCTCTCAGGGAAAGCACAAGAAAAATGTTGTTTCTCTCCAAAGGAGGACTGAGGGAGTAGGGAGGGTAATTGCTTCTTTTGAAAGCACCTAACCTCTCTACTCTCTTGGTACTCCTTCAAAGGGAGATGGTGTTTCTTTTGCACTATCCCCCCCCCCAAAGGACCACTAAGACCCTTGTTACTTCACTTCCAAGCAGCCACAAGAACAAAGGGACTCCTTTCTGTTCTTGTGGCTACTTGGAAGCAAAGCTCCACTGCATTGCCGGGCCCTGGGTTGAGCCGGTTTTGCCGCATCCAGCACACAAGGCCTTGGCTGGGCATCTTCCCTTGTCTTCTGGGCTCTCTTCTCTCCTTCCCACGTTCTGGACTCTCTGGCGCACCTGCAGAGTCATGCTCAAACCCTCCAGCACAGGGTAAGACACCCGCCAGCACATAGTTGCCACTGCCACTACCATCATCACGACCACCTTTGAGGAATCTGAGACATGCTACATCAATCGGCCGGAACTGACCAGGACATTCTTTTAGTTCCTTAAACCTAGGATTTTCCCTGTTTTTTTGGGATGAATGGCAACCCTATGCAGACCCCTCTGAGGGCTCCCCAGACCTCTGGGGATCCATGGACCCCAGGTTAAGAACCACTAGCATAGATTCTTTCCAATGGGGGGGTAGATTTTTGGTGTCACCAAGCAGAACAGAAGAAAGGAACCACTCTGTTATGGAAAGGTAATATTGGGAGGTGATCAGAGTGATGGTGTTCATGATATTCCTGTTGTACATGGAAGAACTTAGGGTTGGACTACAGCCTTGGAGACCAGGGTTCAAATCCCCACTCAGTCACAAAAAAACAATGAGTGACCATGGGCAAGTTATACTCTGTCAACCTGTGAGGAAGGTAAAGGCAACCCCCTCTGAACAAATCTTGCCAGGAAAACCCTGTGATTGGTTCACAATAAGTCAGAAGTGACTTGAAGGCACACAACAACAACAAATGTACATGGCAAAAAGTCAATGTTTAAAGAGAAAGATGGTAACCCAAAATCTAAAGAAATTTTCAATTGGCATTGGGCTAGGTTTTACTTTAAAAAGTGTACTGAATGTACGTTATTATGGTTAAAGATGGTTTTAAACAAGGCATACTAAAAGAAGCTGAGCATTCTTTAATTCAGGATTCTTGATATTCTGTATATTGCAGATTGCTTTAAGCACAAGGAATGGCAAAGTAGGTATATAATTTTATGGAACTTGGCCAGTAACAACAAACTTCTTGGGAAAAGTCTGTTTTTCTGTTCTAAGTTGGTTTCTTGTGTGGCTTTTTGGAGGGACAGCATGCTGTTATTGCACAAAATGAATAGCATGATCCTCTACTGGCATGTAAAGATTCAGAAGAATCCTGTGGTATAACTTTGGGATAGTTCCATTCAGAGTAGAGAAGATGGAACAGCATGTCTAAATGCTCTTGCACCTGGAAAAAAAACCCTGCCCTTAGAAAGTGAGATCATCATAGAGAAGAGGGGTAGGGGTGGAAATTGCCTCATTTTGCATCAGGGTACTGCTGTGGAGCTATGTTTGGCCAAGCACTCAAAGATCCTCAGGTTTTTTTTAAGTTAATGCATAAAATTTAGGTAAAACAGACTAAAAATTAACTGAGATTAATAAATAATTTCCACTAAATATGATGAAATTCATTAAAATCCCTCCCACTCAGTGTTAACAAAAAAAAAAATCCTCTCCATTCATACTTAATTATTAAATCTATATTTATGTACATGTGAAATTTAATTTTTCTGATATTAACTACTGAAACTGAACAAGAAATAATTTCACACTATTTAGAATGATTTTACAGTCAGCCTTCCACATTTGCAGGTTTCACTTTCACAGATCTGATTATTTGCAAGTTTCTCCAATGCCTGCCCTCCCCTCCAACCTCAAGCACTTCTTTTCTGGGAGGAACCTTCTGTCTTGGTGGCTCCGATCAGGCTGTGCAGCCTTTTAAAACCCATCTCTGCCCTCCTCTTCCGCCTCTACCAGCTGCTGCCTGGCCAGCTAGGATGGATCACAGCCTGATTTATCAGCATCACAAACCCTCTCCCAATGCCTCACACACACCAAGGAAGGAGATGGGCCAGACAGGAAGTACAGAGCCATCGTCCCAACCTTTTCTCTCTTCTTTCCCTGACCGTGCTTCAGCCCCCTTCCCCCAAAACACACAAATATTTTTTTGCAGAGGTCCTGTGCCCCTAAACCTAGCGAATGTGAAGTTCCTTTTCCCATTGGCTGTACATTTAGACATTTGCTACTGAATTTTGGCAGTGAACCACCAATTTGGATTTAAAAAGAAGCATCATGTGGGGGGCACAATAAAGGGCATGGAGGCAGCATGTGGCCCGTGGGCCTCATTTTGTCCACCCTTCTGTGTAGGATACTCCTGCTGTGGCAAAACAGTACCTCATGTAATTTTTGAAGTTGAACAGCGAAGTTGAGGCTATTCCACTTGGATATTACCTTGGGTATTCTGTGGAAGATATTTTAAGACTCTACTTGCACACACACAAAACTAAAATTAGAACAGACATTTGCCATTTTATGCATGGATAAGTTTTCCAGTTGAAATTAGTCTGCAGTTCCTTAATGGTAAAAATACAAAAGGAAAGTTTTGTTGGATGTAGATTGCTTCAGAGTACATCAGCTCATATAGATTAAGGCATTGCTGGGGAAAATGAGACCTAATTGACATTGCTCTCTCTATTGTGATGAAGAAGATTATTATTGTTGTTGTTGTGTCCCTCCAAGTCATTTCCAACTTACGGCAACCCTAAGGCAAACCTGTCATGGAGTTTTCTGGGACTGAGAGTGTGTAATGCAGCCAAGGTCACCCAGTGAGTTTCCATGGCTGAGTGGGGAATGGAACCCCGGTCCCTAGGGTCGCAGTCCAGCTCTCAAGCTGCTACACCATATTGGCTCTCATGACGAAAATTACCAATACTTAAGTAAGTTGAGCTACAGCTTAATAGCAATAGCTGTAATAAACAGCTGCCATCCGAGCTGTTTGTAAAAAACTGCTTTGTCTAGAGAGATTCTGGTGCACTTCCCCACCCCACCCCCAAGGTGCTTAAGCAGAACATGAACAGTTTTTCTATTTTGTAGAAATATATTGCATAGCTGTTGTGAGATTTCACTTGTCAGATTTACAAAACTATTTGGAGACACCCACACACCCTTTTTTCCCTTCTTGTTAATGGTACATTTGAACTAATGATAGCACTACAGGACCTTGTCAGAAGGCTACCTGGCATCATGTGTCCATACAGTTGTGGATATTTATGGCCATTAGGTTTGGATGAATTTCTCAATTGTTTTGTGGGCATGGATGGTCTTATTAAGGATGCACCCCTTTCTGTTGCTCCTGCCAATGCCGAATCACAAGCATGCATGTAAACAGAATGCAGTGATCTCATTGGACTTCATTTACCCTTGCAAATTGCAGCCACAAACTGTTTTTCTGCCTCTGAATAGCCAAGATGATTGTTCAGGAATTCCATTTTCCATGCTTAAAATACAAGCCACTGTTGAGTGGAGAAACACAAAAACATCCCACACTTGTTTAAAATCCCAGAGGACAAATCTGTGTGTTTGCTTTCTTTCTTTCTGCTAATGTGTAAAAGTTTTTTTTTCCTTGAATTAATAAAAATCTTCAACAAGAGTTAAACAAGAGGTGTTTTGGTAATGGGGATGTAATGATGGAGGAAATAACATTCTCTTACTCATTATTTAAAGAACAATACATTAATACTGGGTTATTTTTTATCATGATGATTTTCACTTAAAAATGCAAAAATGATCCTAAATCTCCTTCAAAGAGCAATGTTTAAGAGTTTTACAATGAGTAAAATTTACATTTTAAAAAAAAAAAAAACACCATAATGTTATCCATTGTCAAAATATTTTGCCAAAAAAAATTTTTTTTTGTTGCTGCTTCAGAAAACTTACTGGTTCCAAGCTCTGCCACAAGAGAGGTTAGGATATAGACCCTAAAGGAACCTGGCCCAACCAGGAACTCTCAAGATGTGTTAGAATACAGTTTATATAACGCAGTTTATGTAGCTGGCTGTGGAATTATGAGAGTTGTATTCCAGCACATTTGCAGTGCGCCAGATTGGATGTCTGACTGCGTTGACTTTTCACAGTGTGTGTTTATGTTTCAACTCTTTAGCAAGACTCCATTTGATCTGTGGGTATATTAAACAATTTTACAAATTAGGATGGAGGGAAGTGTGTGGACACCCTTCCCTTCCTACTCCTTACTGTGACCAAGATTTATGGAAATGCTTCCCCTGGAGTTTCTTTATCACTCTGAGTGTGGTGTGCCTCTAAAGAAGAGAACAGTTATTAAATGCCTTACGCTAGCATTTCATTACTAGGAGGCTGTTATTCCTATTAGCCTGCTGAGTCAGGCTAGAGGAATTATCTAATTCAGTACCAAGTGGCATCCGAAGAAGTGGATTTATATCCACAAAAGCTCATGCAAAAATTAAAACCAGTTAGTCTTAAAAGTGCTTCCAAATTTCTTTGTTTTGTTTTTTTAATCCCACTTCCTTCCTCCTTTTTATGCTGCAAGAGACCAGCATGGCCACTTCTTTGAAAACTACCTGATAGGGAAGAAGAAAGGATGTTTGGAAGGGATTTTAGAGGAGTCTGAAGCAACTGATGATCTTGTCCTCTTTGTTGCCACTGGGATGTGTTGAATCAACCTATGCAATTTTACTTTTTCTCAGTCTTATAAATGCAGAAATCCTATCTCTCCCCGGCCCTGCTGCAAAAGGAAAAAAAAATTCTCTTATTTTTGGTGTGTTGGCAAAACTGTCTCTTGAATTATGGCCATGAGAATTGTTGAAAGGGGAGGCGCTCAGCTAAATAGCTAGTGCCTTTTTGCCAATGGGTTATTTTTGGTGTCTTCAATTACAGTCTTCTTTCTTGTTCTCCCTCTGGCAACCGCACTGGTGTCATGTAAATGTATGCTGAGTTGCAATAGCAAAGCCGCTAAATGAATAAGCCCCTCTGGGGGGTGGGGTAAAGGACACGTTTACGGCAGTGTGCCTTCCTCCTCCTACTCTTTCCTTCTCCTGTCTGCCCTCCCCCTGCCTCTACAATTAAAGATCTTGACTTCTTGTAATAAATAAATATCCCTTGGTCAGGGATATTTTGACTTGAGAGTAGCAACAGGAAGTTTCACTTGGAAGATGCTGCATACGAGCTGGAATTGTGGTTAGGCTTTTAAATGTTGCCTCAGAGGGAAACTATGAAAATGTTTAATGCTGAATTTGCCTTGTGTTGTACATGTTAATAGTAACAACTGTGACAGTTAGCTTTACAGCAGTTACGTGTACTGTAGAACTAGAATTGAGGAGAAATGTTGGGCCCCCTTTGATCACATATTATAACAAGCAGCCCCCCCCTTTTCCCAGTTGTCTTCTCATCCAATAAGGCTCAGTGTAAACACATGGGTTTGTGAATGGCAAAGTCTTCAGTGTCTGACTTCTGTTTGAGAAGCAGCCAGGAGTGACTAACTCCTCTTAATCCAATTTATAGAGGATTTTCTCTATTTCTCTTTCTCTCTCTCTCTTAAATACCAACTTTTTATTATTATTATTCCTTCTCAGTTAGTAGACAAGCAGAAGGGTCTGTGATAACAACTGATTGTTCAGATTTCTTTCACACAAAGGTTTTTAAATGGTACCTTTTGAGGTTTTATGCTCAGAATTCAGGAAAGGGTTTTTTTAACTATAGCTCCCAGAATCCCCTATGTAGCAAGGCCAAGACTTTTTGATGTTACAGTAGCACTTGGGTTCTTGTCCGGCTACAGCCTCTCCCCTTTTGTAAACAGGATATAGTCACTAGATTAGATCCAGATATTGTTATTTACTTGAAGAAGTTAGTTAGGGACTACAAAGCCCTTTGATTTCAGGGAGTCTACTGTAGTTGACTAAATTTGGATCCAAACCATTGTGTATTGCATGACTTGTTGCTGACTTGTGCTCTCCTCGTCTCTCTCTGCCTCATGGTTCACCACCTTCTATGGTGATTCCTATAACCATGACCAAGGAAGTGCACAGTCATCCAACTTTCTCTTTATCTTATTAAGTTCTTAGGTTTGGGAGGATTTTTTTTAATATATATATATAACTTTGCTGTATACATAAATAAACACATGTCTGCTAAGAAGGCTGAAACCAAAAGCTTCTGATCCTTCTATGGTGTTCTTTACATCATTGTCCTGTTTCCTATCTCCCAAAGAGCTCTCTTAAGTGTGCGAATCCAGCTTAACCTTTGACTCAGGTGCTGCCCAGTGCAAATGGGGGTTAGTTCGGCCATCTGTCCTTTCCATTGCTGAATATTACCTATAGTTTTTCTGCCTTCCTTACTATTGAAGCAACATGTCTACAGCACTATTCATTCAAAGTCGCTTCAGATGTCCTTTTAAGAGGTGTCTTAGAGCAGTTTTATCTGAGAAGTCAAAAGATAAGTAATGCCTCTTGCTAGAAAGGAAATCTGTCTGAAGCAGGATTGAGCAATGGTTGGTCACAGATGTTACTGGACTTCAGCTGCCATCAGCCCTAGCCAGCGGAGTTAGGGGTGAGATATGGTGGGAAGCATAGTTCAAGAACATTGAGAGGACCACACATGTCCTACTTCTGAACACAGACCAAGAATTTCACTTTACACTAGACTATGGGTCAGCTAAGTAACTCCCCCAAGACACTTTTTCCAGTTCTCCAGCTCGCTTAGGCTATCTTTTTTTTTTTTTTTTTTGGCAAAGGGGAGGTAAATTATTTCTCCTGGACACTTTTTAAATTGGCTCACTGTTTAACATCAAAGAATGCCCATTTTTTGAGAACTACAAGTATATGAGTAAGCTTGTCTGGTTCTCCCCCACCCCCATTTTGGAGATTTTTTTTGGCTGAAAATTGGCACCTGGACCCACCACAGTTGCCTACCACTGCATTAGACCATCATGTAATTGAGTGTCTAATTGCTTCCCCAACTCCGGTATCAAAAGTATCCTCAAACTCCTAAGAGTAGATTTTTAATACATTCAGTAGGTTTCATTTATTTATTTATGTAAAGCCATTTTCTAGGGGAAGCTGTACAATATTACAGTAACTGCGGAGCATTGTATGTCTGTCTATCTATTATGGTGCACTACAGAGAATTAAGCTCAAAAATTTTTAAGAAAATGCTAAGATAAGTAAATGCGCAAAGTGAATATAGTATACACTTGTCGTTTGGAACCTTATTACCCTGCCCCACCCATTTTCTCGTTGTTTCATGATAATAAGGTAATTTGGGAAGTGATGTAGTAGATAGGATCGGAGGCTACAGCAGGAAGACCTAGTTCAGTTTCTTCCTTAGTTATGAAGTTCACAAAGATAGAAACCGGTCAGTCTTAAAGGTGCTGCCCCTCTCCTCTCTCTTTTTATGCTGCAAGAGATTAACAGAGCTACATCTTTGAAAAGGTAATCTTAGGTCAGTCACAGATTTTTAGCATAGCTTATCCAAGAAGGTTTTGTTGATGGGAATAAAATAGAAGACTAATTCCTTTTGGAAGAGGGACAGCAGACGCAAACCATCATGTTCTGCCTATGAATTATTTTCAAGCCCTGACACTGTCTTCAGGGTTCCCCCACCCCACCCCACCCTGATCTCTGGCTTCAGTAGTTTGCCCAAATAATTGGCAGGGGTGGGGCGATACCTCAGTCTCTTTAATAATATCTCTTTATAGATGTACAGACTCTGTAAGATTCCAGACATTGTCTGATGAGATTGAAATTTGAGCTCTTTTTGAATTGAGCTTGAGGGTTAGAGATAGGATTTGGCTTTGAGTGGCCTGGGATAACCTGTGCTGGAAGACAGACCCATAAGTGGAAGAGTCTGGCCCTCTTGTTTCTGCTAGGCTTCTCACTAGCTTTTGATACCCATTGCCTTTTCATCTTCTTCTTGATAGGTTGGCTGGGATAGAATCTAGAGGCACTATGTTACAGTTGTGGCTTCTGGTTCATTTGTGTGTGTGCGTGTGTGTGTGTGTGTGTGTGTATTCCTTTAAATTGTTTCTGTAGACACTCCTGGAAATATAATTGAATGGTGATATATGGATGCTTATAATAAATAAATATAAGATGCTGCATATGGAAGTTTTCCTCCCCAAGAGTTTAGGATTGGTTTGTGTGTATCAACAAACATGTGGTTCTGGGTAATGCAATAGACATTATATGGTTGGACTTTGGAAGGGCTTTTGCTAACAGTACTTCACCAGATGCTCCTGGGTAAATATAACAGTCATGGAATAAGAGGATGTACTCTCTGTAAGGCTGTTTACTTGTTAAAGAAATGAAACAGATAGTAGGTATAAATGGACAGTTCTCCCAGTAGAAGAGAATAGCCAGTACCCAAGGATTTGTATTGGGACTGGTGCTGTGTAACATTTAACCAGTTATCTAGAGTCAGGTTCAAGAACCAAAGTAGCTTCTTTTACAGATGATTCCAAATAAGCAATGCATAGGAGAGAACAATTTTTGAACCATCCAGGGGCTTTAAGCATTTTAGGGGAGCTGGATAGGACCTGCAACCTCAGCATTATCACTCGGTTTGGTCTGAACCTGGGAAACCCCAAATTCATTAAATGTCAGAAGAGAAACACATTTCATATACAACCTGTCAATTGTACAAGTCTACCCTCATTACATAACTCCTTTTTGAATGCTCCATAGCTTGTCTAGTAGCATTATCCCATACAAAGCATTAACTCTTCAGCATTTGTGAACATGACTCATTTTCATCACTTGTCCATATCCTCTACCCTTCTATGCTGTGGATATAAAAACCATGCAGCAATATAATTGCTCTAGCTGCTGTTGGTGACATTCAGTTTACACTAGCTATCAACCATTGCCTCTAAATGTAATAAACTACTTCCCTCAAATTACAATGTGCTTGCTTCACCCATGACTGCATACTGTAGGAATGGGAAATCCAGTTTTACTGGTATGTAGGCATTCTGGGGCCAATGACATTTACTTCCATCAGGTATCTCTCCCATGGAAGAGCGAGCCTACCTGGTTTGAAGAATCCTGGGACACCTGTGTCTACACCCTGCCTCTTCCTGTTGAGCCTACGCTAGCTATGTTGAAATAACTCCCTCATTGTGCACAGTCATTAAAAAAAAAAGATAAACAGTTGCCTGCCCAAAGGCTAGTGCCAAGATTCTCAAACTTAAAGCTTCTGAGAGGAATTAATTTTCCTGCTCATACCACATGTGCTTTGTCTGCTATCTTCATCATGCCAAACTCTGAATTGCTCTTTAGGGAGTACAGTAACGAAACAACTGTTGTCAGCAGTCCAGCTAATAGTAATTTACAAATTCCATTTCCCTCATCCCACATATCCACACTTCCCAGTTTAGAGCAGGCAACATGCACCAGATGCTGTTGGGAAACAGGAGTCTTCCTGTCCCAAAGGGCCCGTGTTGCACTCTGCTCTTGGAAGTATGGGTGAATGCACACAGTGAAAATTTTAGTTCCAGTTCCGGTTCTCTTTAAAGCACAGTTCTCCTAGTGTTTTCTGGCAATTTGGTGTATGTTCTTTAAATGTAGATTTATTGGAATGTCTTCTCTCAAGGGTTCTTGAAAATACACCCTTGCTAATGAAAATAAAGCTTGCCGTTGTCTCTTTTCCAAATTGTAATCACTTTTGGCAGTGTCCAGATACAGTGTTGACATGATGACTTCTACTGAAGATCACTTAGTTTTTCTGATGGATAAATGTGCAGGAGTGAAGTTAAATCCTTGAAAATTTCCACATGGTCTTTTTCTGGGAAGATCTGTCATCTTGCCTAGCTCCATGTTACTAAGAGTCCAGGACAGGGTAGTGAAATGACTATTAGATCTGAATGTGGGGAAGGTTGTAAGTTCAGTATTGCATGTCACTGTCTTTCAGCCTAATCTTCTTTGTTGGGCTGGGTGGGAATAAGTCACAACAATTACAAAAGCACTCTGGGATCTGTAGGCATGATTCTTCTTCCTCCATCCCCACAAAAAAGGCTGAGAAGAAACTTGGATTACCTCTTGCTTTGCTGTCTGCTGAACTGTCTGGTGTGTATAGAAAAGTTTGGGTTCTTGCAAAATATTTGCAGTTAATCTTTAGTGGCCGTTTTGATTTTATTTAAAGCACTTTTAGCTAATACATATATATTCTACGTGCTATAGACCAAACTTTGAGCGGGCATAGTTATGTCAACAGACAAAAGGCCTGAGGAATGTGTATCGAACTCTCCATTCCTGGCCTGTTTAGTCAGGCTTGGAAAAACTTGGAAGTTTTTTAGCAAAATGATGGGTCTCTTGAACCTGCTCCAGTTCAAGTTTTCATTGGAGTTGAATCTTTGCTATTCTCAGTGTAGCTTTATGAGGCATTCCATTTTTCTTTTGTTCTTTCTTTTAAAAAAAAAAATTCTCTCAAAGAAGCCAATAAATGTCATGTCTTCACTTCCTTTCAAGTCCAGCTTGGTTTGTTTATCTTGAGTCATGCATTTCTTTCTCATATTGAGGGAAGTAACAAGATAAGAAGATAGGCTCTTAGCCTTTGAGTTTTGAAGCGTATATTCCAGATGATAAACCAGCAACAGTGCCAGTTAAAAGTAAATGCAGGTAGGTTACAGCCAGCTATGGAAGAGTGTCAGCAAGTCTGGCAACTAGCTGTAGACTCTCCCCATTCCTTCTTTTAGCTATTAAAGAATTTGAAGGTAGAAATCTTGAACCTCTGATTTTAAAAGATAGGTGAATAACACTGTTTTATTTGGTAATTTATGAGATGAAGAGTTCTTTTCGGACTGACACTCCCCAAATCTCCATCTCACATGACCACTGGCTATGTAGCTGGATATTCTGGGAATTGTGGCCCCAAATAGCCTTCCTAATTTCTAGTTAAATTCATGTTTATAGAGTCATGACTATTCTATGTAACATCTATGTATTCAGGCTTCAACAAATGATTTTTCTCTAGTAAGGAAATTTTCTGTTCTTTTCAAGAAGTTAGTGGAAACAAATAATATATATTTGAACTTTCTAAGTGATGGTGGTTGTAGTTCTTACATGTATTGTTCTTATTGTGGATGAGCATTTTCTCCAAGTATCAAAGTACCTAATAAACAATTTACAGTAAGCCAAATATTTCTCAAAACACTTTGAGATTTTTTTGGTAACGGTTTTGAAGAACTTGGTTCTTGCCTTTAAAAGTTGTTGTTGTTGTTGTTGTCATCACCATCATCTTCATTATCCCACCTTTTCCCCAGTCTGGGTCTCAAGGCAACAAACGTTTAAACAGACACAGGTAAAAATATACATTATACAGTTGTTTAAAGTATAATTAAACTATTAGTAGAGTTAAAAGCAATTAAAAGCATGACCATTAAAAGAAAATTAACAAATGTAAACAGTACAGCAAACTGTGAAAGATTCCTTCCCTTTGAGCAGTCAGTCCCCAGAGGCCTGCTGAAACAAATCTTCTTCTGCCTATGGAAAAGTAACTAGTAGAGCACATGTCTGACCACTCTAGGAAAAGTGCCAATCTAACCTCTCTTGCATTTGGCAGTTCTTTTGTCCAGCTATTTTCTGAACATTCAGAAAAGGTAGTTAATACAGGCTTCATGTGACAGTGCTAATTTAAAATGAACACAGAATTTCTTGTTTCAGTAGGTCTTAATATCTTCTTACATGTACAAAGCTAGCATCATCTTAAGGCAATTTTGCAATGTAGAATGTTGGGCGCACTTGAATATGCAGTCTCTCCTATGTATTTTTAAGATGGCGTAGCCCAAATAAATAAGTAACAAATGTCACATCCAAATTTACTCCAGCTCTGAGCATAATTTATGCCTCTTGTAGACTGCCTGAAGTACATATTTGTCACTATAAACAGAGGGGAGCTTTCTTCCACAGTGCAGATAGTGATATCCAAATTCTCAAACTGAATAGTAGATATCTAGTCCATCTTTCTTGGATCTAATCCTACACATTGTCTTTATTTCTGAGTTATACAGCCAACCATATGTTTTCAGTGATGGAGGGCAGCCATAGATTCTTCATCCCAGTAAGCATCACCAGGTGTATCTGGATACCCATGTAACTCCTAGGGATTCATCCAGTATACAGTGTCCATTTTGGGATTTTGAAATGGCGATCTCATGACCACAATACATGGCCTAATTTTATAACAATTCTATTTCTTCTTTTTCCCCTAGTTTTTGTACTACTTAGTTTGTTGAATCCTGAAGAAATGGAAGTGTACTACATTTTTGTGGCATTTGGCATAATCTTAGAATCATATAATCATAGAAATATAGAGTTGGAAGAGACCACACGAGGCCATCCAGTCCAACCCCCTGCCATGCAGGAACACCCTCAAAGCACTCCTGACAGATGGCCATCGAGCCTCTGCTTAAAAACCTCCAAGAAGGGAGACTCCACTACACTCTGAGGCAGCATATTCCACTGCCGGACAGCCCTGACTGTCAGGAAGTTCTTCCTGAGGTTCAGGTGGAATCTCCTTTTCTGCAGCTTGAATCCATTGCTCCTTGTCGTGGTCTCTGCAGCAGCAGAAAACAAGCCCTCTCCTTCCTCTACATGGCATCCCTTCAAATATTTAAACATGGCTATCATGTCCCCTCTCAACCTTCTCTTCTGGAGACTAAACATACCCAGCTCTCTAAGTCTGTCCTCATAGGGCATGGCTTCCAGGCCTCTCACCATTTTGGTCGCCCTCCTCTGGACTTGCTCCAGCTTGTCAATATCCTTCTTGAATTGGGGTGCCCAGAACTGGACACAGTATTCAAGATGAGGTCTAACCAAAGCAGAGTAGAATGGTACCAGTACCTCCCTTGATCTAGACACCATACTCCTTAGGGCCACCGTAAGTTGCTCCTATTGATCTTAATAAATGCTCCTATTGATCTTAATAAAGGTATTGCCCAATAGTGAATTTAGTCTTCACTAATGGACCACATGGCTGCTGTGGGACTCTTGGTATAAGCCCGTAGCAGGGAAGAGAACAGTAGTTCAGTCTATAGTGGTCACTTTGTCAAGATAAGAGATGAAAGGGTACCTGTAAAAAAACAGTCTCCATGGCTGCCTTGCAATAGATCATTAATGGTGACTTACTGCAAGTCTGTTGGGATAACAACCAGAAGTGCATTCCACATCCACAGTCTAAACTACTCAACCCTGATTATTGCTTCTTTTGAGTTTTTGATTTTTTTTAATGAGCTTAGTTTATGGCATTATTGACTTGTTTGTAATTTTATTTCATCATCTTTCTCTGTTTCTTTCCTTTTGGGATTTTCCTTTTCAAAAAAGAAGGGGCAGAGTGCAAACACGTTGTTTTGATGACCTCTGTGTGGTGCCTCTAACACGTTCTGCAGAAGCTTCTAAGCCTATCCAAGAGTTAGAAACTAGAGCACCTGGCCTTTGCTGCATGCCACAGCATTGACCTGCTTTCCATCTTATCTCACTACACTGTAAACTGTATGTTACAGAGCAGATAAGGTATAAGCAGAGCATGCGACCAGTATGAATAGCCCAATTTGCACTCAAACAATCCTCCCCTTGCCTAAATGGTGCATGAGACCAGATCTTAGAAGTCTTTTTTAAAAAAAATATAGATACATACAGACATACTAATAATTAAATGCTTTCTGAACTACAAGTACCAGAATCTGGCTACCAACATGATCAATGGTCATATTGCTTGAGGAAGTCTGGGAATTGTAGTCCCCCAGAAGAACTCTGTATTCTGAGCAAAGCTTTAGTGGGCAGCCACACATTTGTGCTACATTTAGTATAAACTTCTTCAAAAAGGAAATCAACTCATGTATAGCCAGTCAGTGATGGCTGGTGGTTCCCTTGCTAGTGGAGCCGTGAATCTATTTCTGGTTTTAGTTGGACTTTAAAGGAGCTATCCAAGGTGCCAAATTCCAACTCTCAAATAATTTCAGTAGCTCCTTTAAGGCTATCCCAAACCTGGGGTGGATTCACTGTACCACTGGCATTGGAGCTACCAGCTGCCACTTTGTACAGCTGTACACAACTGGGCTTTCACAGCGTTCAAGCAAATTCTCAAAGATTATCCTGGCCTGTTCTCTGGAACTATACCATTCCTTGACAGACAGGTCCCGTTAATTTCATTTATATTTAATCTACTGTGCAGCAAACTGTGTTTGCATCCTCTGGTTTTACAGACATTGAAGGAGATTGCATAGAAGACAACTTTAGCTCCTCTTCATCCAAATCATTTTTACCTCTCCCTTGATCAGTGCACAAAAGCACTTTCTAGTTTGGAATCATTAAGTTCAGCCAGAAATGAAAATTTAAACAAGTCTTTTGCTCAAGCGTTTGGTCTGAGGTGTTTTGTACAAGGCAGTAAGAAAAAACTGGAGAGAACTTTACATTGTATATATTTTCTCCTTGGCTTCAGGCAAGACTGTTCTTTCAGCATAAGTTTTGTTACCTAAAAGACAGTCGTTTTTTTAGCCAGGAATATAATATTATTCCCTTCTCAAAGGATCTTTGCCATAGGAAAGAAAATTACTTGCCAGAGAATAGAGGCAGCCCATGAACAAAGACATGTACTAATTTACAGCTTCAAACAATGTCTTAGTTGGTTGTGGAGGGATATGTATATGGAATCTCTGTGTGAAATTCATGTGGAATGTATATGGAACATTTTAACAGCCTGAACCAGGATGACGGCGTTTTGGCTCCACATCAGTGGCGGAAGGCCTCAGTTTCAGACTGCTGTGTGGTTTGTGGAATGATAACTGTCCTCCAGCAATTGGGAGGGGCTCCCAATCTCTGCAAAGTTTTCTGCCCCATAGTCCTTTCTACAAAGTCATCTGGGACACTGTTATTTTTTGAAGTTTAGTAAACAATAGTTGTACAGCACAATGGGATCTGCATCTCTTTCAGGCAGGTAATAGGGTACCCATGTGCCTCCAGCAGATTTTGGACTCCAGCTTTCATCACCCCTGAAAGTTGTCTGTGCTTGCTGGGGATCATGGGGTGGACATCCATCAACTTCTCATCAGTAACAGGTTCTTCCCCTCTGCTGTCCAGTGTTGTTATGTGCCTTTCAGTCATTTCCAATTTACGGTGGCCCTAAGGCAACCCTATCAGAGTTTTCTTGGCAAGGTTTGTTCAGAGGTTGTTTGCCTTTGCCATCCTCTGAGACAGAGAGAATATGACTTGCCCAGCATCACCTACAGGATTTCCATGGCTGAGTGGAGATTTGAACCCTTGTCTCCAGAACTCTAATCTGACACTCAAACCACTACACCATGCTGGCTAATGTTGTGAAGTATTTGTTGTTGTTGTGTGCCTTCAAGTCATTTTTGACTTACAGCAACACTAAGGTGATGCTGTTGTGGGGCATTCTTGGCAAGATTTGTTCAGGGTTGTTGACCTTTTTCTTCTTCTGAGGCTGAGAGAGTGTGACTTGTCCAAGGTCACCCAGTGGTTTTCCATGGTTGAGTGGGTATCCAAACTCTGGTCTCCAGAGTTGTAGTTAGATAATCACACCACTGCATAATACTGGCAAGACCTAATTCTTTACTATCTTCAGAGCTAATGTGGTCTACAATTTCCACCAATGCAAACAATCATAAGAGGAAAGAAGTATAGTAAGAAAGAAGAGCACTTCCATATATTGTTTGTTTACAGCTCCTGGTGTCCCTCACTCCTGGCTGAGCTGGTTAAGGATGATTGGAGTTGAGTCCAACAATATCTGGAGAGCCATACTATTCCCAACTCCTTGAATATAAAGTAATATTTAGTGTTAATCTATGATCTTGGATTCCTGTTTTGAAGAAAATGTGGTGTATAAATAAATTTAATAGTAATAAGCCCCAGTGTGGCCATTGGTAAGAACTTAGAGGGATTATAGTCCAAAACATGTAGAATTTTCCAAGTTCCCACTCCTGGCTTATATGATTCCTAGGCCACTCAAAAATGTGCTAGCATTGGTTTGGGCAGTAGATGGATACTGAGGTAACTGCAAGGACTTTTTTCAAGAAGCAAGAGGAGCAAAATCACTTCTGATCCAACACAAGACATTCATGTAATCCAGTCTTGAAGTGGATGCAGATACTTTAAGTTTAAATAATGGATTCAGTAGTGTGGTGTGGGCATTATATTCTGTAGTGTAATGTGACAGCAACCTTCAGGGTTGAGCTTTATCTGCTGCATGGGGTGGGGGCATACAAGTTTCTTGGGTAATGATTAAACTTGTGCAACTAAATGAGAAATCTATAATCATTCGCACAAGTGATGACTCTAGCCTCTGGCTGCAGGGGTAGTGGATTGAGGTAAATGATCCAGCTGGCACTCAGTAGACTATTAGTGAAGTACGCACAATGTGTTTTTTTTTATTAAAGTAGGCTGTGTCAAAGTGTCTGGGCTTGAACAGGCATGCTTTCAAAGGAGGGAGTGTAGCTATACTAGATTCTTGTTGCTTCAAAAGGTGTAGTAGAAGACCTGTTGCTTTAACTGTGCTTGAAACAAGCTTAGGCTGGAAGATGTTTTTGCAAGGCATTCTGTGACTGTAGCCCAGCCTCAGATGAGCTTTTCATGCTTTCTTCCAATAGAAAATAAGGTAACGAGTTGTAAGGCAGGGCGTTATGATGTGGGTAGCAGTTCTGGATAATCTTAATGCACAGGATGAAATTATCTGTGACTGGCTGGTACTCCTTGGCTTTGAAAAGTATGCTGCTCTAATCCTCCTTAAGAGCTACATGGTCTCAATCTTGAGAAAGTTTGAATAGTTGAAGGGTGAAGGAAGAGAAGACCCGGTCACTCCTCCTTATTAGATGTCACCTTAATTGTGAATTAAAAATTAGAGGTATCTCTGTTGGAGTAAGAGTAGAAGTGCACCTATAATGAGAGGAGGAATTTTTTTAAAGGGTGTGAGGGAGATAGAAGTCTTGGACCCATGGTGAGAAACTGATATGCTGAGACAAAGGGACAAAGAAGGGGACAAGAGGCACAGAAGGATTTTTACTAGAAATTTCTATATGGATGATAAAACCTGTTCACATAATTACAGTTCTCCCCTCCTCACATAACTATGAGGGATAGAAAGTTGAATCTTCAAAATACAGTTGGCCCTCCACATTCGCTAGAATTAGGGGCACAGGACCCTCACAAAAGTGAAAAATTCGCAAATATCAAAATTTGTGTGCCTGAGGGAGGCAAGTGAGGCACGGGTAGGGAGAGTGGACACCCAGGGTCTAAACAAGGTCAGGGAAAGGAGATGGTAGGCATGGTTTTCCTGTACTTCATCTCTCTTGCCCATGTCCTTCCTTGGTTGTATGGAGGGCTTTCGGAGGGGGCTTGTGGTGCTGAGAAATCAGGCTTTGAGCAGTCCTTGGCTGGCCAAGCAGTGACCGGTAGAAGAGGAGGACTGAAGGCTGGTTTTTAAAGAGCTGCATGGCCTGATTGGAGCTGCCAAGAGGGAAGGTTCCCCCAAAAAGGAAGCACCTGAGGTGGGGGGGCAATGGTTGGAGAAATTTGCAAATCATCAGATCTGTGAATATTAAAGCCACAAATGTGGAGAGCTGACTGTATTTTTTTATATGGTGCTTGGGATCTTTTTCCATGCTCACATTTTGGGATAAGAAACCCAGCATTATCCATATTCTGCAGCACATAGATGCCAAGTATCAATAAAATATAGCCATATTTTATTGATACTTGGCATCTATGTGCTGCAGAATATGGAGAATGCTGGGTTTCTTATCCCAAAATGTGAGCATGGAGAAATATCACAAGCACCATATAAAAGATCACAAGCACCCAGTAGACTTTCTCCTACTTATACCATTGTTTCAGTTGTTTTCACTTGTTTGTTACCTTTATTACCACCAGCTCCAGATGTGCCTTTCTTTCTGAGCAGTTATTTCCACTAAGCTTCCTCTAATCTTGAATCAGTTTACACGGCTGCTATAATTGAGTGGTAATGTAGATGGAAGGTTTGACCAAGCTGAATGGACTAGGAGATAATCATCTTACTCAGAAATAAATGTAGCGATTTGTACATATGCTGCTCCTTTCCTCACCAACATCAGAAATAATATTGTGGGGAGGGGGCAATACTGATTAATTAAAATAAATGTGCCTTTTATCTAATAGATTTTAAAAATTAAGAAAAAAGGGGATTGTAGTAGGGGGAAAACTGTATGCTACCTGATTTCAATTAGAAATTAATTTCATGCAGTGTTGTTCTTCTGATACTTATTAACCTGAATATGGTTCTGTTTTTCGGAAACAAAATATGTTGCAAGCATAATAACTGTTATCTAGTATAGTATCTTAAAAATCAAAATACAATCCAAATATTTTATGTTATTAAATCAGTTCATAAAATGTGGATGCTCTTATGATTTCTCTGTGGAACTGCTCACTGTGAATGGTTGTTGAGTACTGACATCTTAGCTGTAATCATCAAAAGCTCAGTGCATTTATCCTGATTTTTAGAGTTGACTGGAGAGCCTTGCTCTCTGAACCAGATGCCCTTCTGCTTTTGTAATCCTATATCTTTGGGGCCTGTTTGGGGAAGAGTTCTCAGCATATGCTTGCAAGCACTCTTATCTCTCTTATTGCTGTGTCTGTCGACAGAAGCAAAACCCTGGAATTGGTTAGTTTTCTAGGGCATTGATATTATGGCTTGCTTTAATAAGTTTGTGTTGGTCCACAAAATCCACATCTCAGATTTAAGAATGAAACCTGAAATATCTTTTGCATTATGGCACACTTCTAAATGCTGCCCACTTGCCAGATTTGTTATGGTAATGTCTCCCAGTGACCAGGAAAAAAATACTTTCCAAAGTGATTGTTCCAAAGACAGTAAAACATACTTTTTTGAACTGCAGCTCCCAGAATTCGCCCCCCAGGGTAGCCAGTGACCTTGCTGATTGAGGAATTCCAGGAAAGTCCAAAAAGTAACTTATCTAAGCTTTGCTCCATTCTACTACCACAAGACCCTGCCAGCTTATTTCTTTTTTCCAACCTGCTTTCATTTTTTATAAAAGTGGAGGGAACACTGTAATTTTTTTTTAATTCCACTGTGTTTCCATGAAAACAAAAGACTACCTTTACCCTAATCTTGGGCTAGATTTTAGAATAATTTACAGATGTATTTATAAACTTTCCAATGCCTCTCAAAGAAACATTGAATCATTTTTCAGCCACAGTTTCAAAAGATGTATCTTAAAAGCTACTTCCACTGTTTGGAGATTTTGTGGTCAACCCTTACATATATCTGCCGGGTTCTTCCAACTGTTTATATTCTAAATTATTCATTAAAATAGACCAGACTTGTTTTCCCCCAGAAAAATGCAATGCAAAGTCACTACTTTGCTGTTTGCTTTCAAGGTGTTACCTGGAATTGTAAGGAACAGTTGAAGTTGCATTCTGTTGGAGGAAAAAACTGATTTCTTCCTTCTTTTAAAACAAATGTCATTTTTCAGTTGATTTGGAATTAATGTAATTCTTTACTTCAGTGGAGCAAGCATAAACCTACCTTCCTTAGGGAAGTGGAAAAAGTAAGATTCATGTCTGGTCATCAGGACCTTAGCAATAGCAATAGCATGTGTATTTCTATACCGCTTATCAGCCAAGTGCTCTCCAAGCGGTTTACAATGTGTTAGTTAATTGGCCCCAACAAGCTCCTGCATCACCCGGTTCTGTTAGGTTCTGTTGTTTTGATACAGCTTAGTACAGCAGCCCCTCCACATTTGCAAGGATTAGGAGCATAGAACCCTCACAAAAGTGGGAAAATTGTGAACAGCTCTCTCCTACAGAGCTCCCCTATCTCATTCCTTTGCCTCTGGCCCTGGCATTGGTGGTAAGGGGGAGAAAAAAGACACAGTAAAGGACTTACTGATATTTTCCCCTCAAAAGAGCAAAGTTCTTGTCTTGGTTACTTCCAGTGGCCATCCTGAAAAGAGAGGGGTAAAGGCAAAGAGAGCACCTGACCAATCAGCAGCCATTACATAGCAGAAAGTACAGCCATGTGGCAGAGAGGATACACATCCAGCAGTGGGAGAGGGGCTTTCCTTACTCAAAAGGAAAAAAATGGCTGTTTTAAACACAAGCTTCCCAAGCCTAGGGTGAGGAATGCAAGGAAATGGAAGGAGGAAACAGTTGGCGGGGAGGGGGAGGCAAGCATGAGCCTCACAAATAACCAAATTCATGAAGGTCAAACCTATGAATGTGGAGGGAAGACTGTATTAGTTTATGATGTGTTAGGAAAATATGAGGATAACATAATCTTGTATTAATTGCAATCAAAGCCAAAAAGGAGAAACATTTGAGCAGTGGCAGTACAAAAGTTTGGAAAAAATAGTTTTTGGGACTACAGCTCCCAAAATTCCAGGCCAGGATGGCCAGTGCAGTGAAATGCAGTGCAGTGTGAGTGAAAGTCTGTAGTGGGTCATGGCTCACTGAGCTAAGTAATACAGAGATGAGTGTGTCTTTGGGGAAGATACGGCAGTGCTCAAAAAGGGCACCGTGGGGCTTGATAAACCCCTGCACTGAGCCCAGGAATCATGGCAAAACACCAGAGGCTGGCCCTGTTCTTCACCCCAGCGTTTGGCACTGAAAACTCCCAATTTCCTTTAACTTGGTTCTTTCATCTCTTCTAAGCCCACAACTCTGGCTTGCAAAACCACACAATGGCAATCTTCTGTGCTTTGGTATTTGCTTTACGTAAGGCTGGGAAGCTGAAATCTTATCCATTAGGGGGAAATGAATTTTAATTGCACTAACATATGTTACTACTTTTCTCATATGGTTTATGTGGCCTAGCAGGATGTTTGGAGCTTTATTTTGTGGATTGATCTTTGCCATGCCTGCAACTTTTTGGAGGCCTATAGCAGTGAGCAAGTGACTTGCTTTGCTAAGATAAATGGAGTTGGTGATCTGTAGTGTCTCACTATGTTGCACTCAGTGCAGCTGGAAAATACATGAACATGTTAAAAAGAAACTGTCCGTGAAACTGGCAGCAACTGCATTGCCATGGTGCCCTGCTCTTTTCCAGTGTTACTCTAATGTGGTAGTTTCTTGTCACACCGCTGCTGACGCCTCAGAAAGGGCCTGTTCAGCTTTTTTTAGGTAAGGACTGAAATGTGGTATATTAAAAGTCAAATTCCTGTCAAAATGCTTTAGCCCTAAAGGCAGGTTGGATATGTATTACATACATTTTTTTTTCCTTCTGGATAATCTAATGCAGCTGAAAGTAGGAAGTAGACTACTTGAAGGACTGTCTGCATGTGCATGAACCTGCCAGCAAGATTAGTGAGATTGGTAAGCATAGGAAACAAAGTCTTCTCACTGGCAGCCCCTTATTTGCAGATCTGAATCTGTTGAAAAGTGTGCTTTGAATCCCACCTTGTTTCATTTTAGGCATGATTTTAAATACTTAAATTTCTATCCATTTTTATTTAAAGAGAGTAGGCTATGGTTTAAATCACGATTGCTCTTGTGTTAATTTGTTAATTTGAAGTTGGGACTGTTGGTTTGAAGTGGTTTTCATGCTACTCTCTTAGTAATAATACTTTAGACATGGGTGTTGCAAGAAAATGTTTTTGTAGTGACTGTATGCTGCTTGAGGAAACCATCTTTTGAGGTGCGGTATCCCTGTTCTTCAAATTAATTAGTTCATAATGATTGGAGGGGGAAGGCAGCTCCCCTGTAAACAGCAATCCTGAACAACTGCTGCCATTCTTCCTTTACAGCCAAGCTATTTTCCTAGGGAAAAAGATGAAGTAAGAAGTTTGGCTTGACACTTGGTTTTCTTCTTCCTTTACTACTTTGTTTGTGGGGTGCAGCTTTTCCCCCTTACCTATTTTAAGGAGTGGTCTTACTGTAGATCAGGGCTTTCCAAATGATGTGTCATGACACATTGGTGTGTTGCCTGAAGTATGTAAATGTGTTGCCCCCCTGGGCTGAGAAAGACCTCCCACCCACTGCAGCAGTGGGCCAGGAACAGGTGGGAGGCTGCCTTTCCTGCTGCTGCCCTTGCCGGAATCTTTCCTTGATGGGGTCTTTCCTTGGGGTCTTTCCTTGGCGAGGGTGATAGCAGCCAGCCAGGATCGGGAAGAGAGGCTGCCTTTCCTGCTACTGCTTTCGCTGCTGCCCTCACTGGGGTCTTTTGTCGGCGAGGGCAATAGCAGCAAGCCAGGATCAGGTGGGGGGGCTGCCTTTTGCACTGTTTAACCTTTGGTTTGCTAGTAAAATTGAATTGCTGTGTTGCAAAATGATGAATGTCCAAAAAGTGTGTCACCAACATGAAAAGTTTGGAAAGCTTTGATGTAGAGTAACAGGATCTTCTCTTAGGAACCTCATGGTTGCAAATTTGGAGACCAGTATCCTTGGTCTACAGTTAATGTTCCTGGGGAACTGCTTTCTGGCAAATGATTGCTTCCCCAAGGAATGCCCCATAGTTTCAGCCATCACAGCCACCATTACTCTTTCTTCCCTGGATTGGTCAGGTATCCTCTCCCTCAAGAGTCCAGTTTCATCCGAGGAAGTATGACTGGTGATCTCTAGTCTAGTTAAACGCTTTATGGAAGTAGTGCTCCAAAGTGATGCCACAATAACCACAAATGGAGTGGAAGGTTGTTTTTGTTTTGTTTTGCTTTCCAATTGCAACAGGTATTCATTTACTTGTTTTGCTCTGCTAGGTTATACTAACTCTTGTTTCTTTTTTTTCTGGACCAGGGGCAGGCAAGATACTCCCAATTCCCTTGGATATTGCTTTTTCTGAAAAAGAAAAAGTGTAAATGCCTCACCTGGAATCCTCCAAGAGTGGCAATTTACCTTTATAATAGGCTACAAGCCCCTCCTGCACTGTTAATCATACAAAAAAAATCTTCTTTTCAAAAAGAGAGGTGGACTTCTGGATACTTCTAGTTTTGTCTTTGCCGTTTTATGACAATTTGTCATCCCTAAACAGTCCTGATGTTGAAGATTGTCCCACAGAATTATTGAAGTTACCCTCCTTTGTTTAGGCAAATAAGTAACCTGTAAACAGCCTTAAAATAAACATTGTGCTTCAGGAAACCATCTAAGATTGTACAATGTCCCAATCTGTTTAAAGTTTAAAAGACAAGAGCCATTACTCTTCTACCTCAGTAAAACAACAACAAAACACAACTCTTCTCTGATGGAGTTATTCATTATATCATAATAAAAGGATACCGTAACTTGAAAAGCCAACTCCTTGGTGCATTAAATACTTAGAGGGAAAGGATCCTTTATAGTTGCTATGTAGACCGTATTTCAGAGGAAGCAACTGGCAAAGCCACCTCTGAATAATCTTTGCCTAAGAAAACTCTATGAAATTCATGGTCTCACCATAAGTTGATAGGGGACTTGAAAGCATACATGCACACACAGACATACGCACACGCACACATACACATTGCTGCTATAGTTTTCTCATTCACCAAAGTAAATGGGAAGAAATGTTTTTGCAATCTCCTTTGAGCAGAAATCAAGTTTTTTGATGCCTAGATCTTCTGTGAAAAATCTGCTTGGATTTTTCATTATGGCAAATGGTAAAGACCATTCTTCCATGGAAGAAAATTGTTACTCTGGGATTGGCTCGCCAGAATCTTGTGACTTGACTCTCTGTATCTCTCTGCATTACCTCTCAGGGCTATGGGCATATGTTCTATCTTAGCTCTAGTTTACTTTCTAATTTTGTTATCGAGCTCCTTTCAAAGAATAAGCTATAACTGGTTTGAGGGGGGAGCATTTGGGTATTTTTGCTCCAGCTTTAAAACTGTGCTAAATTGTAAACAGAGGTCCTTCAGATTCCTTCTGGCCGTTAAAGATATTTTCAGGGTTTTGTGCGGTCAACTAAAGTTTTTATGCACTCTCAGCTGGTTCTGTAGCAACAATGAGCTTTTCTTCTTTTCATATACCATATTTTCCCAGGGCTCTGCTGGCACAGGTCAGTGTTGCTGGTGGGAAGCATAAAAATGTTTGGGCATGACGTGGTGACTACAAAATTTTTTAAAACAAAAGACCCATTTGTTAATGTTGAGCTTTTCCTCACAGAACGAAGCAGAAAATCCCTCGTATTAACCAAATGAAAACATATCACGTGCAAGAGGGTAACTCTCTTTCCCAAGCTCTTCAGGAAAGTTGAAAGAGTTGGTTAAAAAAAAAAACATTTTCAGCTGGAAAAGATCCAGCCCAAATATTTGAAAAGTTACTCCCTTACGTAACAAATTTCTTTTAACAGTAGTTCTCTTTTTAAATACAAAGCATGTTTGGAGCAAATAGGAAAAAAGAACCCACTCCAGAGTATTGTATTAATTGCCTGTACCTTTATTTTTCTGAAGTATTTATACCTTTTATCAGAATTAACACTTTTTAGAGACAAATGAAACAGCTGCAAAATAACACGCTTTCTGCTTGACCTGAACTGTGTGTATATACAGATGTTTTGACTGAACATCTGTTGAAGATTAATTAAACCAGTGTAGAAAACCTACCTTTCAAGTTTTATTTTACTCTAGTATATAAAATAATATGAAGTGCAAATTATATGGATGTTAACAGTTCAGTTTGTTTAAAAAGTTAAGTAACTGATTATGCAACTCTTGAGTTCTAAAATTCATATTTTGTTTAGGCAGTGTTCTTCCTCATTTCTGCATTAATCAAATTTTGCAATATGTCCTCATTGTCTTGAAGCCTTTTCCATGGAAAAGTGAAAGATTCAGAACTTGGAAAAGTTAATTTTTTTGGACTATAGCTCCCAGAATGACCCAGCAAACAAGGGCTGTGGCTAATGTGCCTGGGGTGTTCTGGAAGTTGTCAAAAAAAAAAAAAGTAATTTTTACGAGCTCAGAAAAAAATGCTAATTTTTACTTACTGTTACTACTATTAATAAATCTTCCCACACATTCATATAGAGAGAGCTTCCTAGCTTCTACTTGATTCCTGTTTTCCTAATAGACATTGCCACTCTTTATGTATGAATGAAATGTATCTCGTATTTGCTGAGCTTTTCTTCTTGTATCACTTCTAATATCTTGGCTCCAGAACCTGCTGGCATTCTGTGTTACAAACCTGCAAGGGAAACCTGGCTTAGTGTCTTCCTTGGCAGGAATACTTCTTTGTCTTTCCTTATGCAATGCTCACGTGGAATTGCAAAATGCATATTCCTGTGGATTTGTGCATTGGCTTAGTTTCCATTAATGACTCTTCAGCACTGGTAGTCATACTTTTCTGCTGGGTTATCACTTTTTGTCACCACAGTTCTGTTTTGCCATTTGATTGGCCTAAAGGGGAAAGAAATGGCTGCTGGTGGCAGTGCGGCAGGGAGTCCCTGCTTCACTGCATGGGGTGTAGGCATTTGGAAGACTTCTATCTGGTAAAATGAATCGTACCATCTTTGTAAAGGAAATGCAATGCAAAAGTAACTTTTGAATGTTGCCTTGGCTTGCTTGCCATGGTTGACTCAAGGATAACTAGGGCATGCCATGGCTAGCTACAGTGCCTCAGGTTTGAATAGTTCTGTCTCAGAGAAAAATTCAGCTGGAAAATCCAGCAATGGGGAAGAAAAAAGAGCTATCCTTCTTTGTCTTCAATTCCTGTCATAGAGCAATAGTGCCTCCCAAAGCATGAAGTTAAAACTTCTTATGTCCATGTTTAGCAAATCCTTGAGGAGGACCTTACTGTGGGGTAGAAAAGTCATAGAAAGGTGTAATTAAATTGTTAGCCCTTCTGAAGAAGAAACAAACAATCTGGGTTTTATTTTACTTTCACTGGTCCTTCAAATTTAACTTGATGCTTTTGGTTTTCAGTACCTGCAGGCTGTTACCTTCTTCTGTTGGTCCCCTTCCCCCATGCAGGTATAGCTATGTTAACAAAGTAGGTGCATTTGGGAGTATTACTGCTTTAACAGAAAATGTGGTACCCGAGGCAGAGATAACATGGAAAGAATAGGGATAGTTTCCTGAACTACACACATACACATAATGCATATGTGTACACATACACATACACACAAAGACCAGGTCAGCATGTTTCAGCAGATATGCACATACAAAATAAAAGCAATAAGGTCAGATAAGCCATGCATAAGTAAACAAAAATATTTTAGCCTCTATTGATCACTTGAAAGTTTCTTCCAAAATGCATACAGATGTTATTTTTTTCACTTTCACAAGATCCCACTTTCTTATGATTTCCATTTGGGTGGCCAGACTTACAGAGCCATATTTTTCAACATGCTGGGGTAGCTGATGAAGTAGACTTGATTGCTCTCTCATTTTCTCTCTGTTGTGGTGATTGCACAATTTCAGTAAGGGAGGCAGCTGCTGTATGTTCTGCTATTGTAGGAAGGCACACACAGCTACAATAGGTACAGCTACAGCAGAATTCCACTCTTTCCCAAATAAAGTTTTGTTTATGTGTTGTTTAGTGTAAACATACTGCTGAAGCCCAGCATTGAAAGTCCATGCTTCTCCAGCCTTCACCATCCTCCTAGTACAGATGCTGCTAAAAAAAAGTCCTGTTAGACAGAGGGTAGGGAGGAAAAGGAGGGGTGGCAAGCATAAAAAACTTTGTAAAAAAGAGCGTCTTTATCAGAGATTTTATTAACTGAGGCATGCCTGTAATCCTTAACCAGTCCAGAAGAGCAGCTGATTTCTGCTCTTCCTTTGTCCTTCATAATCTGTGATGTAGCGGCCAGAACAGCCTTCCCCAGCCTACTGCCCTTGATATATGTTTGCCTCTTGTTATTTTCTGCCTTCAAGTTGATTTTGACTTATGGCAACCCCATGATAGGGTTTTCTTGGCAGAGGAGGTTCAGAGGTTTGCCATTGCCTTCCCCTAAGGCTGAGGTAGTGTGACTAACCCAAGGTCACCCAGTGGGTTTCCATGGCTGAGCAGGGATTTGAATTCTGGTCTCCTGGAGTCCTAGTTCAGTTTTCAAGCCACAGCACAATGCTGACTCTCTTCACTCTCCATTACACCACAGTAACTACTACTTTCATAATCCTCAGAGAGCATGGTCAATTGTTGAGAAAACTTGGTTTAGAGCAGTGGTTCTTAACCTGGGATCCAGGGACCCCTGGGGGTTCACAGAGCCCTTACAGTGAGTCTATGAAGCCCTGCTGCTAGGCACCACCAGCAACAATAAAGACATAGCGGGGGGGGGGCTTGCAGGTGCTGAAACTGCTCCCTTGCTTGCAAAGGACAAAAGGGACATGATGGGAGGCTTGTGAATGTGATGACTCTGGAGATGAAGGTTTGAATTTCCCACTCAGCCATGGAAACATACTGCATTACCTCAAAGGCAAAGGCAACAAATCTTGCCAAGATCCCCCCCCCATAGGTTCACCTTAGGGTTGCCATAAGTCAGTTTTCAAAGAGGAGCGACATGATGACTAGAAAGAACCTCCTCTTGTCAGTGGCACTTTGTTGTTGTGTGCCTTCATGTCATTCTGGCTTAAAGCAACTCTGAAGTGAACCTATCGCAAGGTGTTTTTGTTTTGTTTTGTTTTTTTGCAATATTTGTTCAGAGTGGGTTTGTGTTTGCCTTCCTCTTGAGGCTGAGAGAATGTGACTTGCCCAAGGTCATCCAGTGTCTGAGTGGGGATTTCTTCAGCCTTCAATAAATATTTGAAAATTTAAATAAATAATTATTTGACTATTTAATTCTAAATTTAAATATTTAAATCTTGAATTAAGTTCAGGAGGCCTTTGGAAACAAAAATTATATTTGCAGAGGGTCTCTGGTGAAGAAAAGGTTAAGAACCACTGGTTTAGAGAAATTGTCCCTCATTTGTAAAGTTCACCTAGGTGACCTTTGGTCATTCACTTGACCAGAATCTAAGAGTATTGTTTTTGAGCAACTCCTCCTCCCCCATGGGTCCTCAAAACCTGAGTTAGAGGGCAAAGGAGCCATTCACAGTTTCTGATAGGAGTACAGATAAAGCTGGGTTGCACTAGCAGATGTTAGTTAGCGTGGTGTTGGTTTTAGGCCAGTATATCTCTGAATATCTCTAATCTACTTTACAGTGTTGTCAGGCAGATAAGAGGAGGAGGAAAATGTGTATACCGCACTGAACTCCTTAAAAGAAAGAAGGGGGTCTGCTTTAGGAGGACAATGTCTTGTTCTGCTAAGTGGCTAATAAGTAGGTTTCTCTAAAATATTTTACAGTTTAAATGACCTGAAAGCACTGACACAAAGGAACATGGGTTCCTTTCGTACTATACTATTATAGCACTGTGATTCCACTTAAACTGCCACAACTGCCTCCTGTGGAATCCTGGCGCCTGCATTTTGTGGGGCATTATTGCTCTTTGGCTCAGAATTCTAAACGCCCCTCAAAAATTACAAACCCTAGGATTCCACAGGATGGAACTATGCCATTCAAAGTGGAATCATAATGTTAAAATTGTGTAACATGAAAGGCCCCATGGTATAAAAGCATGTACCACTATTTAGAACTGTTTGGGTTCTGCTTATTGTGAGTTTTCTTTTTCTTGCTAGTGAGTTAGGGTTGTATCCAATGCTGTCCTTCCACAGAAGTCTCCTTTATCCAGATAAATTTTCCTTGACAGAAGGTAGTTGAGGCACATTTTGCCAGTTTCTGCTTTTTTTTTGCAGTCCCACCATGATCACCTACCAAACTGTTCTGGAGGATTTCCCAACCCCCTAGAGCAGATTTTTGGAGGATCAGGGGATTGTAAAGGGATAGTGAGTTCAAAGAAAATTGCTTCCCTAGCTCTGTTTTCTGTAAATGAAAGTTTCTGGTGGAATGAAACACCTTCCATTAAAAGAGATGGTTTGTCGCACCCTCAAGTTGTCTCAGGTAGCCATAAATATTCCATGAATACTGGCGGAATTATGATTAGTAGCATGGGCTGGAGTCAAAGTAGAGGAGGACTCAATCTTGCAGGGCCTGCAGTTAAAGCTGTATGGTAGAAGCCTCCATTGTAGTTCTGCCCTCATGGTAGTACGACAGAATTCCCCAGGCAGTTGTAGGCCTGCTGAAAGTCATCAGGAAAGTCATCTCGGCTGCATCAACAGGAGTATGGTGTCTAGATCGAGGGAGGTACTGGTACCACTCTACTCTGCTTTGGTTAGACCCCATCTTGAATACTGTGTCCAGTTCTGGGCACCCCAATTCAAGAAGGATATTGACAAGCTGGAGCAAGTCCAGAGGAGGGTGACCAAAATGGTGAGAGGCCTGGAAAACATGCCCTATGAGGATAGACTGAGAGAGCTGGGTATGTTTAGTCTGCAGAAAAGGAGGTTAAGAGGGGACATGATAGCCATGTTTAAATATTTGAAGGGATGCCACGTAGAGGAAGGAGGGGGCTTGTTTTCTGCTGCTCCAGAAACCAGGACAAGGAGCAATGGATTCAAGCTGCAGGAAAGGAGATTCCACCTGAACCTCAGGAAGAACTTCCTGACAGTCAGGGCTGTCCGGCAGTGGAATCTGCTGCCTCGGAGAGTAGTGGAGTCTCCTACCTTGGAGGTTTTTAAGCAGAGGCTTGATGGCCATCTGTCGGGAGTGCTTTGAGGGTGTTCCTGCATGACAGGGAGTTGGACTGGATGGCCCGTGTGGTCTCTTCCAACTCTACATTTCTATGATTCTATGATTCTATGAAATCCTGACAACTTTTTTATGGTAAGAGAGTGTCACACTGCATTGTGATTAGGATGAGCTGGGAGGTTACCCATGATGGAACTTCAGCTGTGCTTTTTTGCTTGATGTCACTGCCTCACTTTCCCACATTCTCAGTGGCCCTTTTTTTTTCTTGGATCAGTACCCCTACTGTCAGGCAACTCTTAAAATCCTTCTGTTGTGGTGTCTCTTCTCCATTCCTTTTCCATGGCACTGATGAGAATAAATGTGCCTCTTCCCAATTGTCATTGATTTCTTGGCACCACTACTATCCCCAGGATGGGTGAGAAACACAACAGAAAAATGTTGGCAAACACAAGTTTCAAATACAACCGAAGCTGTAATCTTGCAAGGTATTTGCCACGGGCACTGGAACTGCATCCTTTGCAAAAACCAGCATGGCAGCTTCCTCTATTAAAAAAAAAAAAAAAAATCCTACAAAATAAACTGCATTCCTTTACCAGAGCCAGTTCCAGGTGACTCATATTTCCTCCCATCTTAAACACCAGTCTACCTTGGGTAATATTCAGTAACTGGTAACCATTATGTTCTTGTTATTCTTTACCGGTATTCCATGATGATGTCTAACCTGTTGTGAGGCATTTGTTTGTCCGGTTGTTTATCTGCTGAGCCTCTTTAACCACATGCTACTCTGGATGAGAAATATCCACCCAAGATGAGTTTGCAACTGGAACAACACGCTGGAATGTTTTCTTTCTCCCATTATCAGCACTACAGTTTGTTCAGGTATTTCCTCTGGCACAGTCTGAGTGAATACATAGACAAGAGAGGCTAATGCAGTTCATGCCATTCACCACTGCTAGCTACCTGATCATTCAGCGGCTTGGTTTCTTTCATATGGTCCAAACATGGTAGTGATCCAGGTGATGGGAGTAAGGATGTGAAAATTAGGCAATATTATTTGATTGAATAAATAGCTAGCAACATACCTTTATATTCATTAAATCAAAGTGTCACATCCAGAAAAGTGCTAAGGAGAGTTATGTTTATCTTATATCTTATATAAATATATTATATTTATATTTATTATATTATTATATATTATATTTATATTATGTCACAAAATTCCTCTTATGCAGTTACCACCAGTGAAATTACTAGTATTGTATATTGTAGAACCAGGTCTTCCAGAGGCAAAGAATAAGATGGCACATTCTCCCTCTCATTGAATTTACAAAACCTGACTGGGCTGCCAGCTGAATTTTTCTTGAGACTAACAATGGAGCAGTGTCCTCTACCACACCTCAGGAAAGCAGGACAATTTCCTGGGTGAAGGACAGGCCATTTGGCACAGTGCTCTCTCCTCCCAACACTTAATGTTGCCACCTCCCAGCGTCTGCTGCCTGAGGCAACAGCCTCATTTTGCCTAGTGGCGCAGTTGCCCATTTGTAACATTAACATAAGTATCTACTTAGCATGTAGAAAGAAGTGTTGGCAACCTATTGCCATCCAGATGTTTTAGACTAAAATTCCTAACTGTCCCAGACAATATAGTCAGTTGTAAGAGACTGGGAATTGTAGTACAAAACATCAGTTCTATCCTACATGGCATGCAGACAAGGAATCCTGCCTTCCAGAGGTTGATCCAAGAAATGATGGACCCCTATTTGAGGCTTATTGCATTCACACAACTAAGATATGCATGTTGACAGAGAGAGCCTGGCCACATGTTAACCTTGCTGTTCCACACTCTCTTCATGTGCTCTTAATGGTGTGACAGAAATAAAGCCTAGAAAAGGCTTTTGTCCCTGGCAGATCTCTGTTGCAAGGGACTTGTATAGTTCTGAAACAGCCAATAAAGATATTCCACCTACCTGTTCAGACTTCACAAATCCTGGGTTGTCTGTACCATTAAAGAAACCAAAAGGGAAGGGTCGCTCCTCCCTTTACTCTTTGGGCCTGTTTTGTGTGCTTTTCCTAATTCATCAGCATAGAGTGTACAGAGGGGAGCAGCTGGAGCAACGTTTCTGATCTGGCAACTGTAACTTAACAACTATGCGAACATAATAGAGGAGTAGCCATTCTTCATTGCAGCTGCCTCCTCTGCACTCTTAAGTCAATGGAGCAGTGAAATTGATCTAAACTACATCATCTGCAGTGTCTAATTAGTTTTCATACGAGAGGTTTTGCCAAGCTTTTGTCCTCAGCTGAGTTGCTAATCTTTTTTCCTCCTTTTTATTTGAACCTTTGGTGATTAACCAAGATAAAAGTAGCATCTTCCCTCGGAAGACGTAGAAAGACAGGGATGAACAACTTGCAGCCCTACAAATGTTGTTGGACTGCAGCTCCCATAATCCCTCATCATTGTCTATGCTGACTAGGGTTGATATGACATTCCTAGCTCTCCTAAGGAGGGCTACAATATTATTTTTAAGATAGCAGTATAATATTCCAGGTTGAGCCAAACCTACCTTGGGGGACTTGTGGGTTTGCGACTTGTGTTTGGGCAGAACTTGGAAGTGGAAGCTCTAGTTACAGCTGACTCCACACAAAGGTAGCTAGCCTCTCATCGGGGCAAAGAGTGGGAGAGTGCCTATGTAATCTGCTTCCGTGTTTAGCACTGGATCACACTGCTAGGAGTTCCTGACTAAGACTGTTACAAGTCCGGGAATTTCCTCACTTCCTGTGGTCTGTGTGGTGTTATGATCATGTTTTAGTTAATAAAAGAGTTGGAGGAGAGCCAAAATGATTATGTGCTGTCATTTGGGAAAAGGAGTCAATGTGAAATCTGGCATGTTCATGTTGCCTGTCCTTTGACTGTGTATGCATAAAAACAGACTGAAATATTTCCCAAGTGCACAATGTTTCTCTGGAAAAATAAGCTATAGCATTTTCAGGAAATACTATATGTCGTGTGTGTGTGTATCAGTATCTTGATTAAGCTCTTCTCCTTCATCTGACTTGGATCAGACATACTAAAAGGCGAGAATTGAGCAAACCACGTAGTAAGTTGAATGTTGAGTCCAAAAGTGATCATTGCCTAAACATGGAATTTTCAAGGAGAAACATTTATATCATAGAATCATAGAGTTGGAAGATACCCCAGGGACCATCTAGTCCAACCCCCTGCTATGCAGGAACACCCATCAAAGCATTCCCTCTGCTTAAAAACCTCCAAAGAAGGAGGCTCTATCACACTCCGGGGCAGCATATTCCACTGCCAAACAGCTCTGACCATCAGGAAGTTCTTCCTGAAGTTCAGGTGGAATCTCCTTTCCTGCAGCTTGAATCCATTGCTCCTTGTCCTAGTCTCTGGAGCAGCAGTCATTATGGTCATTTAGATTAAGTTATTGTAACAAACAACAATGTCCCTTATGTTTATGCTCTGTAAGGGTGCTGGGTGGTAAAGATTATGAAATGGTGTTCCAAGAATCAGGTGGGGCAATGTTTTATCTTGTATTTAAAGTAACCAGCAGATTGTAATGCGGTTGATTACCACAACATTAACCAGCTTCAGTAATTTTTTTAAGACACATTATACAGATTTATTGCAACCTCCCAAATTTTTCAAGAAGGAGGAAGTTTTGAAGGAAGAATGGGAAGTAGTTGGCATCTTTGCAAAGTTCTAAGTAATGTTGTTCAGTATCTTAATAATCTTCTGGGGCATTAGTGGAAGTATTACAGTGCAGGTCACATCAGAAGTGCACAATGAACTACAAGACTGTAACAAACTGCTGAGGTTAAGTCAGCTAGTCATTCATATTCTTGCAGCAACTCTCTAACAAGAGAAGCCAAGGGAAGTATATATGATACAGTCAAGGAAGCCCTGTGCTATGTCGCACAGAAGGTTACAGGTTTGGATTTTATACCAACTTTCCAGTTCCCACATCCATTCTAACACTCTAGGTATCTGACTATTATGTCAGGGAGAAGGCTGCCATTCTCTCTGCACATATTAAGTTCTAGCTACTGGGCACTTTATTAATGTGAGGGAAGACTGTGCCATTACTGTAATCAGTAGGAATTAAGAGTACATAACCTCATCAGGTGTGCACTCTTATTAATGTGACACTAGGTGTTTGCTTGGGATGGGATGCAAATGTTGTTCTTATTTGCAGATAAGCTCAGCTTGAAACAGATGCATATCATGCGGAATGAGGTTTTAAAAACACGGGCTAGAATCTTGTTGGAGAATTATGAATGCCATGCTGGAGTTATGTATTCATAATTGTGTGATGTTCACAATCCCTGTGTATTCCCTAGATTATGGGACGCATAAGGACTGTGAAAGCCCCCGGTCCCCACTTACTAAGTAGTGACCATTATGATTGATGGGGGTCTGTTCCCCTGTTGATCAGGAAGCAGCCGACTGATGTTCCCACCCACCTCCTCACACAAGCAATCTCCAGTGCAAAGGAGAATTAGATCAGGCAGCCCACTTGTGCCTGTCAAAATGGAGATCGCTCCCAGGAGGGGAGGGGATCATCAGTCAGGTGCTTCCTGATCAACAGGCAAATTAACAGCATTGGCTGCTTCCCAGTAAGTAGAAATGGGAAGGGTCATGCTGGAATTCACTGTGTAGCTCTGTAACTGTAATTTGCAGAAGTCTGGCAAGTGTCTAAATGTAGATTTTCTGAAAAAGTTAGGCAAGCATGTACTAATCTTAAGAAAAGCAAATATGAGTTTAAGCATGGCTTTCCTACTTCAATTCACCAATGGGGTCTGAGGGTGCAATTATGCACGCTTAGCATCTTCCGTGGTTATCAGGGGGGTTTTAAGCCCTGGGATGGTGAATTAGGACTGTGAGTACAATAGATAAGGGGAGGTTTTCTAACTTAAGCCCCCCCCTTAAGAATTGCAGGTTGAGCTATACAGAAAAAACCTTGTGTGCATCTGTATAACTTCCATGGAAGTGGGACAGATTAAGGGTTGATCCTCCCTTCCCAAACATTGCTGCCTTGATTCATTTCACTCAAACACAAGTCATGGTGCTGTTAAATTGTGGAAGGCCCAAACTGCTGCATACTCGTGCAGGTTACATCTACATTGATTCTAAAACACATTTAAGAAGGTGGGAGCCTAATTGTTTTTGTCTCAGTTTGACATCTGTGGTGGAAATTTCAGAACTACAATGGTTTTTCCGCCTTATTAAATAAAAATGTTGGCAGTTTTACTATTTTCAGACAATATTTGGCAAGCAAAAAGATAGTCATGCTGAAATGGAACTTTTTTTTTTATCTTTTATTTTCTTCTGCACTGTGTATTTGGTATTTGCCTTTTTTCCCTGCAAAGAAACAAAGCCTGACATTTATCTGTTGCGAAGTTTATTTCACATTACAGCAACCTCATGAATGAGAGAGCTCCAAGAGCCCCAGTGATCAGCTGCCCTGTTCAGGTCTTGCAGTATCAGGACTGTGGCTTCCTTGACTGAATCAGTCCATCTGTCTCTCTCTTTTCCTACTGCCTTCTACCTTATTAAGCAATAGCATCTTTTCCTATAAGTCATGGCATCTCATGATAGGTCCAAAATACGACAACCTCAGTTTAGTCATCTTGGCTTCTAGCAGGCATTCAGGCTTGATTTGTTAAGACCCATTTGTTTGTTTTTTTGACAGTCCAGGGTATCTGTATAACTCTGTATTTCAAATATGGTACAGCCAGACAGTCTCCTAAACAGAACATGCTTGTTTTCTTTAAACTCCTTTCATACACAGAGAGAATTTAGTTTTCAGGATATCAGCAGTGAGGGTTTTTAAAAATCCAATTTTGCATTGTTGTTTTTAAATGTTTTGTGTACTTTCTTTGTCTTGGCCTTTAAACTTGACAGGTTAGTGGAATTATGAACTAGAACACTAACAACAACATTGAAAGCTAATACAAAGGCTTATCTGTCTGGAGCATACCCCTAGTCAATGATGTTGTTAAAGATAGAAATGTGTATGTTGGTTTTCTCTTAATATAAATATAACATGAAAATCCAATGATCTTGAGTTAAGCTTTGGAAATAAAGGCTTTAAACTGATTGCTAGTTCATGAATCAGCTGCTGAATGGTAAGTCAACACTTGTATACATGCCATTGAATACATGGATCTACTCTACTTGGGATTACCAGTTGGATTTAGGCCAAGGCTAGGAGTCATGTAGCCCCTTGGTGGTCCCCTTCTGGTCCTTAGTCTTGTGGGAAGCCCACCAAAGTCCCACCAAAATAGTAATAAATTGACTCAGATCCCACTTTTTGGAAAATTGATGCAGGATCCCATTTTATTCCTTAGATGCTACCTGCCCCGGGGGGGGAAGCAAAGGGAGGGAGGGAGTGCTGTTTTGTGACCTAAAGTGACTTCCAGTTCCCTTAAACATCCCTTCTGGGCACCACTGGGTACATTGCCATGGCCAGCCAGGAAATCAGAGAAACCAATAAATAAGGTGCACTTGCTGTTAATTTGGGCCAAAAAGATTCTTTTTTCCTCTTCCTTATTACATTGTGATCCTTGATATATTATTAAGAAGCTTTTGAGAAAGGAAAGGATATACATTAAGCAGCAGTCTTATTTTACAGTTGTATTTAAGAACAATGTCTGGAACAATCTGATTGTAGTTCCAAGAGTTGGTATTAGGATGCTTTGGTTTAAAAAGAAAATCCATGCAGGTTGGGGAAAGAATGTTTAAGCTTAGGGGTGCAGGAACGGAAAAGATGACTACCTGAAGATAACTCCAATCACCATAATTCAATGGGTGTTATTGTGACCAGACAGTAAAGTGATTTGCCAGTATGGTGTAGTGGTTTGAAGCTTGAACTATGATCTTGGAGACCAGAGTTCAATTCCCCGTTCAGCCATGGAAACTCACTGGGTAGCCTTGGACGCATCACACACTCTCAGTCCCAGAAAACTCTGTGATAGGTTCACCTTAGGGTTACCATAAGTCAGAAACAACTTGAAGACACATAAGAAGAACAACAGTAAATCTTTTGGGTTAAGATCTAATTTTTTATTTGCAAGTGGCATTTCCATGAAGGTAGCTGAGAGGCTGATTACTTAGGGGTACATACAAATCTGCTATCCTTCAATTAGGAATATTTAGCTATGGAATACCCAGTCCTTCATCTAGTACTGTGGGAGAAAAACCCAATGTGGGGTTTAGGATTAGAGTGACTCTCATTGTGTGTGTATGCAGAGGGCTGCCTGGCTACGTACCCCAACCTTAAGAATAATTAGTTATTTAAATATCTATTTTATTACAGCTAAAGGGAATTTAGATGGTTCCTTTTGTAGCTGTGTTGATTCAAGCATAGGATTCAAACATCTACAAAAGATAACAGGTTCAGACAAAGAAGAGTGCTAGTGAATCTTCTTTAGTTTTTAAAAAATTACTGTTATTATTGAGCAATGAAAAAATTTGTTTATTCCTAAGAATGCTCTAACATTTTTTTTTCCTGTTGCTTGAAAACCCACACAGAAGGAGATTCCATATTATTCCTGTATACCTGATTCCATTGTCTATCTCCTCTAATGGTTAAGACACATGATTAATTTTTAACCCTTGTTGACTTTTCTGTAATTTAGTATGTTGTTTCTTGTCTGGCACTCAGGGTCAGTAAAGAATAATGATTCTCAAGTCTGTTTCTCCTTATAACAGGTTCAACGTGTTTAAATTTCATTCTCATTCCCCTTTCCTCTTGCCTCTGGAAAAAGGAACTGTGAACTGTCTTGCTCAGTTGGTCACTTCAGCAAAGCAGCAATACTTTTCACAAAAGCTTTAACTGTCAGTGCTCTCGTTTCCATTGTAATGATCACTTTATGTAATCTTGTCTGACAGGCATTTGAATCCATGCAGATAATTCTAAAAACTAGTTTTTTAAAAAAAAAAGAATTTGAATAATTTTTCTTTTCTTTCTTTCTTTTTTTTAAGAATTTCAGTTCTGTGATAGAGAGGCAGTATAGTGTAGTAGTTTGAGCAATGGACTACAACTCTGGAGACCAAGGTTCAAATCGTCTTTCAGTCTCAGAAGAAGGAAGAGCCAAAGCCCTTCAGAACAAATCTTGTCCCAAAAAAACAAAAAAAACAACCTGTGATAGGGTCACCTTAGGGTTGTCTTCAGTCAAAAGTAACTTGAAGGAACTGACAACAAAACATAACTGATAAGAGATAGTGTGACTGTTATCACTCTCTTATTCCCATCAGGACTGCTTAAATTTGACTTTTCTATAGATTTCAAATATCTGTCCTTCAAAGATGGCTGTGAATTATCCTACAGCACTGACATGTAAACCGTATATACTGAATTTCTTAGATATTCATTAAATGTTTGTCTTTCTGTTTCTTCTGTATAGAAATATATGTTTTATGTTTCTTCTTTCATTACCTTCTGAGATCCACTTAGATATCATTTTGGTCTTAAAGGAAAAAGGTCAAAATATGGTTTGAATTTGGATTCACTGGCCAAAATCCCCTTGCCAACTCCTTTTCCTGCTTCTGCCCACTTTACCACCTTCTGTTCTTGGAAAGGGAATTCAAGGCCCACTTGAATTCTTGGGTGCTTCCACTTGGTGACACCTAATGCTTTTCTATCACTGTTCTTTATTGATTTACACAGAGAATTAATATATTTTTGTTTAATATATAACATTTGTAACGGGTACTTGTTTGCATTTACTTGGTTACATACCACCCACTGTATTAAATCTGTATTAAATCTATATATTACATTTGTAGCATAACTTAGGCCCTTTCCGCACAGCATTTTCCATGCGGAAGGGTGCCTGGAGTGTTGTGCGATTGTGAGGAGCGATCTGCATGATGCACTCACAATTGCGCGACACTCCAGGAGCCGGCAGGCACCGATCACGCATCTTTTCATTTTTGGCTAGAGGCCGAAAATGGTGTGCGATCACGCATTGCTCCCAGGCCCTGCGCACACTTACTTGGCGTGCGGAGCCTCTGGAGCCATGCTGGTTGCGCTTCCTGCCCCAGCATAGCCTGGGAAAGTCCCAAGCTGCACTGTGGAAGGAACAGGTGGGACTCTTGTGCGAGCAGGCAGCTTGTGTGGAGCCAAAGGACCCCAGACACGAGAGCCTCTTGCTGGGGGCTGCTCACGTGATCCCCACACCCCAGCGCCGGAAGAAGGTAAGGTGCGGAAAGGGCCTTAGTTGTGTGAGCAGAAAAGGAACAGTTCTGGGCTTAGCATTTTAAAAACAATGTTCTTAATTTTGTTTTCAAAAAAGTCAATGCTTTAGCTTATTCAAAAGCACTTTCATATAGGTGATATTTCATGGTTACTTTTTTAATTTATTAAACAGCAGGCTAAGAAATATATGTGTTGTTGTGTGTCTTCAAGATACTTGTGATTTATGGTGACCCTAAGATAAACCTATCACAGGGTTTTTCTTCTGGCTGAGAGTGTGTGATACACCCAGGGTCACTCAATGAGTTTCCATAACAGAGTGTAGAATCAAACTCTGGACCCCAGGGTCATAATCCAACCCCTGCACCACACTAGCTCACTAAGCAGTATATTAGTGTTAATTAAAAGATAAAAAAAAAGGAAAGTAAAATGCAGATGACTAGAAAGCTAGTATGGTGGTGTTTTTGTTAGTCATCTGTATTAATTTCCTGCTAAACTGTTTCTTTTTTCTCAAAATTTCAGCTGGTTTTTAGAAAGATACAGGTGAAAAGATGATTTTGTGCAAACTGATTTTAAAAAACACCAATAAAAGGCACAAAATGGAAAGTTAATAATAAAATGTGTAGTTGTAGATGCATAGAGATAGGAACATCTCTCCAGCACATTTTTGCATATATATACATTATGTCACAGGGATATAGAGAATATTCTCAGTTTTTCTCATCTTCAGTGAGATAAGGTATCTCAACTCAGGAGACATCCCATCAAGAAAATAGTCTCTGATTGAAAGGTTTTGTTTTTTTTTCATTCCATGACTTGTGAAAAATTGTATAAAAATTAATGTTTTCTACAAAAAGAACATTCACAAATGTATTATTTGTTGTTCAAAAATATTTCTGTGCAAAACGCACAAGTTTTTAATGCAAATTTATTTTTTTGCAAAAAAAGTCCCAAAGTGCTAAAAAAAAAATGGCAAAAGCTCTTGTAATCTCTCTGACCCAACAGGGAGAAAAGGTTTGAACTTATACATAGTTCGCCATGATAATTAAATAGTCAAAAAAAATTCTTTACTGCAACCTTGAAGGTTAGCACTAAAGCAATCCACACTTATAGACATGCATTCTTGTTCTGTTTTTCTCCCCAAAATAGGATTTTCTACATTTTGAAAAAAAATCTTGGGTCAATAAAAAAAAGTACGGAGAAAACAGAACTACAGCATCTTGATGACATGATGTAGATGCCCTGTAACCTGTTGAGAGAACAGAATATGTGTGTGTAGTTCAGACCAAGAAAACCCTGTGAAGTTGGAAATGACTTGAAGGCACACAACAACAAAGTCCAGATTATAAATCAAGTATCGAAGCATTCAGTGGCTTCTTCATGAGCATGATTTTGGAGAAAAGCTTTAGTTTAGGTTTGGGGTGAGAATTTGCCTCAGAGTTAAGATCTGTGAAAACAAAGTACTTTACCATGGCTCAGGTACAAAGGGTGAATTGACTCTTCAGCATGGAGATGGGAGTGTGATCCTACTGTCTGATCTCAGTCTGATTACCATAGTTAAAATGGGGGCAGTGTTCAATCTAAACAGCTGTTAAGAAATCGGGAGAATAGCTGATTGGAAAACAAGGTACTCAGCTACCTTGCATTGCTTCTTGCAATGATCATGCAAAACAGTAAGAAATCTTCCTTAATTTGACTAAGAGTTATATGACAAAACTGGAGCTAAATCCAATGTTATGCCTACTTAGAGCACACGATGAGTAGGATATATTAGTCACACTTAAGTGCCATTGATTTTAATGGGTCTGTTCTATGTGGGACTAATTTTGGATTTAGCTCTTGATATGTTTGTCTACCAAGTTAGTGATCTATATAATTGCCTTATAGGCTAATATACAATGTATTATTCAGGATACAGAAGGGGTGGGCAACTATCAGTAGCTGGCATGACCACACTGGCTACCCAGGGGATCTTGGAAGGCTGCCCCTACCAGCTTTCTCTGTTTCTTTACTTTAAAAAATTGGTCCAAAATGCCCCCAAGTGAGAGGGGAAATTTTGCCATTTGGAGCAGGTGGCCCTTTTGCCTAAAACAGCCAGGTGTATCTCAAAATTTGAAAAAATGGCTCCCACGCCACTTAGGGAGAATATTTGAGGGCAAAACAATTCTCAAAAAAGTTGGAGGAGAGTCTGTAATAGACCTTGGGAGCCACATGCAGCCCAAGGATCTCACTTTCCATACTCCTGGCATATAGGGCTTCTGACAAGTGTCTGAATGTATCTGCTGTAGGTTTCAGATAGTGGTAAGATGTAAGTATGATCTGAGGGTCTAGAATGTGATACGTTAGGTTATAAAAGAAAAAAGGATCAAATGTGTAAATTCTTTGTTGGCTGGCTTCACATGAAGGAACAAATTGCAAATGATCATTTACTACATGTCTAGCCTCTCCCTGTCTTCATGGAATGCACTCTTGGGTTGCCAGGAAGGGCTGGCAAGGTTGGTACTTGGTGTGATCTTTTCCAGGAATGCTGGGAGTGTGGGACAAATGCTCTGGAGACAGCCAGGACACTGTTGCTGCCAAGTTCTTGGATCCGCACTTGCACCGCTGCTGAGAACTGGGGAGGAGGGGCAGCCTTTAATGGAGGAATCCTACTTATCTTACATTACATTCCTTTATCTGTGGTACACAAGCAAAGCCAACTGGAAACTTCTCAGGTTTCTGGCTGTTCTCAAATGCAGGAAAAAAAATAAAATGAGAAGCAAATAACAGAGAGAGAGAAAGAGAACTCTCAGATCTAGTAGATCAGATCTGTTTTGAGTTTTAACGCTTTATTTGGCTGGAGTGAACCATTTAGTAATTACGGCTTTCCTCTCAGTTCTCATGCACCACAGACATCATTGGTATCCATCCTGACTCTGTGGTCCTTACTGCTGTACAACATGCTGTTAATTTCCTGTGTTCTCATACTCTGTGCACACACCCTGTCTTAAAGGCACTAAGTTGTCCCAGCCATTTTCCAAATACTAGATTATGACTGTCTGACTCTCCATTGGAACTCCTGGGTGCCACTCCTTGTTGTGCCCTGCAGGGCTGCTCTGGAGTCATGCATACCACACCCAGCAACTTCAGTAGTAGCTCTTTTTTAGCCTTTGAAATGAGTAGCTGGGAACTGGATCTCATGTGCGGAAGTCGATGGATTGAATTCCTGTTCCCTCATGATGACATCGATAAGAAAGAAGAGACCCAGCCCTTCAGTCAGTTTAGAGTGGGCTGTTGTTTTCCCTTCTGCTGTGCAGGTGGATAGGTTGGGCTGCCAGTTCGGAAAAGATCTTGTATCCTGGATAGCAACTGTGTAGAGCTGATTAAAGAAGATACAGCTGTGTCCTGATATGTGTTTATCTAAGGATTGACTAAGCTTCTCCTAGCAGTGCTTGGGAACCTCCCAAAGCTTGTGACTTGAAAAGGTGTTGAATTTATTGTATAATGCCAGTTAGTTCTAGATTCTTTCTAGAATGCTTTTTCATCGAGTGAAGGACAACAGTGAATAGTCTACTGCTCAGCTCAGCCAACCAGGTTAATGGCTGAATATTGTCTTTGTGGAAGGGGTGGGCAACTATGGCAGGAGCAGAGGCAAATTCTCACTGTTGTTGTAGGCAGCACCATGACATTTTCAGCTAAAATTTAGAATGAGGAAGCATTTCTGTTTCCATTTTCCTGTTTTTTGAGGGGATTATGGGAAGTTTTCGCTAATCTGCAATTCCCAGATTCGTCCAGGAGTAGCATTTGACCATTTGGGGTGTGTTTCAATGTTTACTGTTGTTGCTAGAAAAAGAAATTATTATTATTATTATTATTATTATTATTATTATTATTATTATTATTATTATTATTTAGGATTTGGGACAACACAGTATTCTAAACTAAGCCCCAAGTCCTTAATATTTCCATTCTGAAACTACAGTGCATTTTACTTGTTTTCTGTGAGTCAGATGGGCAATTTACAGCCTTCCAGAGGTTGATGGACCACAATCTCACCATCCTTCACCACTGGCTATGCTGGCTAGAGCTGTTAGGTGTTACAGTCCAACATCTGGAGTGTCGCAAGGTGCCCATCCCTGATACAAAAGTGCACATTCCAGTATATTAAAAGACTAGCTTTTCCCATAGGCACATCACAGTGAAATGAAGTCTATAAAACTGATTTCTCTGGGAGTTTTAAACTGTTTTTACATTGCAGTTCTGTATGTATTGATGCAGAAGCAAGCTCCACTATGTTCCCTCAAGATTATTCCCAGGAAAGGGCCTCAGAATTGTTGCTTTGTTAAAGTATCTTCTCTTCAAAGAATTGTTTCATTTATAAATTCCTGCATGAATGCACCAGCTAAATTTAAGAACTACCAAATAGGCAAGGGCCTATTCTACCCCCACAACTGATGGAAAATCCCCAAGTAAATGGCTTTCATTTTTTCACACCACATACCACTCTATCTAACAAAATTTATGTACCTTTGACACAGAAAATCTCCAGCTTCCGATCTGTGTCAGAAGTTCTGTATCTCAGTGATACAGAACTTGTGAAGATATGATAGGTTGGAATCTTGAAGTAATACATAATTGTATTGATGCTAGATTTCATCTTTGCTTAATGCTGAATCAAAGTTTACTTAATTGTTTGAAGTTTATAAAAGTTGTTCCCACTTTAATAGTATCTAGACAATATAGCCTTGTAAATTAAATTTGACTTTTGAAAACAACCAAGGTTCACCTGCTGGGAATCAGTCCTCTACCCATATTCAGTGAGGGCCCTCACTGGGCTTACAGAGTTCAAAAAGAAAAGATTTCCTGTTTTGTTGGTCAGATTTTGATCAATTTGAGGAATCCACTTGTAGATGTTTGTTCTTTAGCTTTCTGGTGTCAAATGAATAATACAATTAGATTTAAAAAAAAAATCTTGGAACAAATCTATGGGATTCTCCCCCAGGAGTATGCCTATTTTAGCTGTGCTTTCAACTGTGAAGACAGGTGACAGCTAGAGCTGCTGCCAGAGCTGGGAAGAATGATGATCATTCTGTCTTTTGTTTAACTGCTGGGAAAGGAAATAATCATAATTCCACCCACCCAACCCCCAAACTAACTACTCTTGCCTGCATGGTAACCTTCTGTGTTTCTGATGCGATGCTTGTTCTTATAGTCAAGAACTCATGTTGCAGAAAGAAAAAAGTGGCAGAGGTTCTGGCCAAAGGATGCACTGTTCCACCCAGTGATTCCCATCAATGTGGCTTTCTGTGGGTTTTCTCCCTTTTCTTCATAGGTAAACCTCTGATTTGGAAAAGAAGGAGGTGGGGAAAGAAGTCCAAAGCAAAAGCAGCATCCTAGGATGTGGAAAAGTAATGTACACACTTCATACAAGCATGCCTTTGGACACAGAAGATTACTTGTTATTAGGGAGTCACAGAGAAGCTGATATTCTCCATTAGTACAGCATCAGTGTAGTTCTGTATGTGCTTACTCAGATGTAAGTCCCATTAAGTTCAACAGATCTAGCTCCTAACTCGGCATGTGTAGGGATTACATCTCTGAAATTAACTTTGGTTTCTTTCCTTAAAATCTCCCCACAAAATCAAGGCTGGGGTAAGTGAAGAAGTGTTGAAAATTATGGATATGGAAGTTTCTCTTTGCCTTCTTTTCACTTATTCCTCTCTGTATTATTCTCCCACCTCTAATTTTGTAAAATATGATAACACAGATCTAAGACAAATGGCACCTGTTGTTCTCAACTGCTTCTGAGGAGTAGCGGGAAGGCAGTGGAAAGAACATTTCTGTTCCAATTTCTCTTCTCATGCAGTGATGCTTTGAAATGTGTAGGGAAACTATTTTCCACAAAGGAGAGTTGGTTTTTGCTTGAAACACATACATCAGTTTAAATCTTCCAATGAAGTGAGTCATTCTACAATGTGCAAGCATGTGTATGTGTGCAGAATGTCATTCTTGCTTATCATTCCTAAATAGAAAATATCGGTAAGCTGAGGAGTGACCTCTATTGGCCATTGGTTAGAAATGCAGAAAGCAAAAGTGAAATCAAATCTTCCATAATTGCTAGTCCTGATTATGAAGTGCCTGAAAATCTGAAATGCTGTGGTTAGCTCATAATATATAAGACTTATAGCAAGAAAGATTAACTCTCAAAAGTTTAAACTAAACCAGACGTCTTCCTAGTGCAACCCCAAACTTTGGCAATGATTCTTGAGATATTTCCTCAGAAAATTTGTCTTCTTGTTTGGCCTTCTACAGCCAGGTCTGAATATTATTAAACAAAACATCCTTATGCAATAAGGTGATAGTGCTATTCTCAAAATACTTCTGATAAATACTTCTGATAATAGCTCTTCACTCTTTTAAAAATAAAGCAGCTTGTTCTTATACAGGAGCAGGGACAAGATTGATCTCTGGGTGGTTTATAGTCAGTCATCTGGTATTCCCAGTGTTTAACAAAAGCAAAAACAAGAAACGTGTACTTCTTCCTAAATCAGGGTATTAAACCTAAAATATATTAAACCTAAAATAGCATGTGTGGGAACAGGACTGAAATTGATGTTTGAAAGGATCTGTGGACAACTCCCTGTTTTGATTACTAAACCTATGTAAGGAAGTACCTTCTTTCAGCACTTGTGTCTTCCTCTTGTGCCACCGTTTTGCATCTAGGTCCAGCTGGTGAATCTCAGGTGCCCAGCCAGCAAACTGAAAGTTTACCCACTCCTCTTCTAATAAACCAGGGGTGGGAAACCTTTGGCCCTTTAGAAGTTTTGTACTTCAGCTCTCAGAAACCTAAGCCAGTGTGACTAATTAGGTAAAGGATTATGAGAGTTAGAGTCCATAACACCTTTTTTAGCATTTCTTGAGACACTACAAATATTAATATTTAAGGTGATCAATTTATTTTTGGTAAACTGCAAATTAATTTCATGTAAAACAATTGCTTAAAAACAACTGTGATCAACCATTACAAATTAGCTTGTTTACTCAAGGCTATATGGCATATAAAAAAACAAAGATGACAAGATGGTTAAGTTACTTTCTCCATTTCCTTATGGGGTAAGCCAGCTACAATGTCTTGTTGGAAGAGGCCTTTAATATTAAGACCCTGCCATATAGGTTTTAATTCCTACAGATGTCATTGGACTGCAGTTTCCAGCATTCTTCATCTTTGGCTATGACTGATGGGGGTTGCAAACCAACAACAGCTGCAGGGCTGCATGATTATCACCCCTGGTATAGGGGATTTATATGGGAGGACAAGACTGCAGATGCTGTCAGGAAAAAAAAGATAAGGAATCTGGATGAAATCCAGAAGTTAGTGGAAGGGTTTAAGAAGTGATTTCATATGGTCTACATCAGGATGTGCATCATGCAGTTTTAGAGGTCTCCCCAATTGCCATATCTTTCTTTGGTAGCTCTGATGCCCTGTTGCTGAATTCTGGTGGTAGGCTGGAAGAGAAGGGCATAGAATTTTTTTAATAGAAATTTTTGTAGTTTAATTTTTTTGTAATCCATTTTTAGTCTCAGGGCTGGAGGAAAGATAGGATATAAACAAAAGGGCACAGGAAGTACCTGCCTCATTTACAAACTGATTGGCACTGGCAAAAGTTTTTCTGCATAATGCCAGTCATCTTGAAAACAAGGCATTTTAAGGGCAAATTTCAGCTGCCCCCTTCACTAAAATTCAGCAGTATGACAATGGTCAGATGTATAACACCCAGTAGGTTCAGCTCCCTGCACCCCCAGACAAATTTCTGTCCCCTAGTTGAGTGACACTTGTTTGGATGGACTGCTAAAAGAAGATTAGAGCCAAGGTGTGCTGAGGGAAGAGGAAGAAAGACATATGTTTTTTGCAGGGTTGTACAGGGAGAAGTGAGAGATCCAGCAGCAAGCTGAATATGGGAGAGCTCACAGTTTGTTCAACTGTATGGCATGTAATCTTGTCAACAAATACAGAAGACATGCAAAGAGAAGAGGCTTAAGATGAAAGATGACACATGTTGGACATTTTGAGTTACATCAAAGCACGGAAGCATTAAGCCTATTGTAGATGAGGGATTAGATGGAAGAGGGGAGTTCTCAGATAATGATGCAGAGATGGGTGCAGAAAGCTGTGAGATTAAATTAGGTGATCCAGTGTATACAAATGGAATACCAGCAGGCCAAGCACAGGACTCTTAAGAGACCCCAGTGGGGGATTGTGAGGGATGGCAGAGTTGGACAGATTCAGTGAGTAATCACACCAGGAAAGGGCCTTCTCTGTGGTGGCACACCAGTTGTGGAATTCCCTCCCACTGGGGGCCTAATGAATGCCAATATTGGGATTATTTGGCATCAACTCAAAACTATTTTTATTAAAGCCTTCAGGCCAGACTGATTTAATCCAGGCTGCACATGTCTTATGGTTATACTGTTTAAAATTATTTTAATGTTTTAAATTATCTGGTTTTAATTGATAAACTATTTATATTTTTTAAAAAATATATGCTTTTAATCTTTTTAATCTCATTGTTATTATTTATTGATTTTATTGTAAGCTATGCTGCGATCTTCACATATAGGGCAGGAGACAATTGAAGACCCAAGATACAAAAGGCATAGGACAGGGTGCATACACTTACAGCATTTGGGGTGGTTTAACAAAGATATTGCCCCAATAAAGATTTTGGGATTTCTTTCTGGAGATTGTTTTCTTGAAAACTTAAGTCTTGTTTGTTTAGAGTTTGTTGTTTGGTTACTAGGTTTTGGCTTTAGCATAAGTCCGCGTGGTTGGATTTTATATCTTGTTTTCCTTTCTTGCTTCTCCATTTGCTTCCATTATCAACACTGGGCAAAGGAAGCAGCCTGAGTCAAAGTTCACTATATATCTGTTTCCTTTAAAACTTTCTGTATCTCTGCTTGTTCCATCAATTTTTAAACAAATGATGGAATTGTTTCCCCACCAGATTTATCACATTACAAAAAAGCTTGTTTTGATCTCTGTGGAGGAGGTGCCAGTGACAACAAGTTTTTTTTAAAAAAATATTATTATTTTATAAATCGTCTTTAAAGCATTGTGCAAATACGTATGAGGCCTGAAGCCCTTCCCAGTTTTAACATGTCTGTTTACTTTTGCCTTCAGTAATAGAGATCTATGGGTTTAAGAGGCAGACCATTGCTCTTAATGAATCATTGGCGGCATTCCCAAAGCTGCCTGAAGTGCTTCTGCTCTCCCTAGTGGAAGTAATTGTGTCTTTGATGTAGTCTCCAGAGCTGTTAACCAATGTTGCACAGTTCCCAAAGGAAATAATACACTAAGAGTATGTGCAGACTAAAAATGCGAAGTCCAAAATGAATTCTTCCTATAGGAGTCTGACAGTCTGGTTCTCTGTGGAATCCTGCTTGTTTACATAATGTTATCTGGCTAAGCGTTGGTATTTCATCTGGCTGACAATTCCTATGAAAAGCAGCTGTCCAAGCAGTGGGAGCTTGCTTCTGGTGTGTGTGTGTGTGTGTGTGTGCATGTGTGTGTTGGCTTTGAAAAGTCAGTAACGTCTTGCTCAAAACACTATTGCTCCCTAAGACCAACTCAGTACCTACATGGATCTGCAGAGGTCCAGTGTAACTCTTTCTCCCCACTTTTTTTTCCTTTTTTTTTTTCTTCTTAAAGACAATATAGTTACAGTAGTAATCAGGGACTTCTGTAGAGCTTAATATTTAAGGCATTTGTATGAATGTACTAGATTGTTCTGTTCCAGAAGTGTTTGTTTTTTACAATTAAAAATAGTTTCTCATGTGATGAAACAGAATACTAAAAACTTTATTTAAAAAGGAATCAAGGAAACGGTCAGAAGTTGTAACATTTTTGTCTGAGAGTGTGAGGCTGGGAGGAGTGATGGGATACAGAAGTACCAGTGTACATGCTGGCCTTACTTACAGCAACGCTGGCTGTTCCACTCCTGGACTTCTTGCATTTAGTGCAAAGATCTGAATAGAGTATTGAGGGGAAAGTCACTTTGAAGTTTATGCCCAGTCAGAAATCCAATCTTATCAGGCCATGAAACTGAATACTTGTATTGCAGCTTGAAACCACAGGGTGTGTGTCTTTTTCATATACTTTGAATCCTGATGTGTTCAAGCAAATAGAGATTCTTGTCTTCTGGAAACCTTGAAACATACATTGTCCCTGGGATCCATGTCTTATCATTCCTCCCAAACACTGTAGTGATATTTTAATTGAAAGGGATCTCTTGAAGATGGACAAAATGGAGATGAGGTCAAGAGAGCAGAATAAATTGCATTCCTTTTCTAAAAGTTGTGGAATTTAAACAATACCTTTCAGTGGATACTGTGCCAATCACAGGATGGAGACATACAGTAGATGCATTCCAACCTTAGTTGCTTAACCAGAGCCATAAATCAAAGCAGCTTTGAAAGTACTCATCCATTCGTCAACTCCACCCACACAGCCAGTTGCTGTAACTTGTTCTGGCACACATTTTGTCTTTGGCAGCAGGTAAACCAGTGAGCAGTAACAGGAAATGCTTGCCCTGCTTTAGCTCAACATACTTGCTAATGTCAGACTCCTCAAGAGTGAGGGAGAGAAATGGACTACTTTTGGAGGGTTTTTTCCCCACACACGTGTATTACCAATATACCATACCTTAAAAATGAATATACAAATTACAAAAATGATGAATAAATTTTAAAAAATGAATATACAAATGACTTGTGCTAACTTCCCAGAGTGTTTACAATCACACTTAGACAGCAAAGTATGTCAGTGTGTAAGAACAACAAACCATAGGTAGCGATTAGGAGGGTACTTTTCTCCAGTTCTTTCCTGTTTAAACTGAATCTGATTATAATTTTAAAAGGATGGTTTCTTATTTGGCATTGACACAGTCTCATACCTTCCTCTGCTTGCATAAATCTTGTGAGGTTCCCCCCCACCACCATAACCATCTTCCAGTAATTGTGTGAAGCTGGAATTAATTAATTTATATGTCAATTTGAAGGAGTGGACTGTGTCAAAAGAGGTTCACAAGAAACATCAACTGATGAAAATATGTCAGCTTGTGGGGGGGGGCATGTACAAAACATATTGGTTTCCATAAAGCAAAAGCAATGCAACAACCAGAGGACAGTACGTTGTTTCAGTACACTGAAATAATCAAGGGTTAGTACAGAAATCAAAACTAGCAAGCCCCCAAAAGAATACCACTAGCTCTAAGTCTGTACTCCAAGAGCCACAGCAGAAGGGATGGGGGTGCTCTTGCCAAGCTAGATGGTTCACAGTTAACTCCCTCATTTGCTCTTCTCCCTGAGAGATTAACAGCAGAAAGCTGGGAAAAGCAGCAGTGTCGGCAAATCCTATTCCCCAGTTAGAGTTTTCAGCATCACCACTTTGCCATTAGTGCTCCCACATATGATATGTGCAGTTAAGAGTCCAAGTACTTTGGCATATCCATTCAGCTTCCCATGCTAGGCTAATCTGTCAGTTGGTACACAAGAGCTATCTTTTGCTAGTTCTTCACAAGTTAACATGCAGCTCCCTTACTGCAAGAGTGTCTTTGGTTACTGGTCTGTTTCCAGGCGCAATTGAAAGGACTGTTTGATCTATAGAGCCCCATACAGCTTTTGATCCAGGTCACCTGAAGGACTGCCTGGGGTTTGTGGATCTTCTCTCTTTCTTAGCACCCTCGCAAGGTAGGAATGTGGAAGAAGGCCTTCTCAGGGAATGTGGGAGAAGGCCTGTGGAAGTCCTTTCCAAGACTATTTCTGCACAAGACTGTTATAGCACAATGATTCCACTTTCAACATCCTATGGAATCCTGGGGTTTGCAGTTTAGGGAGGGGCCAGCCAGCCCCTCCCTAAACTGCAAACCCCAGGATTCCATAGGATGTTGAAAGTGGAATCATTGCACTGTAACAGTCTCGTGTGGAAATGGCCCTAGTAGGATTGACATCCTCTTTGCTGTACTTCCATAGGCATGTGCACACTCTTTTTTACTTCAGCTAGCCTTTTGAAGGCTTGATTGCTCAGGGGATATTTTATAAGGTGTTGCATTTCCTATATTGTTTTTCTTTTTAATGATCATGCATTTAATAGCTTTTAACTCTAATGATCGCTTGATTATATTTTGTATGATGTATCTGTTTTAACCTTTGTAAACTATCTAGAGTCCCAGACTAGGGAAAAAGTGGGATGATGATAGTTGTACACATACATCACACTTTCAAATGTACAGCGTAGCATATCTCGCAATTTTCAAATGTGTGTCTTAGTATACAAAATCAATATACTACTGCAGGAAATTCACTTGTTCCTGATATTGACTTTACAAAGATGATAGTTCATCAATTTTAAATTGGACAATAATTTCTCATTAGGATCACAACACTCTGTTAGGGAATACATTTGATAAGAGAAGAATATATTTAAAAGATAAAATAAAGAATACAGATACAGATCTCTTGTTCATTGTACTTTGGGGGCTATTTACTTATTTTAAGCACATCAGTGGTGGGTGGAACACTAGGTTAACCACACAAGTAGTCTGATAAAATCTGCAAATCCATATGTTGTCAACCAGTGGAGAGCAACTAGCAGGCAGTGGATTAAACCCAGACTTTAGACATTGGATCAGTTTACTGTTGATGTGTCTTTTTAATAGATCAAGCAGGAGTGGGCATCTTTCAAAAGTCTAGTGGACTATATACCCTTTTCCCAGGTCCCTGCAAGGCTGCACATGCACTGAAAGCTGTGATGATACCTTGCAAAAAAAATTAGTTGATCTTTAAAAGTCACTTAGAACGCCTTGGGGCCATGAAAAATGATTGGGCAACTCTTTGGTGTCTCCTGGCCCATTTGAGACCAAGGAGAGATCTTTTTCTAAACTAAAAGGGACTGGAATTTGCAAAAATATGCCCCATTTTCCCTAAAGGGTCCAAAGTGATGCCTAACTTAATTTAAAAAAAAAAACAAAAAACTTCTGTGCAGTGTGAGATGCTGTCAGTGGTCCCTCTCTTCTCACCCCTGCAATAACGGGAGACTTTCAGTTCTAGAACATTGTTTCTTACCTGATTTCAAAGGCATGGTAAACATCCAGAAATATATCTGTGCACACCTAGAAACATTTCTTGCCCTGTACTTCTCAATAACTGTTGGAGTTACATTCTGGGTGGCATTGAGTATGCTATCAACACATGAATAAGGCATAGGCTTGGCTACTTGGCTCACATTTGCCCCTGGCCTGGTATGCAGAACAGTCTAGACATTCTTGGAAGAAGAGTCACAAATACGGTTTTTCAACAATGACACTCTTTGACAGGCTCATTCACCATCTAGGTGACACTATGGGAGTTTTTAGAGCAGTTTCCAACATACACATATTAGCATTTCATAAAAGGTGGAGATATGTCTCTCCTGCTTGTTGGAAATAACCTATAGCTTGATAATTTGTGCAACTGAAATCATGTTCTTCTCTTTTCAGATGAAGCAGATTATGGCAACTTTGGATCAAACACCTTAACAAGAAAAAAGAAAGCATTGGTGACCCTCCGGAATGACAATCTTCGCAGGCGCCCCCATGTGAACATTAGCATGCCTCAAGACTTCAGACCAGTGTCATCCATCATTGATGTGGACATTCTGCCAGAAACACACAGGAGAGTAAGACTGTATCGACATGGGTGTGAGAAACCATTAGGATTTTACATTCGTGATGGGACAAGCGTAAGAGTAACTCCTCATGGGTTGGAAAAGGTACCTGGCATTTTCATCTCACGGATGGTTCCTGGTGGTTTAGCTGAGAGCACAGGCTTGCTTGCTGTCAATGATGAAGTCCTGGAAGTAAACGGCATAGAAGTGGCAGGGAAAACTCTAGACCAGGTGACGGACATGATGATTGCCAACAGCCACAATCTTATCATCACTGTCAAGCCAGCAAATCAAAGGAACAATATTATCAGAAGCAGTCGGATGTCTGGGAGTTCTGGCCAGTCTACAGATAGTACTGCAAGTCATCACAGCTTGCCTTCTGCTCATGTCTTGCAGAACTTCCACCCAGATGAAATGGAGAGTGATGAGGACGCTGACATTGTCATTGAGGGCTGTCTGGAGCCACAGCCCATTCCAAAATCCCATAGTCTTCCTTCCGGTAGCCTTTCCCGACTAAATGGCAACAGTCTTAGCCACAGAATACAGAGGGACCTGGTAATCAACAGCAGCTTGGGACGAGAAAGCAATGGCAATATTCACAAAATTTTAAGTTCCTTAAAAACTGATCCTCGTCATAGCTTGGTTATTCCAAAAGGAGGCATTGAAGAGGACGGAACAGTAATCACACTTTAATGGGTTTTCCAAATGTGTGTGTTTCTAATCTGAAGTGCCAACTGGAACAAATCTATCCACACACTGAAGAGAGAGAGAACCTTCATTCTCACAGACCTTTGGTGTGTGAAAAGTGTTTATCTTTCCAGGAAGGATGGTTTTCATGATCAGACATAGAAGCGTCACCTACTGCAACCCATGAACAAGTGTAAATATGATTTCTGCTCCCAAGTTCAGAATGAGGGATTGAATAATAATTTTTTTTAAAAAAAATTCCTATGAAATTCCTCAGGCTAGGTTGCTGAAAAATGCTATCTATTGAATTACATATCTGCTGCATGTATGGAGGTGTCCTGAAGGCATACGTGTAAATGGGTTTACATTTAGGTGATAAATAACAAAACACAATAAACTTGCAATAGGCATTCATAAATTAATCTGGGGGGAAATACTATGATTGATTTTTCTGCCATTGAATCCTGTCCTCTGACTTGTTTACACAGAAAACTGACTATATTACACCCCCCAGATCAGGAAAGGGCTGTCTAAAGGAACAGCTTTCTAACCTGGAACAGTGCAGAGAGGATGCTCCAGTTCTTTTTTTGAGAAGGGACAGAGAAACTTTGACCAAATGATTTTATTTTATATACATATTTTTAAAGTGGGATAGGGATTGATAATGTTGGCATAATTTCTTTTTAGATCAGCACCACCTGCTGGTCACTGGTAGTTCTGTTTGAATAAACTTTTCTGTGTGATGTATTGAACAGGCAGCACAGAGCTTGATTTAGTTGATGCATCATCATAATGCATGATGTGCATTTTCTTTTTATTACTAAAATATTTATTAGACAAATATTTGAATGTTAGTGACCATGGGTTTTCTTTTCTATTCATGTAACAGTACAGAGCAAGCAAATAAACAGAGTTGCTTAGACATGTGTTAGGACTCTTCTAAGGCACCAAGAGAATTTGATCTAAATTTGTCTTACTGTTTAAAATTAACTTGAATCCACAGAGTCTCTAATCATGAAAGCTGATCCCTCTTTTTTGGTATGTATTTTTGACTTTTTAATCTACTTTGCTAGACTTTCTCCTTTGAGTCTACAGTGTTACAGTTCAGCAACATAATTAAGTTTTGAGCAGCATTTTTTTTAATTGTCATTATCATGGTTATCTATAAGTTATGCCAGTAACAAACTATTCCGAAAGAGGGGTTTTTGCTCCCGCCTCTGCTTTTCTGTTCCATGAAATGCCACAAGTTGTTAAAATGGTTTAATAGAAATATTTGAATATATTCATGCAATGTCTAGGAACAAAATAATTGTTTTACAATGTATTTTTCTACTTTTAGCTGTCTTTTTTTGTTTTTTGTTTTTTGTTTTTTTTACTGTGTAGTGCTGTATATTAAAGCGTTACTAAAGGAATGTGCTTTCTCTAATTTATAGCCCCAATCCCTTTAGCCTCTTTCTTTGTACTATGCAGCATTCAAACCCTTGAGGGATTAATACAGCCTTTTTTCCCTTGTACTTGAAATAAAAGTGTGTAGAAATTTTTATATTGCTTAGCTCAGAACGTTTGTTTTTTTTAAAAAAAAATTAATTGATTTATTTTATTCATTTAAATCCCACCTTTCTCTCAGTATGGGACTCAAGGGAGCTAACAATGTATTTAAAACAGTACAAATTAAAAACAATACAAAGGATTAATATAAGTGTAAATATAAGATTTAAAAAACAACTTATAAGGTTTAAACAGTAAACATTAAAAATATTAAAATATATTAAAGGACTCTATACAAACCTTAAAAACAGCCCAGCACAACTTTAAAAGCCCAGCCCTAGCCAGTTTGTAAAAGCCTTACAGCATAGAAGAACAGCAAGAATAGGGCCATCCTGGCCTGTCCAGGGAGTTCCAAAGTCTTGGAGCAGCCACGAGCATGAGAAGAGCAGAGTCTGGGTGGTGTTCATCAGCATATTTTTGAGTCTTGATTTTAGTGTTCTTCAGTACTGGTAGCCAAATCTTGTTTACTTTCCGAGTTTCTTCTTTGCTGTTGAAATTATCCATATGTTTATGGATTTCAATGGCCTCCCAGACTCTGGAGGTGCCTCCACAGGGAACAATACAATGGGTTGGTAATGTATTTAATGCACTGTTATGCATATCCCCTGACTAACAACACACCCTGGGGGATAGCCCATTTAACAATAGGCCATCACACAGGCCAACTGTAACACATGCAAATTGCTCCCTCCCATCCAGGGACTACACAAGCATATATACTCTGTCTCACTTCCATGCCACCAGATCCTCTGAAGATGCCAGCCACAGATGCAGGCGAAAAAACGTCAGAAGAAAATACTAACAGAACACAGCCTCAAAGCCTGGAAAACCCACAACAACCAATGTGAGAACAGCTTACAAGTATGGAACAATTTGTAAGGCAATGACTCCTTCAAGCAGCTTTCAGGTCCCTCACCAGTGAGGGTGGCTGGCAAGGGTTTGCGTTGATCACTGTTAATTTATGTATATGTGTAACTTTCCCTCACCCTTGAAGATGCACTTATCAGATCAGTACCAAAGAGTGACTGATAAGAGATTTCTTGATGCTGCTCCTAAAGGATCAGCTCCAAATTGCCATTTCCTTTTGTCAAAGTGGTTCTCCTTCAAGGGCTGCTCCTGTTTCCTTTTCCTCAACACTTTCTCCTTAAAAGACTGCAGTTTATTCCTTTTTCATAAGGACAGCATGTATGAGCGTGCTACTCTTTCAAAAAGAGGAGATGCCTCAGAAAGCAGATATTGTGTCCACAGGGAAAGGGAAACAGATCACTGGAGATAGAACAAAGGTCTTTAGCAGGCCAGAGGTTGCGGTAAGAGGGAACAGAAGGAAAACGGGCAGGAGGAGACTTAAATACAGATTTCACCTTCATTCCTCCCTTCGCCACTTTCCTCCTCTGGAGCTACAAGGCTTTTGTGTTACATCTTAGCTTTGTGTTATCTTTTTTTTTATTATAATCTTTATTAAAATTTACAACAAATTTAAAAAAAAATTTCATTGCATATTGTTTTCATAACCACTTTACATCACTCCTTTCATCTTCCATTCTTATTCTACTTACTACTTATATACCTTATATTCTTTCCTTGCATATATTATTTCTCTCAAGTCCTTCTTATTCATTCTTACATTTCGGGTGATAATCCATGGTTATGGTAATTTCTAAGTAATCTTTCTTACATGGTTTACTTCCTCAGCCTCACCTTATCTCTTATCCATCGAACTTTACAAGGTTTCTCTTCTTACGTTCCCCAACCGGGGATTTCCCACAATCAATATTGTCTGTTTGTTTATCACATACACACACTTCTGTGTTTTTGTCTCCTTTGTGTTATCTCACTCAAGGCAGAGAAGAATACTTGTGAAATCCGCCCTGAAAATTAGGACTGCTAAGGAGGCAGCTGCGGACAATTTAAGGCAAGGCAGTCTCTGAGAGGAGTTAGTACAGCTGGCATCTACAGTCATCTCTCCACATTGGCTGGGGTTAGGGGCCCCCTGAAAGTGGAAAAACCATGAATAATTCTACCCCCCCCAAACCATATTTCACACACACAAAAGTATGATCATATTCAACCCACCATGGATCCTTTGGGGCATCAGGGTTCCTTCACAAGGCAGAAGTGGGTGGCTGGTGGGGCTTCTTGCCACCTCCACTGTTGCCCCATTTTTAATCATTTTTAATAGGGACTTACAAGCCTCCTTTGCAGTTTCTCAGTCTCAGGAGGCTTGAAACCCTGATTAAAAAATGGCAGTGAGAGGCAGCCCAGGTGACAGCAAATAATCTGTGAAGAACCAAATCTGTAGAAGTTAAAACCGCAAATGGGGAGGACTGACTGTGTTTTGGTTACAGGCAGCGGAACAGTGAAGAAACTGGAAGATTTGGGGACCTTCCAGGGCAAAAACCAAACGTGCGGCAGCCCCAGGCTTGGCCAAATTTGGGGTGGGGGGTATTTGGTGTCCCCCCTCCTCTCCCAGCCCGCAAATTATTCACAGTTCACCAGCAGCTCGTGTTGCTGGTAAGGATGAGGAGAAAAACCACCCCAAAAAAGCCAGGTTGCACAAGTGCTGGGGCGGGAGAGAGCAAGAGTTTAAAGAAGAAATCCCCTAGAGAAAGCGTTGAGGAAATCTCTGGCTCTCGGAATGAGGCGAAGACTGAGCAGGGCGGCGGGGAAAGAAACCGAAAACGCCGCCGCTTTGGCGTGCCGGGTATTCAGCCCAGTCCTCCTTCAGAGAAGGAACTCGCGACATGACTGGCCAACCCCCGAGGCGGCATCGCCCACTTCTCTCAAAGGCCAACCCTTCGCCGCGCCCTCCAATTACAGAACTCCGGAAAGCCGCGCGGCCTCTCCACGTCTGAAATTGTCCCGGTTGGGTTTCCGTAGTTGGGGAAGGCAAGTTTCAGCGACGGTTGGAAAGGCCTTTAATCAGGTGACAGTTGGCTTCCAGATGTGCGCGAAGCGAGAGTAGGGTTGGGGAGGGGCGATGGAGGCGGCGGCGGCAATTGAGGACCCGGCGCTGCCTCAGCTGAGCGGCGACAGCGGGAACGTCTCGCAGAGCCACAGCAGCGCCTCCGGCATCGCGGACGAGGAGGCGGACGACGGAGGGGAGCTGCTTCTGGCGACCACCGCGGCCGACTACGCCGCCTATCTGCTGCCCTCGCCCTTAGGAGGCGCCGCCTCAGGCGGCCAGGTGAGCCGGGCGGCCGTCCTCGGACCCGAAGTGGGGCCGCTTTTCATCCCAAAGCTCAGGCGAGCGGCGCGCAGACCAAAACCTGTGGCTCCTTCCTCTGGAGCCACCCCGCCGCGGCATTCAGTTTCCTCTGCAAACAGAAGTATATGCTGGGACTGAGGCCATTTCCACACTAGACTGTTAGAGCGCTATTACTCCGCTGTCAACATCCTATGGAATCCTGGGCATCCTCAAGGCCCCTCCCTAAACTGCAGGCTCCAGGGCCGTTTCCGCACTAGCCTGTTATAGCGCGATGATTCCACTTTCAACCTCCTCTGGAATCCTGGGGTTTGCAGTTTCGGGAGGGGCCGGCCGGCCCCTCCCGAAACTGCAAACCCCAGGATTCCAGAGGAGGTTGAAAGTGGAATCATCGCGCTATAACAAGCTAGTGCGGAAACGGCCCAGGATTCCATAGGATGTTGAAAGTGGAGTAATAGCGCTATAACAGTCTAGCGTGGCAACGGCCTTGTTCTTCCTGTTTAGTATCCATTGAGACAGAAACAACAGCTTCCCTCTCCCCGTATCACCTTTATTACGCAAAGTTTTTCCTTCAGGTTTACGTTCGAAAGGGACATTTAAAACAAGTTAATATTAAGGCATCAAGTTAATATTAAGACATTAAAAGGAACTTTCCAAATTCCATTTGTGCCCCTTTAAAAATGATTTTAAGAGTCAGCTCCTTGACTGATCATTTCTTGCAAATCCTGACCTGCTAATTTAAAACGGTTTATTGCATCAGCGGTGAGGAGTAAGTGAGGCGCTGCTTTCCTAGTAGTTCCAGGTCTGTTTGGGCCCTCCGGAGAAGTGATTCGATTCTGATCGGAGCTGTTGGTAGTAGAGATGCTTTACAGACAGATCCTGTTGCTGGAGTCTCTTCTGTGCTTAGTTGGGAATAATATACCAGCACCTTTTGCTTCCAAGTAAAACTTAGTTTGCTTCCAAGTAAAACTTAGATCAGTTAAGCTTTTCTTTTCTGCCTCTGATGAAAACCGCTCAACTGGAGAAGATGATACTGCTTAGTCCCCTATTTTCAGTTATTCCTCTTTGGGGGAAAGATTAGGTCTGCATTTTTGCTCTTATTCGAGGATCTTTGTGTAACTTTAAGAGTTAACAGAAAAATACAAAAAAGTAGGCAAGTGCTGGATTTCATTGCATCTTATTTAACGCTTTTTAGAATTACATTTTAACAGCATTGCTTATATCAGCTATTCAGTCTGTTTGCAGGGAAGGGCACTCAGCACAATCCTAAATGAATTAAATACTATTAAATAACATTTTTAGCTAAGCTTTTATAAAGGAGTTTTGATACTGTGTAACAGCAATAGAGACATTTCTGTAGTTAAACAACGTTCATATAATCTGCTAGCACTATTGTACTTGCTCATTATTAGGTATGTTTGAATTTTACACATTATTCAATTCTTGTGATAATCTTTGAATGCCTGTTTTCCTGTCATTTTCCCCACCAGTTACTGATTTCCCTGATGTTGTTGATTCTTGTCTGAATCCATTTTGCATTATTCCCTGTTATCCTTTCTACACTTGAAAAATCAGGATAAGGCCTTCATAACATCTACTGTCTGAGCAACTGGAAAGGTCACTGTCACTCCAGAGCCATTGTGGATAGTCCTGGGGTTTCATAGTGCATTTGTACATATCTACTCTGAACAAAGTCCCACTGAGATCAGTGGGACTTACTTCCAAGAAAAAAAATGCATTGGCTTTCAGCTTCTGTTCTTAATTTTACTCCAAAACATAACAAAGCTACACCCATACATAATATAGTTTCCTCCTCCCACTTCTGTTTTTGCATACAGTTTGTTTTAGACCATTGCTTCTTAAGCTGTCTGAAATGGTGAACTGGCAGGGTTTTTTTTTAACCCCAGCACCATATTTGTGCCCATTTACTGCAAGTGTTTATTTCCTGGAAACTTTCCAGAGATCAGAATCAGTCCAGGAACCACTTGGGAATTTGTTATCTCCCCTGTAACTCTGCGAAGTCTTCTGTAGTCTAATGATGCTGTATTAATCGTACCTTTATCCCTAGATGTCCAGTAGTAATTATTAAATGTCCTTGTTAAGCACCCATCTAGAGTAGTAATATCAAAGTATGGAGGTAGCACCTGCAAAAATCATAAGCAAAGCCCTGTAGTTCAGCAGTTTAGTGATCTCAGAACTGGGCTCTTGTTTTTTTTTTCTCTGCTTCCCACTTGTATATCAGTTGTTTCAGATATATGGAAGGACCCACCCTGATTTCCAGATTTTATTTTTGGTTTTGGTTAGTCACAGATATGCCCTCTTCTCCCTGTGCTTGTCACTATTTGCATTCCCCCCACCCTTTTTTTTTTTTTTGCATTGTTTTAAACTTTTGGTTTTTTCCAGATTGAAACCCTAGACAGAAGTCTTGAAGATTTACTGACCAGGGTAGATGAATTTGTGGGAATGCTAGACATGGTAGGTATGCTACTGAAAAATGATGTCTGAGTTAACCATTCTTGTACTACTGTATGAAGCAACTTCTTCTAAGAATGCAACTGATGTTGAAATCCAAAGGCCTTTAAACATGGCTTTACAATTGACGTGAGGTGAAGCAGCAAAATGTTTGTCAGATTCCTAGCAGATGGTTGCCCAGTCTTTAAGCAAGTAATGTATAAATAAGGCTTTTAGCATTACTTAAATATAAATCTTTCCAAAATTTCTTAGACTCCTGTTGACAGTCATTTAAAAAAGTGAACATTTGTTTATTCCCATAAAGAAAAGCAGCTGGGTTTCAGCTCTGGGCTTTAGCATGTACTAATGTGTAACAGCCAGTTCTAAACCATTGAATTTATATTGAGTGTCTTCCATTCTGAGCTAAGTCCAGTCTGTAATGCAGGGTATAGGTGTACACATCTAGAGGATTAATGGTTCATAATGTTAATCTTATATTTATTATTTGAAATTTATCTATTGTTGTTCTAACCTGACCACATTATGTAGGTAAATGTCTGTTTTTTGATAGATTCGAAGTGATTCTTCTCAAGTAGTAAATGAAAGTGTGCCACATATTCATGCAAAGGCTGTGGAAATGAGGCAGCTATATAGAAAGATTGATAAGTTGGAGGTATGTGTTTCTAATATAAATGTCATAATTTCTTTCACAAGGCTATGAGTCTCTTTTTACAGTGCTGAGGAAAAGATGGTAAATGAGTATAAATGTAGTAGTAGGTTCTTACTAGTTTCACAGTCTACCAGGTGTTACTGACTGGAGCTTTGAACCATCAGTGATTCAGATTCTATCCAAGAATGTAGAAATCAATGAGGTATTGCTGGATAATATGGCACATTCCACACAGTATTGCTTTTAGTATTTATACTATTGTGAATATTAAGATATTTTGTCAGTCCTCCTGGAATTGCTCCCAGAGCTCCTATCACCATAGAAACAAGAGTTTTCTTTTGTCAGAAGAACTGAATCTCAATTTGTAGGTCTCTATTTCATAATCTTTTTTGTCACTTCGTCTTCGGTTCTGGTATCTCCTGTCAGCACAACCACATCTGTAAGCTTTCTCATCCATAGTTACATCTGGCATATTATGCTCTAATTGTTTATCAGTTTGAATCTTAGAAGTCCCATATGATTTTTACATCACCATTTTCAACAACTGTTTCAGGCTTATGTTTCCACCAGTTCCTTGCAGATGATAAAAAATATTTTTTCGCATAGATTCTAATGTATAATTGTAGTCACTGCATAATGAAAGATGATGATGAATTACCTATTGTACCATTCAGGCCCCTCTTTGGTGGATCCTGTAAAAAATTATCAGCATACAATACATTCAGTCTAGTAAACCGTTGCAGATCATTGAGTTCCAGTGTGCATATAAAACCCTTGCATGCGAGTACTTTCTGTTTCCATGTCCCTTCCTTTTCCTGCATATTGATAGATGCATAGACCTTTGGATTGGACTGATGAATCTTTACCATCCTAGAATTCTGCTTGAAGTCCTGTTTCCTATACTTGCAATTTGATATAGCAGAGAAATGTACCCTTTTGTATTCTAAATCAGTGTGAGTCAATGCAGAAGAAAAACTTACCATGTGATATCTACATGTATACATCAGTTCTACATCATATGAATCATGAATCACCTTTCATAAACTTCAGATTAATTCAGAAATTGAAAAGAAAAAAAACTTTGGTGTTTTTATTAATTATCCTTCCATTACTCTTTCATAATTATAATTATGAAGCAATAATTATTTTAAAAACATAAGCATTGAACAGATTTTCATAGTTCAAGTGAAAATTATGAACCATAAGACCAATTTCTTACTCATTGCTTACATGGACTTATGAAAAATGCATGTGCAGTGCCATAACTTCAAAGTTAAATATGATTCATGTCCATTGATTTACATTATTTTAAGCAGCCTAAGTTGGATTGTGGATCTTAAATATCATGTGATTAGGTGCATTTTCTAACTTTAAAATTGAACTACTTAGCTGTAAAATGTTCTGTCATTTCTTTTCTTTGCTTGCACATGATCTTGCTGATTTTTTTCTTTTTCTCCCTCCGATCAGGCCTTTGTTAAACTGGTTGGAAATAGTGTTGCTGGGATGGAGGAACAGATCACAAAAGCAGAATCAGATCTTGGAACTTTTCCAAATACTTTTAAAAAACTGCTACATACAATCAATGTGCCATCTTTTCTTAATGTAAGTATTTTTAATGATGAAAGGGCTGTGGAACCATGTATTTGATATCTGAGTGTCTATAAGTGTGTTTTGGATAGGAACTTGTGAGGTCAGAATCTCTGTTGAAATAATGCCTTTTGAGCCTGGAAGTCAGTATGATGGTACACGCTAGTTATGAAAGGTAAAAAAGGAGCACAAAATGTAGAATTCAGTTTAGGTCCCTTCCTTGTAGTTGCATCTAATATGAGCATCTGCTTATATGCTACTGTCTTTTTTTCCATGTTGCACTTTTTAAGTGAGATGATAGCTGAAGTATTCAAGATATATTTACATAAGATAGTTTGATTTCTTAATACACCTCTTTATATTAAAACCTGCCACGCTGGGCGTCATACCCCTTTTCTGCACAGAGTGCATCTGCACTTTCTAGGCAGGTAATGAGTTTTCTCACCTTCATAGAAAGAGATGGAAACTTCTGCTGTCTCCTTTTTCTCCTTCATAGTTCCTTTTTCAGTCCAGCTGCTTTGTTCTCAAAGAGTGGTGATGTGTACATCTTCCTACATACACAATCCACTGTTATCAAACTGGAAAAAAATAGGATCATGGAAATTATAGATTTTGCTGACAGATTTTTATTAAAAAAACCTGTAGATTTTTTTCCCCTTATTGCGAGTCTCTTAACAAAGATTTTAATTACAGAAATCATCTTCAAGGCAGCCTCAAACTTCTTATGAACCTCCTGATATCTTCAAGACTGAAGACTACTTTCCTTGTCTTGGTGAAATGCAGTATATGTGATTTAACTGGCAATGACCTTCTCCAAACAATAGTATTGTCAGTAGGTGAGAGCCATGCTGGTCTTCAGGTTGTTGCTCTTCTTTGAAAACAGTGGCCTGCTGCCTTCCTGTGTATTTTAGTCTGTCTTTATCAGCTTTTACTTGACCTTTGTTTTGCTTTGAATATGTTTTTTTTTCTTTGTGTCTTCTTAAAGGCTTAAGAGAAATATATCCTAGAGTGGCTGCTAACCTTATCCTGTAAGCCAGTTTGAATGGAGGGAAGGGAGCTGGGGGATGAGGGACAGCAAGTGTACTCTCACCCTACTGGTGCAACTACTTTTCCCCACTCTCAAACATTTACACGGGGACAGAAGGAAGAAACAACTACTCACAAGGAAGACAAGAGTGGTGAAGCCTAACCTTACAGGAAGAGATTCTTTCTTTGCATCTACTTTTGTCAAAATCCAATTGCCCCCTTTTTTTAATTTTTGCTTTGCCAGAATGAGACTAGAAAAGAAGCAAATATAATCTTATTCTGGTTTGTACTTCATTCCCTCTTGTCCTTCAGCCATCAATGGGTCGCCAAGCAAACAGAACAAGCCAAGCAAGAGAATTCTCCTCCTCTGCAAGAAGCTGGCAAGACAGGCAGGGTTGGCCTAAGAAGAACCAGTTGCCAGAACTGTCGTACATTTTTTCCCCTGGCTAATCCCTTTTGGAAATTTTGAATAATGAATGTAATGACTGAAAAATAATTTAGGAATATACATTTTTGTGTTTTGCTGCTGCTAGTATTAGTCTACATATCACAGGGATTTTTTTTAAATAGTTCTGTGGTACCTTTAAGTGCAATAAGGACCAAACTATATGCATTCATGTCTTTAATGAATGTGCGCACATTCTGTTCACTATCTTGGAGAAATTGTCTTCTGAGAAAAGGAATAGCTCCATTGTCTGAACTGCTGCAGAGTAAAGGAAAACAGCAATATGTGCTGATTGCTGTAAAATTCCAGCATCAGGCCTCTGATAAAGTCTTTTTTGATGAATATCCTAAAATGTTTGCATATAAATGCCAAAAATGTGATGACCAAAGCTCTTATAACTTAAAATTTTAATTAAAAAAATTAAATACAATCCCTCATATTGTATAACCATTTTTAAACCATAAACAAGTAAATTACTTCTTTCACAGTAAGACAACCAGGTAGAAAAGATCATCTTTCTTGGGTCTTTGGTACTTATGATGCCTTTTTATCACTTTCCCTATTTTTTCAAAATTTACTCACAGTGGCTGGCATTCTGTTAGGGGTATACACATGCTAAGATGTGGTATCCACGAGGTGCATTTTTTGTCATTTCACAGCAGACACATTCTGCTGACAGTGACAGCGGTGCAATTGCACATACAGCAATATTATCCACTGCACATCACCCAGTCATTGACATGTGTTGCAGCGTTATTCCACGCGGAGGCTGCATAGCATATCTATCCATGCACTTATTTTTGCTGTGAAGAGATGCTGGATTGCAGCCGGTTTTCTATTTCTGTCTTACCCTTTTTTATAATGGTTCCTGAAGGAAACCAGGCCTTTAGCTCCCCCGGTTTATTTAATCACCAGTACCACCTTTATACTGATGATCTGTACAGAGACAGCTGCCTCATGCCCTCCCAGTATTTTCTATACTTACCACCGCAAAGCACTGTGGGTTCTGAGTGGGACTGACTCTGGGTGTTCTTTTTCCTTCTCCTCTGTCAGTCTTCTTTGTATGAATGCTTCTTCTCAAATTCAGCCTTCCAAAACTGAGTCCTCTGTATTCTGTTTTAACCTCCCTTTTTCTTGATCCTGTTGTTCTGAAGTTCAGTCTCAGCACACAGTCTTTTCCCATATGCTTATGCAGCGCTGCCATTTATAGTTTTTTGATATAATTGAAATCCACTAATCTTAGACACACTGCCAAAATTTCAGCTCATTTTCTACTTAAGACTATGGTAACAGTTCTGTTTTATTTCTATGCTTATATTTTTAAACTGCTTTATTCTGTCCGTTATTACCTAGGTTATAGGTAATTTTGTTATGTCATTCTGCTTTAATGGCTGCTTCTTACTGTAACTTCAAGTGACTGCATTTGTTTTAAGGTGGCTCCATCTTCGTAAATGCATCTGTATCATTTTCTAGCTGCCCCTTCTTGAACCTTTTCTCTAAATCAGGGGTTGGCAAAATACAGACCTCTGGCTGTTGTTGAACTGCAATTTCCATCAGCAGTGCCTATGGTGATGTTTGAAGTTGTAGTCAAAAAAGAAGGGCTGCACTTTCCCCACTCCTGCTGTAAAGGTACCAGTTCTCTACATCTTTATTTGCTGTCCATTGACTATCAACCACCAGTAATACTCATTTCTACAGTCAAAGCACCTCTATATGACAGCCCTTTGACTTTTCTTGACATTCTGATTTCCATCTAGAATGTGTCTTGTCTTTAAGCAGATTGCAAGCTGTGTTTTTACTGTTTGTTCAGTGCTTGATTTAGGTAACTTATTAAACATTTTGACAGGCTGATTTGAAATATGGCATCCTTGCTAGCTTTGTCAAGACCAACAAAATTTGGCTTGTTTTTGAGTTGTTTCTGTTCTGCCTAGTCAGTACGAAGTAGAACTAAATATTGAGTTTGCTTTGTACCTTCTCCCCTCACCTCTTTCCCTTTATCTTTTAGCTTGAAAGCCTGGAAAACATTACTATTAGCACTGGGTTAAATTGTGTTAGTTCCAAGTAGAATTGACCCATTGAATCAGCAGCCCACTGCTAAGTCAACACAAAAATAAATCCCATTGATTCAGTGGTTCTTCTCCAGTCAGTATTAACAACAGCATTCAGGCCATCTTTTTTGGCTAAAGAGCAGGGTTAAAGTGCTTGTAATATTATAGCTGCATTCTTCTCATTTTGTCAAATTTCATCCATCAGGATATACGGTAAAGAAGTATCAACTTTAGTAATACAGAAAACATTCAAAGCCTAGTGCAGCTGAATTTGGTAATTACAGCCAGAATCCTGTTGGGAACTTGTCTTTGAAAGTGGATTTATACAACTGCACAGTTCCAATTCCAGCATATGTAATGTCCATATCCAGTAGATGGTTTCTGTTACATTACTATGTAGCTGAGGCAGCAAGAGTGTCCAATGCACACTGGTACCTGATGCACAACAGGACTGATGTGCATTGGTCCCAGTTTGCATCATGCACCATTATACATCTTTGCAATTCAATAAAGAGATTTCTTAGCACCTCTGCTACACAGCTAGGTATACGCAAAGTTATATCATGTAACATGTAATATAAGATTCTGACTTACTCCAACATATTATTGTTCCTTGAGAAAATTAAGGAAGTCATGTCCATTTTTTTTAATGGACCAAGTTCAGCCCCTTTCTATATCTGTCTTGTGGGCAATTATCAATAGAAGTGAGCAGAATTAGCATGTTCCCTTTCATCAGTATTATTTCCACATACAACTAAAGTACCTGAATAGAGTCATGTCACAGCCCATATCCCCATACCAGTCTGGAACAATTTGTACAGTTCTTGCATTCACACACAAAACATCCTAACAGGGCTCAAGCCTTGCCTAAACATGAGGCACAGACAGTTTCTCAGGGAGTAAACAATATGCAGCTTGTGATCAAAGATACTGTATAATGCTTTCTACTTTTTTGTTACGGAAATTTAGGGAATGTGAACTGAAGCAATACTGGACACTTTTTGTGGTGGCAGAACTGTAGGCTGTAGGTCCTCATCTTCAGCATTTTAGAGATGTGAACCTGAATTTAAAAACATCCAGGTCTAAGTTTGTACACTGTAAAGACTGCTTTTTTAAACCACAGCTGTCATCACAGTGCTTTGGAGACAGAGATGCTAGTCTTCTGCAAACAGAAAAACTTTTTTTGAGTGGTGGGGGAGCTTATTCCATTCATGGATTAAGATTGCAAAAGAATGATTAAAATATTAGCAGTCAAGCCCAAGGCCCCCTGAATGGGTTATTACCACTTGGTCATTATGTTATAAAAGATCTTAACAAAAAAAAAAAGATGGAGTTCAATAAGACAAAAATGATCTACTTCTCTGACATTTTTATCACACTAACATGTACAGAAAGCTACATCAAACATAAGTGGTACAGTCAGCTCAAGAAACTTCCATTTTTCTGCATCACCCTTCCAGTTTTACTTGTCAAATGAGGTTAGTTTTGTCAAAATTGTGACAATAAGAAATAGATCTGCAGCTGCTGTTCCAAAAGGAAATCATCAAACAGAGCACTTGTATCAAAACATCATCTAGAAGACTATAATTACTAAAAGCAGTCATGTAGCCCAATAGCTAATAGAAATCAGTTTGGAGCCATAAGCCAATGAGAAGTTACTTAGCTTCATGATAATTATAGCCTTCGACTATAGAAATACAGTCTACCACCATTAAAGAAAACAAATCCAGCACATTTCAAGCAAAATCTTTGATTTTCTATTTCTACTGAAATTGCTGCTGCTTGATATGCTAATGTTCAAATGCATCATTTGATATGAATGAAATGCTCACATAGCTGATTGCAAACTCAAGAACTCTGACGCTGAGAAACTACAGGAATTACCAAAATGGTTGGGCAACTCATGCAGTGGGACCTGGATTCTTTCTTTTCATTATTTAAAAGGAGAGGCATACCTCATGAGATAAATCTAACGTAACCTTTAATCCTGTTTGACAGCCTTTTCACCAGGCTTCTAAAAGACTACTGTGAGAAACCTAATCCACCAAAACATATGCAAACTTTCTACAATCTGCTGATACTTGCTTGGTTCTCTAGCACTCTACCAACTCCCATAAAAGGAATTTTTATGTGCAAATAAAAAGCAGTTTTTGGCTGGGCACTCACATGCCTGAACATGGGCTAGTGTTATCAAAGTTCCACTATGTACATTAGGCAGAATGAAGTGAAATGTCTCATCAGTATCACATCTTTTGTTGTACACTGCTACACAAATGAATCACCCCTGCAGAAATTACAGGGTATAGTTGGACCTCCATTTCTGCAGATTCAATCACAGCTTGAAAATATTCCTCTCTTGCTCCCCCCTCCAAAAAAATCCAGAAAGCAAACTTTGTTTTTGCAATTTTATATAAGGGACATCATTTTACTACATCACTGTACATAGTGGAACCTGGGCTTCTTCTTTGTGGTCTCTGTGCCTCACACTAGTGTGTGAGGGCACAGATGACCACTTGAAGAACCGTAGTTACAGGTAAGCAACCTGTTCATTCATGAATTTTGGTATCCACAGTGTGTCCTGGAACCAAACCCTAGGAGATATCATGGGCCCACTGTACATGGAAAAACCTACCTGTTAGCAAAGAGGGCCCTGCCTAGCATCCTCTTTCCCATGTGGAGTATATTTTAAAGAGGCATCTAACTAACCTGAACTGATTACAGAAAGGCCTTTGTCACTTGATGTTTCTGACTGTAAGCCACACAACAGTTAACCAAACTTAAAGAGTCAATAATCAAGAGAATTCTTATGTGAAGTTGGCACAATTATATCAATTTCATAAATAACCTTTACACATTCATAAGCAAAAATGTAGTTTACTGGACCCCCACTCCCCAAAAAGAATTAAGGTCCAGGTTGATAAATTTAATTGCCACTAATATTTGCACAGTTTAAAAGTCCTGATAGTAATGGAGCAGATTATCTACAATGATAAGCTTGATTTGGTGCTCATTTTGCTCCTTTGTAAGCTCAACTGATACTCAGTGAAGAAATAAAGGATGTTGTTCACCAAAGTACCACTACAACAGAACATCTGTTCTTTGTAGGTCATACCTGACACACAAATACTCCCTGTGTTAGGAGCCAAGAATGAGCACTGTACTACGTACATGTATTTTACAAGTAAGCACACAAGTTAACCTTAGCCAAACTGCAGCTTATATTTGTCTGCACTGAAGACATAAATCCTTTTATTTCCTCACAATTCTCTGCAAAAACAGATAGCAGGAAGAGCACTACTCTATATCCTTTAGCCATTTCTATAGGTACTTCATGGGCAAAAGTGGAACAGTAATCTTTTTGCTGAGTGGCCAAGCCATCTCTTCTGCCTGTCAGTATTAATACTGATATTTACAACCAACCTATTAGTCTCTTCAATGTTCTCACATATGTATGGATTGCAGGTCCCATATCAGCATCTCTGCCTTTGTGCTAGGACATCTATTAACAGGTGAGGCTGCATGAAAGAACAAAGCCCTCTTACAGTTTTCTGACATTTAAATAAACTGAACAGCTTGTAATGCAACTACTTAAATTGCATATCACTATTTCCATGCAATTTCACCAAACAAACAAACAAACATCTCTTGATATAAAAGATTTGCTAGTAACTAGAAAATAATCTAAGGTCAGCACTAAAAAAAAAGGTCTTTTTAAAAAAATGCTACAGCAATAGAGTTTCTGTTTATGTTGAACAGTGTGTTACTGATCTTCCAGGGGTCAAACATTTGTCTTCTGAATTTGGAGACTGCCAAAATTAACAATGCCCAGAAGTAAAAGAACAGCAGGAACAAAATTTTACCACACTCAGCCCTATTCTCCTTATAAAGAATATCCACTATGCTTTTCTTGTTTAGCTTTAGACAAAACAGTATTTTAACACCGCAATATCAGCAAGAGCCTTCAGTCAATCAGCACTGATACAAACAGTGTGGCACATTACATCAGAGTTGAGCAGCTTCAGGGCAATGTAATCTGTTACAAATTTCACACATTCAATGTCACTGCAAACAGCTAAGGAAGCACAATAGCAGACAAAGGGCATGAGCCTAAAGGCCAGTGCAAGATCTTCCTACACTGATGCTGCTAGATTATACTTGATCCCAGGCTGCAGGCACATGAAAACATGTTACCTGGTTACTCAAAATTTTGCACTGGAACATTTGCCTCCACAGTAGCATGACAGCCAGAACCTAGCAATCAATCACATGCAGACAAAGCCTGCTTCCCAGAATAGCATGCACTGACACCAGAGTGTTCCCCTGCAAAAATTACATTAAATTAAAAGATTAAAAAAGAATGAAGTGATCCCTTGTAGGTAGCTATTACCATTTACAGTATATTGAGCAGCTCCATTACTTATTTCAACATGCAGATCAATACTGGGAAAAGCCAGAAGCAAAATGTCAGAAAAAGGGATACAACTTTTCACCTAATCCTTCAGAATTACTTACTGAAAAGAGATGTTTAGGAAGTGTTTGCAAACCTTCTCTGTTGTGTAGCATTGTACCTGAAGCAGTAAGTACTTTTTGAATATTAAGACTGTTAGACTTGGTATTACTCTACCAGTAAATTTGGGGTGAGTGGGGGAAGGCTTAGAGGACAATATGAAAATCAGGTTGGAAGCCAACAGTTTAAAAAGGAGTAGGGTTTTATTATTACTATTATTATTATTATAACCATCTAACCAGGTTTGAGATTCTTATCAAAACCTGCATTTGTAAATACAAATGGTACTTTAAAAAAAAAAACCCGGACATTTGTTTACACTAATATATAAAAAAACCATGGGCTGAAAAAACTACACAAACAAAAACTAAAAAAAGAGACAGTCTCAAGAATACTATACTGTACCTCACAGCTACAATGAACAACTGCCCAAACTTAATGAAGCACTGTGTTTGTATTACATTAACTTTCATGAGCAGTGTGCTTGGTGCATGTTGCCTGAGCCCTCCCACGTTGCTTCCTCCCAAAACAAGAGCAGCTATAGAAAACAGGAACTCAGCACCAATTTTAGCATGGTGTCTCAACTACAACTCATACTTTGAACACTAGCCCCTGCCTCTCCATCCTACTTTCATCACTCTTGCATGAAGAATAACCCATGTGAAACGGCAAGCCTTCTCTGCACAATTGGGAATCTTGGAAAGTCACTCTCTCCTACTCATGTTTGCTTTCAAGCTCATTCCTAATATGTGACTAATATTCTCTTAATAAGGCCAGCATCTGAAATTGTATTTTTTATTTCCAGCTTGTCTGGAGGGCAGCAAGCCAACTATTCTTTTCTTTCCTTAGGAGTTCCTGGTTACTAAAGCCAAGAGATCACGCAGCATGCACTAGTATACTACTCAGGAACAATAAGCCAGAATTTTCTGTAATTCTGTTTTATTGTTTTGCACAATCGTGGCCATCATTTACTAATATCATAATATCACAATAAACTAAATTGAGACAACTGCTGAAGTAATAAGCTATATTAATTGCAAGAGATTAGGTTGCTTTTTTAAAGTTACACATTTTCTGATTCACATTTTAAATTCAAATTGTGCTTTACTTTTTTAATTTCAGACATACTAAAGCCCAAAAGCACAGATGGCTTAAGATTTTTTATTGCCCTTAGGCAGGTGTGTCTCTTCCTTCCAAAAAATGATGCTATATCAACTTTCCACGCACAGAGAATAGACGATAATAATTCCAACTCCTTTTTAGTGGGATATGGTTTCTTGTGAAAATAATCTGCAAGAAACCTTTTTTGAACTTCATTTGAGCTATGCTGGAATGGCTTCGGATTTAATGCTAAAATATGCAGATCCTCAACTGAAAGCTGTCCCTTAGTTTCTGTCTTATGATCTGTCTTTTGTCTTTTGGAAGGCACAAAATTCACATCCTTGACTGGAATTTGGGCCGTACCACTATTTATAATCAGGAACGGCTGGTCATCATTCTTCTGATTTTCTGCAACAGCATAAAGATGGTCAGATTGTTTCCTCTTGGCTGAGGGAGAAGTAGCATCATGCTTCTCACCATTCACAGGTGGCAGTTCTTTTTTGTCACCAAATTCAAGCTGCAGCTTCACAGCTGGGGTACTGTCTTTTGGGGCACTCCGACAACGGAGCAAATGCACAGCAATAGCAGTTAGAGTCATGTTGCCAGTGTATACACCACAGCAATGGATGCACTTGAAAGCAGGAGACTTCAATATAGTATGCACAGTTGGCATGATATGGTGCCTCTCCTTCAAATGGATCTCATAGACATCTGTGCTAGTGAAAGTACCATAACAGAATGGACAAGTTGACACTTTCTTACTGCCCTTATTCATTTCAGCAGTCTCACGTTGCAGTTTGATGTACAGAGGAATAAGGGTCCTTGAATTTACCCCAGCTAGGAGTGCTAGGTGCACTTCTCTTTCAAAAAGTTCTTCTTTTGCAATTATACTGAAGTCAAAATGAGGAAACACGAGGTCACCTTCAGAATCACTCTCAAGTTGAAATCCTTTGTCATCATAAGTGGCATGTAGTTTCTTCTTTCCTTTATGTACAGTTCTAGTGTGATCCACAAGGCATTTTAAGTCATGGAAAGTATTAGTACAAAACAAGCAAGCTAACCCATGTGTAAAAATATGTTTTACAAGCTCTGACTGAGATAAAAAACATTTACAAGGAAAGCAACGAACTGTTTTATCTTTAAGCCATCTCAAAAAAGGTGCACAGGCTGCAATTTGGTCTGTTTCAAGAGAAACGTCTGTCTTTGCTGCACTGAATTTGTGAGCTACTTGCATGTGCACCTGATAGACATTTGATGGGAAAAGTTCACTACAAACTGGACATGTCTTCCACTGCTTAGCTTGTTTGAGGGCTAGGCTCATGGCAGTAGCAGAAGGAGTAATCTTGGCAGGGGTGTCAGTGGAAGAAGTTACTACAGCAGAAGGCACAGTAGCTGAAGCCTGAGAAGCTGGATCAGACTGTATCATCTGGGCTGGCATTTGTGGTGCTGAAACTGTTGTCACCCCACCACCAGGTGGCACAGGCAAAGCCACTGAAACTGGCGCAAGGGTGTACGTGGGGATCCCATTAACTTGCTTTCCTGTTGGAATTAACTGTCTAAGTATCGGTCCCGCAGTGAGCAAAGTAGGATTCTGAGAAACTCCAGGTCTGGCCGGCTGATTCACAGGAAGAGCCCCTGGGGCTACAGGTTGATTAAACTGTAAAATCCCAGGTCCAACTGACTGGTTCACAGGAAGAACACCTGGTGTGCCAGGATGATTAAACTGAAGAACTCCTGATGTGATTGTCTGAGTCACTGGAAGAACACCAGCACCACCGGGCTGGTTCAAATTGCCAATGGGACGATTAACAGCAAGGACCCCTGGTGAAGAAGGTCTGTTTATTGGCATGGTACCAGGTCCAATGGTTCTGCTCAGAGATCCAGCTGGCTGGGTCATCGGAAGAGCCCCTGGGACAATGGGACTGCCAATTGTTCGTACTGACTGATTCATAGGAAGGAGACTAGGTCTGACAGGCCGAGTGAATGAAATGACCCCTGGAGGAACTGCTCTACTTAGGGGCCCAGCAGGCTGGTTTAGGCAGAAAACTCCAGGCCTTACAGGATGTTTTACAGGAAACCGATGGGAAACAAAGACCTGTTGGGAAACTGCAGACTGAAGAGTTGCATTATTCTGATCTCCTGGGTGAGGACCAGACACAAGTGTAATATGTGACTGAGCAACTGTAGTCAGAGGTGATGTATGGGTCAGACTACACGAGGCACTTGAAACGCTTAGTGGACCAACTGTGTTTTGAATTGCTTTTGTTGGCACCGTATTTGGATTTTGATGAAGTGGTGGAAGTGAAAGCTGAACACATGATGTAGAGGATGGGCCTACTGAGCCATTGGTAGGTATTAGTGGTGAAGGAACTCCAGCTGTGGAAGGCTTAGGAGCAATATTGACAATCTGCAGTGATTTTCCTTGCCCTGCTTTCTTAGGCTGTACCAAAATGACAGGCCTCAATATGTTTTCCAGGTCTCTGTGGACTTCTGATGTCAAAACATGATATATTAAAGAATCTCGACTGTTTGCAAAAGCATTGCATTTTTTACAGTAGTGATCAGTAAAATTCTCTTCACTTTCATCAGGCCTCTCTTCAAAGTAAGTATTCAACAGATTTTGGAAGTGGGTTACCAATACATGTTTCTTTGTATTGTAGTACAACGTGTCTGTAAACTGACATTTCTGACAGACAAAATTTACTGCGTCACTTCGGAATTGTCTCATGCCACCGCTCACACTATAGTTTTGAATTTTTTTCTTGGAATGAAACATCCGGAGATGTTTTCCCACTATTTTGGAATGAGAAGCAAATGAACATTCTGGGCATGGAACAAGTAATTCTTGGTCCATTTCATCTTCATGGCAACGGTTCAAGTGATTTTTGAAAGAAGAAAGAAATTTTGATGAGAACTTGCACAGGCTACAGCAATATGGATTTGTTCTGTATCTCTGCAAAACAAAACAGAATAAAAGGCAACAATTGCTTTGGCAAATATTCATTACATGCATACTTAAGGAGCAAGGGAGTAGTAAAAGACAACATTCCCTTACTAGCTAGATAGAAGAGTTCCTTCAAGACTGGCATTTATTAGGAAAATTGAAGGTTGGGGCCAGTACATAAGGTATTATGAAAAAACAAGGTTCTATATATTCTTTTGTGTAGTTTTCTACAACAGTAACTTACAGATTACAAAAAATAATACAGTCAGAAAGCAAAATAGGCTAAAACATGCAGTCTTTCAGAGGCTGTTTGCACTGTAACTGCCAGCAATTCTTCACCATGGGTTACAGAGGCTAGAACTGGTAGAACTTGCAGCATAACAGTATCTGGGAGGCCACATTATTTTCATCATTAACAGGAATTTTTATGTTGGTGGATCTAAGTAATGTTGATGGCAACTTACTGCAGAACAATTAAAAGGGGGAGGATGTCCAATATCAGACAATAACCTAATCCACAGCTTTCCAAACTGTGTGTCACAACACACTATTGTGTCAGCTGTGTGTGTGTCATGTGAATGTAACAGGTGGAGGGGCTGCCTCTCCCGCCATGGGAGTTGCAGGCCAGGCTTGGATGGAGAGGCTGCTACTGAATTACTGTCGTGAATTACTGTGTCGTGAAATGAAGCACATCTAAAAAGTGTGTCACTAACATGAAAATTTTGGAAACCTCTGATCTAAACAGTGTCTTATCACCCAGAATAATGGGGAATACCAATTTCACATGAGCATCTCTAGGTAAGGAAAAGGGAAAACAAAAGATATACCCTGGTGGGCCAAGCAGCATTAAATAATTGCCTTAAAGAAATATCCTTGCAATTGTGTATGTCAGAACAGACAGAAAAGGCAAGTCAAATCATAGTTTACTACAGTCAACTATCCCAAAGTTTTAAGAGTAGAGCTGGGTACCAGAAATGTGACTGTTTAAAATGTTCAACTGCAGAAAGAAAACAGAACCCAACAATCAAGTCACCTTACTTTATGAAACTATAACAATATTTCACTGGGGTTTTTGTGTTTATGTGTGTACATCAGCTTACCTAATTTGTGTTCCACTAATTTCAGTGGCTCTTAAGTATAACTAAAACTGGGTCCAGCTCAGTCTTTATAAAGACATTCACACAGAGACAGCTCTGCAAAGAGGGCTTTAAACTTGTGTTTCCAAAACAACATTTTTCCTTCACCACATGGCACACACTTTTAAAAGTGAAGTAAGTCCCAGAAACAGACTGTAATACAGCATGGGACAAAATGCTAAAAGCAAAAAGGTGAAAAAAAGTCTTCAAAGTATGTTCAAATCCCTGGCTTTGTATAAGAAGCTCTAATTTGTAGTCTTCTGAAGGACAGTCTTTTGAAAACTATGATGAATGTACACACCCGTCTTTTAGTTACAGACTCCAAATGAGACACATCGTTCCATGAAGTGTTGTAGAAATATTTTTCTCCTGGATCAAAACGTTTCAGAGTCTAAGAAAAAGCAAAGACTTGTAAAAACAGAATATAACTTGGAAAAATCCCATTCATATAGATAATTTTATTGGATTCATATACACAATTTCAAGTTCAAATCATCATAGAAAAATGCCAATAATAAATCCTTTAAAACAAGAATGGGAAAAATGAAGTTCATGAATTCCATGTAGTGTCCTACCCCTCCCAATTTTAAGAAACACTGAAAAAGGACTCTAGCACCTTTTTAGGAGCATAGGGGCAATTTCACTAAGTTTCTCTATCTGTGCTATTTCAGATCCAAGGAGGTCTTTTTCCTCAAAATCAAAAGGGACTTCCAGTCACTTCTTGATTTAAAAGGAGCCTTCTCCTGTCTACAAAACTGCTCAGGAGAGGGAAAATAGTGAAATCGATTCCTATACCCCTAAAAGTCACAAGACTTCTTCAGTTTAAAAAACAGATGGTGGACAGGAAGGGATGGGGGGAAATGTGGCCCTCCTAAGTCTGGAAGGGCATGTCCAGTCCCTGGGCCTCGGGGAGTTCGCTGTTCTGCCTTTATAAGTTATATCTGATACAAAAGCTTCTGTTGGCTGCTTGCTGTAATAAATGAAATGAATGAATGATACAAATCTGTGAAATAAGCAATCAGTATGTTCAAGCTATTTGCTCAGGTAAGCTCCTTCTATGTTTCAAGAAAAATCTGGAGTCAGGAGTGAGCTGCACATGCAATCTTATTTATGTTAATTTGGAGGAATGTTACTTATGTTCCATACCAAGATGCATGAAATTCCAGGACCCTTGTTCTTACTATACACAGACCCAATATCAACAAATAACTATGACAAGATTTGCATGATTGTGATGAAGAATACATGACAAGACGTTCCTCTAGCACATTGATTCCCAAACTCTAGTCCACCAGGTGTTTTAGACTTCAGCTCCCAGAAGTCCCACGTGCCTTGGCCAATGATGAATGATTCTGCGAGCTGAAGTGGAAAATGCTGGGGAAAACCAGAGTCTGGGAAATACTAGCACAAATTCTACACACATGGTAGAAGAAGGAGGTTCATCAAGAAAAATCCACCTTATTATAACTGTTTGTTAGGGAAATTGGTTTTAGTAATTCATGGAAGGTGACTTCAAGATGGGAAGGTACAGTATTTCATGGTAGATTTGTTTAACCCTAGAGATAGTCCACTCATGGCCTGCAGATGGCCCTCAACTATGGTTTGTTTAGCCCCCACCTATTTTCCCTCTACAGCACTGGGCTGTAGAGAAACAGTGCTAGAATAGTTATTCAGACTGGGGTTGCTCAAGAGAGGCAAACATTCTTCTCTACTAAGCAGAAAAGCCCCATTCTTATCTACAATTACTAACTGGAGATAAATCCAATTTAAAGACATTTAAATGTTTAATAGCCTGCTTTCAAATACCTTTATATTAATATTTAAAAAGCAGGATATGCAAATCAACCACCTAAGCAGAAAGTATGGAAATCAGAATGCTTAAAAATCTTCCCTTTTCCTCAGTACTGCATTCTGTGACTTATTTTGGGGCAGACTGGACTATGCTTTGTATGTCCGAAATTTATCACAGCAATGCTTCCCTTCTGAGCAAACACACTTAAAACCGAGTTGGGTGTTGAATGTCTGATGGGAAAAATTTATAAATACTAAGAATTATGCATATATGTATCCATTTTTGAGACCTGAAAGAAACAGAAATCTAGCTCACACACAGATGCTTTCCTTTTTCACCCTACTGTTGGTGCTTCTTTTCCTTTTTAAATTTTTACCTGTTTCTTAAAGAAACAGGATTACTCTAAGGCCATTTCCACACTAGGGATCTCCCTAAACTAAAAACCCCCAGGATTCCATAGGATGTTGAAAATGGAATAATAGCACTGTAACAGTCTAGTGCAGAAGTGGCTTAAGAATGTATGCAGTAGTGACACCCACTTCGTGCATCTTCTCTTTAATATAAGGCTTGAATTCCCGAGACACTGGCCCACAAAGTTGGTCTACCACTTCAGTTTTATAATACATTTCCCAATCCACCAAGTAGTGAGCCAGTTCAAACAGAATGCAAAACCAAACTGCAGATTCCCTTCATTCCTGGCATACAGAATTATATCATTCCTTCTATAGTCTGAAGAAAAAAAGAAAATCATCTGAACTGGGGAATTATGGGGAAGAAATTAAGGTTTTTGCATCTCTTTTCTATGCATTAATTTCACAAAGAATCTAAGACCCTACTACAGGAAAGATCACCAAAAGGAGTGTGTGCCATATAATTTTTCCACATTTATGGATTCATAATATCACTTCACAACAATCACAAAACAATCACAATCTTTACCTGAAGTAACTCTCGACAGCTATCACGTCCAATATCTACAAGAATCCTCTTCACTTTCTTCCGAGCTTTCCTTATACTATCAAGATTTTGTACAGGTATCTGGAACATGTTGAATTTTGCCTAGAAAAAAAGGCAACACAAAAATGTATAGGAAGGAAGTATAAGTACCGTTTTGTTAAAAAAAAATGAGCATCTGATTGCTTTAACCTACAATTTTGAATATTATCATGCATACTTTGGCACACTATATTAATTTTAGGGCCTAATGACACTACTTATGGCACATTATGAGAACTGTATGTAAAGTGGTATTTATTACAATACTTATACATTCAAATAGGAAGCTACACTGGTGCCATTCCTGGACAAGCTTTGCTATAAACTAGAAGCGTCTCTGTCTTGGCTGAGTCACAGAATCATAGAAATGTAGAGTTGGAAGAGACCACACGGGCCATCCGGTCCAACCCTCTGCCACGCAGGAACACCTTCAAAGCACTCCCGACAGATGGCCATCTGTTATTCTCTGTTAAGTCTGTTATTCTCTTGGTGACTTTCAGTACCATCGGTATCACCATCTTCCTAGGCTACACTGCAGGGACGGGACCTGAAGACGCTATTTTGCAATGCCCCTTCCAGGGTTGGCGGGGATGGGGAGCCCAAAAGATAGTGCTACATGATTGCTGTTCAACCCCTCAGCCAATAGCCTGTAGGAATCCCCAAGGATTCTGTTTTGTCCCCCATGCTGGTAACCCCATGAATTTCTTATATAAGGAATATTCACAGGTGTTTTTGCCAGTTCCCTCCTCTGAAATTTAGCCTACAGCACCTGATATTCATCGGTAGTCTCCTATTCAAATACCAACCAGGGCCAACTCTGCTTTGCTTCCAAGATCAGGCAAGACCCGGTACCTTCAGGGTATTTAAATCCTCCCTATTCAACATGCACAGGCAACCAACGGGAGAAGCTCTCTGGAAGCCTGGGAGTCAGGGCCATCAGTGAGATGACACTCAACTCTACTTTTCCTTTCCACCGAACTCCAATGAATCTGTTCAGTTCTAAACCAGGCCTGGCAACAGTAATGGATCAAATAAGGGTGAACAAATTGAAACTTAATCCAAGCAAAACAGAGATACTCCTAAATCAGTCAGAAACTGATCAGAGAACAGAGATTAAGCCTGTGCTGGATGAGCTAATGCTCCCATGAAGGCAGATGTTCAGTTTGAATGTACCCCTCAATTCAGATTTGAGCCTGGAGTTTCAACAGTGGCCAGTACTTTTGCGCACAAAATATCAACTGCACCTATTCAATCTGGCCATGGTGATTAATGCCTTAGTTACATCCCATTTGGATTACTGTAATGTATTTTATGCAGGGTTGCCTCTGAAAAGTGTTTGGAAACTTCAGCTGGTACAAAGATGTGCAGCCAGATTAACTTAAGACTGGTTTGAGGAACCATACAATTCCCTTGTAGCAACATCTCCAGTGGCCACTTATCTGTTCTCAAACAAAATTCAAACTGCTAGTTATGACTCATAAGGCCCTATATGCCTTAGGTGCAGAATATCTAACAAACTATAACTCCATATAAGAGGCTGCCTGAGATTCTCAGGAAAGGGAATTTTCTGAGTCCCACCACTCTCACAGGTAAGTTGGGCGAGGACACAAGTTAGCTGTTCTTTTTTTTTTAATTTATTCTTTATTCAAGAATATTATAATCACACTCTCACTATATTTACAATCATTCATCTCTATCTAATCAGATTTTATACATTCATAAAAACACATCCAAAATCTATTTACCAAATGTAACCTGCTCACATCCTACACATTCTCTTGAGCGCAAAAAAATTAATTTATAATGTAGAAATTTCGTACTGTCTGTATTTTATATCTAGTTATTGTTGCATATTTCAGTTACAATTCACAATGTCCTTAATTTAGAATATACTTCTATAAATATACCTCCATATCTATTATAACATGACTTTCTTTCATCTCATTAGTACCTAGCTTCCATTTTCACCATTGGATTTTGACTCCAAATTTTTAGTAATATATCTAGTCACTGGTTCCCAATCCTTCTCCACCTCTTTCAAAGGCTTCCCCCTCAATGATTGAGAAAATACATCACATTCCTTTAATTCCATGACTTTAATAAACCAATTGTCCATATCCGGTATTTCTGGATTTTTCCATTTCTTGGCAAAGATTATTCTCGCCGCTGAAACTAAGTTCAGCAGTATCCTGTAGTTTTTTGTTATGAATGTTTTTTCAAAATTAAATAGCATGTTTAATAGATAAAATTCTAGGATCATAGAGAAGTCAATGTTGAAAATTTCTTTTATAGCATTATGTATATCCTTCCAATACTTAATGGCCTTTTCACAGGACCACCAAATGTGGAAGTATGTTCCAATTGTATCATTACACTTCCAACATTTATTATTCCCCGTTTTATAAATTTTATCTATCTTTTCAGGAGTCAGATGATATCTATACATCATTTTCATAAAGTTTTCTTTCAAGTCTTGAGAATTTGTGAATTTATCGGTATCTTCCCATGCCTTCTCCCAATGCTCTAACAAAATTCCATGGCGTAAATTTTGGGCCCATTGGATCATTGTAGGTTTAACAATTTCATCTTCTAAATGTAGGGATAATAAATATTTGTAGAATTGGGAAGCCTTATGTTTCGTATTCGTGAAAACAACTGTTTCAAATTGATTATATTTCTTTTGAATGGCAAAATCTTCTAATTTTAAATCCATCTTGAATCTTTCCTTTAACTGCAGATATTGGAACCAATTTAATTCTATTCCTTGTTGAGCCAGCTCTTCTCGGGTTTTCATTATTATCCCTTGATTCTGTACAGTCACCAGATCTTCATATTTAAGCCAGCTCTTTTTATTATCTACCCGTTGACCAAAGAAGGCCTCTTGTGGGGAGATCCAAAGTGGAATTTTATGAAATGTCTTCCCTTTAATGGATTGCCAAATTTTTAGTAGAGATTTTCTTACATAATGGTTAGTAAAGTCTTTATCGATTTTAGCTTTCCCGTATCATAAATACGCATGGAATCCAAATCTCAAGTCCGCACCTCCAATTTCCAACATCCTAGTATCGCTCAGCTTAATCCAATCTTGTAACCATGTCATGGCGTTTGCATAATAGTAGAATTGTAATTCAGGTAGTCCAAATCCACCTTTTGATTTTTCTTCGGCTAACAACTTCCATCTAATTCTGGGCTTTTTGCCTCTCCAAATATACCGTGATAATTCTTTCTTCCATAATTGAAAGGGCTTTTCATTCGTTATGATAGGCAAATTCTGAAATAAGAAATTTAATTTCGGCAATATATTCATTTTAATCGCAGCAATACGTCCCAACAAAGACAGGTTCAAATTTTCCCAAGTCTTTAATTCTGCGACTATTTCTTTCCATTGTTTGCCATAATTATTATCAAATAAATCCTTGTTACTCTCTGTAAACCAAATTCCCAAATATTTGACTTTTTTTTCTCTCTTGATTCCCGTGACTTTTTCTATCTCTTGGATTTCAGATTGATTCATATTTTTCACCAACATACTTGATTTGCTATAATTGATTTTGAGGCCCGCCGCTTCTCCAAATTGTTGAAGCTCTGAAATCAAGTGTTTGGCCCCTTTATTAGGCTCTTCCAGAAAAAAAATCAGATCGTCTGCGTAAGCTCGAAGTTTATATTCCTGATTTCTAATTTTGACGCCTTTTATCTCAGGATTTTCGCGAATTCTATTATTGAGTACTTCCAAAATAGTTATGAAGAGCAATGGTGACAGAGGACATCCCTGTCTTGTACCTTGAGTGATATTAATTGGTGTGGTCAGCTCTCCATTAATTATCAATTTTGCGGTCTGTTCCTTATAAATTTCCTTAATCCAATTTACGAAAATTTGGCCGCAATTCATAGTCTTCAAAGTCTCAATCAAAAAGGACCATTTTACTTTGTCAAAGGCTTTTTCAGTGTCTATGAATAGTGAGGCCAATTTCTTTTCATTTCTTCTTTCAAAATATTCGATCATATTTAGTAAGATCCTTGTATTGTTTCTCAAATACCGATTAGGTAAGAAGCCGTTTTGATCTATGTGTATCTTCTGTTGTAAGATTTTCTTTAATCTTTCAGCCAGTATAGTTGTAAAGATTTTATAATCTGTGTTTAACAACGAGATAGGTCTATAATTCTCGACTTGTTCTGGATCTTTTCCCTCTTTTGGAATTAATGTTATGTTCGCTTGCTGCCACGTTCCCGGCACTCCCTCCTTATCAATTAAATTTAACATCTTCACAAACGGTTCTAGCAATTGGTATGCAAAAAGCTTATAAAACTTGGCAGTATATCCATCTGGGCCCGGGGCTTTAGCGACTTTCAATTTCTTTATAGCTTCTAGAACCTCAGATGCTAAGACAGGTTTATTTAAATTTTGCATCTGATCTTCCGTTAATCTCAGAATATTTTGCTTCTTCAAATATTTTTTCGCTTTGGTTTCCTCAATTTCAACTGTTGCTTCATGTCTGTACAATTGGATAAAATACATTGAGAATATCTTTTTAATCTGCTGTTGGTCTGTGATATCTCTCTGTCCTTTCTTCAACTTAATTATTCTCTTTTTCAGTCTTTCCTTTCTCAACCTAAAGGCCAGCCATTTTCCTGGTTTGTTTGAGAATTCAAAATCGACAGAATTTCATTTTCTTTTCTACTTCATCCATGTGCATCGCTGCTATTTGATCCTGTAGTAGTTTCACCTCTATTTTCAATTTGTTACTTGTTATATCTTGCCGAAATTCACCTTCCGTTTCTTTCAATTTCTGCATTAGATTCTCCAGTTGTTTTTCCTTCTTATTCTTTCTTATCGCTCCCATCTGAATTAAATATCCTCTTATCACCGCCTTGCCAGCGTCCCACACAGTAGTCATTGGGATGTCTTGATTTACGTTTTCTTCAAAATATCTACTAATGACTTCTTTTAACTTCTCGATGTTGTAATCATCTGACAGTAGGTTGTCATTAAGTCTCCAGTTATACTCCTTTTTTCCATATCTGAAATGTAACAAAATTGGATTGTGATCCAACAACACCTTTGGTAAAATTTCCATGTCTTTTATAAATGAATGCAAAGTCTTAGATATAAAAAACATGTCAATCCTAGACATGGATTTATGACTGTCTGAATAGAATGTATAGCCCTTTTCTGCCCCACGTTTCAACGTCCATACGTCAATCAGGGTTAATTCATCAATCATTTTAAAAAAAGACTGGGGAAGTCTTCCCTGATTTTTCTTTATTAATCTTGAGGAACATTTATCTCTCGTAGGGCATAAGACCCCATTCATATCTCCAAAAACAATAAGATTCTCTTGATGATTCTCTGATGTACATTCCAACAGTTTTTGTTTAACTTTTGAGTAAAATCTATCTTTGTTATTGGTAGGGGAGTATATTCCAACACATAGAATTGTTTGATTCTGTATATTAACTTTAACCCCCAGATAATGTCTCGCCAGGTCCACAAAGGCTTCTTGTGCTTCTAGTTTGCTACTAATATACATCACCACTCCTCTCTTCTTCTTATGCCATGCCGCTGTGAAACATTGTCCCAATTTTGGATTCTTTAGATACTTAACATCTTTATCAGCTATACGAGTCTCTTGTAAACAGATAATGTCACATTTCGATTTCTCTAAATAATGAAATCTATGCCTGCGCTTATATTGTGAGTTAATTCCTTTAACATTCCAAGATACTATTTTTAGTGCCATTTTTTTTTCCTCACAAGTTTACTCTTGAATCTCTATTTCTGTCTCTATCTGATCTTCACCTTCTTCTTTTTCACTTCCCTCTATTCCTTCTTGCTCAGCCAGGTGGTCCGACCCTTCAGATAGTCCTTCTTCTCCAGCTTCCTCGCCCACTGCTCCTTCAAGATCTTCCTGTTGTTCCCTTTCTTGCACACCTTCTTGAGCAGCATCCTCTTTGCTCCTGTCTGACTTTCCAAATTCTCTTCTTAAACTTTGAGCTACTTCCTTGGTCTTTTCCGGACTGTTAACTCTATATTGCTGCTGCCGATATGTAAAAAAGACCCCTTCGGGTCTATTCCATGAGTAGGTTACATTATTCTTTAGCAAAAGTTGAGTTAAGAATCTATACTCTTGTCTTTTCTTTAATACTTGAGTGGGAATGTCTTTATAAATTTTAAGTTCCTGAGAATCAATGATTAATTTTTCACGATAGCTCTTTTGGAGAACAAGTTCCTTTGTTCTCATATTTGTGAAGCAAATAACAACATCCCTGGGTTGATTTCTTTCCTTCGCCACTCTAGAATTCACTCTAAATATTTTTTCTATACTTGCGTGAATTCTTTCTTCTGGTATTTGAACATAATCTATTAAAGAGCTAGTAATTTTGTCATAGATGTCTTCTGACTGTCTCTCTCTTAACCCGCGAATCTTCAAACAGCGGTCTCTATATCTCATTTCAGTTCTGTCAAGTCTTCTTTCGTCGACTTTCTGTCTTTCTCTGACATGTTTAACTGAATCTTCTACTTGAGCAGTTCTTTCCTGTATCATCGTCATGTCTTCCTTAAGGTCAGCGACCTCCTTTGAAATCAAGTCCATTTTCCCCCCCAATCTATCTATTTCCTTCTTTATTTCTGCTTTCACCTCTGTTCTTACCTCCTTCAAATCTTGGCTTATCTCTTGACGCAATTCTGTTCTTGATTTACGTATTTCTTGCAAAATTAACTTAGTATCCATGGAAGCAGCCGTGGCATCTGTTGAAGCCCTTCTTTGTGGCATGGGTTGATTAGCAGCTTGCTTCATTGTTGCTTTTCGTGTTCCAGATGCCATATCACACCCTTACCACAAATAATGTTCTTATAATACTACAATAATGTTACAATAATGTTGCAATCACCCAATATGTAATATAACTTATTTCACTCTTGAAACTTATATTTCCTCTATTTTATATTATTTTTATATTCTTTTTTCCCCCGGTTATTTCAATTTCTATATCTTATCTGGTATCTTATCTTATCTAATAATGATATCAATCTCCAATAGAATAATTAATGCTATAGCAGTAGCTTAAATAATTCTATAAACTTTATAAAAGAAACAGTCCTTTTAAAATATAACAGTAGATGTCCCTGTTGAGCTAGTTTTTTTCCCCTGTTTTTCAGTTGTTACTGTTTCCTAAGATTCACAGCTGTTATTTATAATCTAATCAAGTACAGACTGCTTCAACCCTCAAGGTCACACCACCGCAGATAACACAAAGTTCCAAACTACTTAATATTAATCCAGATCTCCATATAGTGACATTAGATACTTATTATCATTAGACTTCAATTAGTTTTCAGATGCAATTATCACATTATCAAATTAGCAAATACTCTATATCAAGCAGAGTTCATAAGCTTATAGATAGTATATATATAGTATAAAGTATATACTAAAGGAAGTAAATATATATAGGAAGTAAATATTTATAAGAGAAAAGAAAATATGTATCTCCTTCCAGAAGAGAGAGAAGAAAAAAACCAAAAGGAAAAAGTCCCCCTTCGTATTTGTAGCTTTACCACTTCTTTCTTTCTTCTGTACCAGATCTCAGTCTCTCAGCAGTTTATCATCACGTTTTACTTTTTATCTCTGTTTGTTGAGTCTGTCTAATAAGTCTGTTAAGTCCTTCTGGGTCTATCTATTAAATCTTTCTGTGACCTTATTTCCTTTTAATGTCCTTTTGCCTTTTTAATGTCTTTTTTTTCCTCTATGTCCTTTTAATTTCTATGCCCATTAACTCTGCCCCTTATTTAAATTAAAAAAAAAAGGAATTCTAGCTTTGAATTTCCAGAGTTAAAGGGACTTTAGGTTTGAACAATCAGATCAGCTCAATCTTTCCGTCCAAATCCCCCCACCTCTATTTCAAACACAGACACAGCTCCCAAGTCTGCTCCATTGCTCCATTTCAACTGAATCAGCCGGGGGGGGGAGCTCTCTCAAAACTCTTCCAAATAACGAAGTCACAAATGAATGTAATATAAGCAAAAGGGATCAGGCCAAAAAAGAAGTCCGATCTTCGTATGATTAGAAGATCAAAAAGAATAGAGTCAAAATCAGTGTCAAATTACAGCTAGACTGACAGCTTGTCGTCTTCGTTTCTTCTCCTGACAAGTAGAGATACTTAATCGTAATGGAGGGCTACCCCGTTCCTCTCGCTCTTCTGGAATGCAACAATACCACCATCTGTTGAAATTACAAGCCCTAAGGGATATGAGCCGTGAAGTTTACTGAAGTGGCTTTTTTTTCAGAGTCTTTAAAAGGTCTGGCGTTGCTAATTGGAGCTTTATATTAAGCTCCAAGCCGCGAGTGGTAGTGGACGTTCGTCAATCCTCCAACCGATCAGCTTACCCGTCCTCTTCCCCCACTCCGGGCGTGCAGTTCGGTGGCAATCCAGATCCCCGTCGAACCCCTCAGGTCTCCCTTTACCGGGGGAGCACTCGTCCAGGAAACCCCAAATTAGCGGACCCGCGATCACGAATCGATCACACGTCTCTCCTCGGGTTTTGATGATAAATTTCAGCCTGGATTTCCCGCTCGCGGTGGCAGCCTAGAGAGTGCGCTAGTCCTAGGCGTCCGTGCGCTCCGCCATTAGACCATCCTCCACAAGTTAGCTGTTCTAAAACTCCCTTCCTAGGTAGGCTAGAATAGCCCCCTCCTTGCTGTATGTTTTAACTCTATTTTATTTGTTTTCATTTGTAAGCCACCTTGAGTCCTAGTTTTCAGGAAAAGGCAGGACATTGATGGTGATGGTGATGGTGATGATGATGATGCAGCTGCTGCTGCAGCATACTGGCTCCAAGATTTGACAACATGAAAAGATGCAAAACTCAATTTCTACATATAAATGCTAACACTCGCATTCTTTATAACAATTTAAAAAGGCAACAAAGGGAGGGCCTACTCAATCAAACAATGTTGCTCTGCTGGTGAAAGTAGTGAAACTGAAGAGACAGTAGCTTGACTGACTGGGACATATATAGTGCATGGGAGGGGCAGAGTTCCCACCATGCTACCCAGCTCTAGAACTTTCTGAATGAGGTCTCTGTACAGATGCAAAACCCACAGAGACCATGAAAAGGAACAGGAGGTTGTATGTAATTATGAATGTGATGTAGGATCTTGGCCCATATCTCCTCTGTGGTTTGAAATTTCAGGAAATTCTACATATCTCAGTTCTGGTTTGGATCCTACCATACTTAGAAGAAATGAACTGAAATGAATGGGAAATAAGTTAGCCACTAAAAAGCAATCCAACTCACTGCAGTGGTTCTGTTCTATGCATGACTAAGCCACCATCTTGGTCAAATCAGAAATCACAGCAAAATTCCTGTGGTCTCTTTTCTACTGGAAAAATAAATGGTGGGTGGTGTGACTCTGTTATCTCCTCCACTCAGTGTTATCAGCACAGAAAAGGAAAAATGGGCATCCAAGAAAGGGTAAACTGATGTCAGAGAAGGATGATGTGAGGAGGATAGGTAGACTCCCACTACTGTGATGTCAACTGGCATACTGACTTGTTACCAGGCCGTACACCCCTGTGAGAGCAGATTGAAAAAGAAAAATTACAAGTTCATGAACTGTGAGTTCTTGAGGAGCTGCTTGAGTAATCATATCTACATATACCGCTTAGCTAGGTGCTTGTTCAGCAGGTCTGTTTGGGATGTTTTGTTCAGTGTTTGGGAACAGTCAGATGAGTGTCATAAGGGGGGCAAATGATCAAGAAATGTCAAGCTGACAAATGTTACAATTGTTTATGTAAAAGTATAAAACCTTGGAGAGATGAATGCTCGGGGCTTCTGGTATTTGGAAGAGATTCCACCAGAGCCCAGCTGAGTGAATAAACTCTTGCTTTCCATTCCGAGTGTCTCCGGTTTCTGGAATTTAGCCACTTCATTTCTGGGGGCTCATCCGGGATCTGGAGGGGCCTTTTGCCCACCTTGGTGATCGCCAAATGTCTGGGACCAGACCCCCTGACTGACCGGGACCTAAGGTGCCACCGGCGATTGTTCGGTACGAACTGCTCAGGCAGCAGGGCTGGTCGCAGCAGCAGCAGACCCACCACAGGACCCAGGAGCAGATTGGAAAACAGGAACCAGCTCTGTCAACAGTAAGTGCCTCCCCGATCCAAAGCGGGGGGAAGAGGGGCCTGATCAAACCCTTGGACTCAGCCCTAGTACTCTGTCTTTGAACAGACGAAGCCGCTGAGGTCCAAATCGTTGGAGGGGAAGGGTGGGAGGTGGTGTTGTGGAATGAAAGTGTGAGCGAATGAGAAGGTGATTGATGCCGCAGTTCCTAACGCATACCATTGAGAGTCCGGGTGCTTAGGTCGGCATAAAGTGCAAGGAGTCATTCCTCTTGTGTCGGTCCGTTGGGACCCCTTACCCACGGACCAAACCCCTTTCCTTTCTGCAACTTATCTGATTTGGGGAGGAAAGGATGAGGGGAGGTCAGAGTCAACCAACTCCTCTGGAATGCATGCTGAAAAATTTCAAAAAGGGATTTAGTGGGGATTATGGGGACCCTCGTATGACACCTGGCAGGCTGAGAACTTTGTGTAAAGTAGAGTGTCCACCTTCAATGTGGGATGGCCCCCGGAAGGAAGCCTGGATCCTGCTCAAATAAAAACGGTTTATTCAGTGGTTGAAGGAAATCCAAGTCACCCTGATCAGTACCCTTATATTGACTCTTAGGACAAAGTGGTAACTGAGTCCCCATCATGGCTGGTGGAATGTAAGGAATAATGTAGTACGGTGATGCTATTTATGAAGGATAAGACAAAGAAGAAGTCTGGCCAGGGGGCGGTGATTCTGGAATCCCTTTATGAAGAACCTGCGGCCCCGCCACCATACCTAAGGGTTCAAGACAGGGGGAGAGGCACAGGGGAATGGGCCCCCAGGGGAAAATCAGGAGGCGGCAGCGCCTGCTCCTCAGTCTGGAGTTCAATCTTTATACCCGCCATTAGCCCCGTTGGATTGATTGGGGTGCAGTCACCTGAATCCTATGACCTTAAAAAAGGGAAAAAAAGAGAAAAAGAAGGGACCTTGGAAGGTGACAAAGGAAGAGGAAGATTCAGGCAAAGAAGAGAAGGAGATTGTAGCCCCCCCTCCGCCAAGTAGGACAGCTTGTACCAGATGCCACTCTACAGGGTGGGTTCCGCCGAACGGAGAGCTACCAATACAGCCCCTTCACTACTTCTGACTTACTTAATTGGAAAACCCATTATGGATCATACACTGAAAAGCCCCAAGAGATAATTGAATTATGTAGCAGCATCATGGCTACCCATGTGCCAACCTGGCAGGATTGCCAACAGCTGCTCATCTCACTGTTCACTACAGAAGAGAGAAGGAGAATTATTCAAGAAGCAGAGAAGGTGGTCCATGGAAGGGTTCCGCCTGGAGAACCAAATGAAGATGCCTGGGTGAGAGAAAGAGTTCCCTTGGTAGAACCGCACTGGGACCCTAACAATAACCAAGATTTCACTCGTTTGACTGAGTATCAGGCCATCCTGTTGGAAGGGATGAAAGAGGGAAAGAAAAAAAAACTGTGAATATGTCTAAAGTTAAGGATATAATCCAGGGGTCCAATGAATCTCCCAGGATATATTTTGGAGCACCTAATGGATGCGTATCAGCAGTACACCCCTGTGGACCCAGATGCCCCGGAAAACTTAAGGATGGTTGTACTAGATTTTGTGGAAGGAAGTTGGCCAGACATTCGTAGGAAGTTGCAGAAACAAGAAAGTTTCAAGGGAATGAATTTGAGCAGAAGGGATAAAGAAGAGAAGAGGGAGAGAGAGAGCGAAGAATGCACAAAATGGCAGAACTGCTGGCGATTGCCCTAGTTGCAGGAACAGCTGCAGGGGCACGACCAAAGAATATGAATAGAGGGATGAGTGGTGTGAGAGCCCGCCCCCAGCTGGAAAGAGGTCAGTGTGCCCTCTGCTGACAAGTGGGCCATTGGAAGAATGAATACCCTCGGTGGAGAGAGACGGCACCTAGAGGCAGAGGAAGAGGAGGACGAATCGTGGACGGATGGTATGAGAGAGAGAATGAGAGAGATGCCACTCCTGAGATGATGGGGCTGGCGGTAATGGAATATTTGGATTAAGTACAGAAGAGAGATTGAACAGTTGTTGCAAGTAGTCTGGGCACCCAAAAAGGTTGCTGTGATGTACTGTAAAGGGCACCAGAAGGGATCAAACCGAATAGTACAGGGAAATCGAAGAGCAGACGCAGCTGCAAAAGAAGCTGCGAGGAAGAAACAGACAGAAGGAAAGAACAAATATTAGTCACATAACAGCCCCGCCTTTGTACACACTGTAGTGCAGACCCTGTCCCGAATCCTGGGAATATTGTGGAAATTACACTCTGCATACCGACCCCAAAGCTTGGGGAAGGTGTAAAGAATGAACAGAACTTTAAAAACACAACTCTCAAAGCTGTGTCAAGAAACAAAGTTGAAACGGACTGAGATACTGCCAATAGCCTTATTGAGGATCAGGTAAACACCCCATCGATCCACAGGGCTAACCCCCTTTGAATTAATGTATGGAAGGCCTCCTGCTATTTTAAAGGGCTTAAGGGGGGATGCCCGGGAACTAGGGGAAATGACACTGGAGGAGGAGGTTCAGGCTCTAGGGAGAACATTGGGAAAAATGCAGGCCCATGCCCTAGAAGTGCGAAGGGTCCCCTTCCACACAGAGGCACATCCCCTTCAGCCAGGGGATGAGGTATGGGTTAAAGATTGGAAAGGGAAGTCTTTGGCCCCAAAATGGAGGGGACCATATCAAGTGTTATTGGTAACGCCTACAGCTGCGAAGGTGGGGGAAATAAAACCATTGATACATTACACTAGAGTAAAGAGCACCTACACTGATTGGGCTGCCACCCACTTACCAGAACACCCCCTCCGGATGAAGATACACCGACGGGAGTAGAGAAAAATTCGGACTAGGTTCTGCCGCAATTGCATACCTGGAAGCCGATCGCTCTACGCACGGTCAGATCCGCAACTGGAGAGGAAGAAGATTTGGACTAGGCTCCACTGCGGTTGCACCCAAGGAGGCACTGCCCTGCACACTGCCAGATCCCGAAGAAGGTCATCCAATAAGAAAATGAGGACACAATTAATATGTATTTCTATGCTGTTGATACCAGTATTGGGGGTAGGACCTTTGCAACAGAGATTCTCCACAAATATATGGTTACACTTAGCTAACATATCAAAAGTAGATCATTTCTGCCTTTCGGAAGAACTAGCAGTGGGAGATTTGCTGAGTTTTTGTCTGATTCCAGTGTGTAAACACCCCAAGGAGGTTCAGAATGACACTCAATTTTATGAATTCAATGTTACATTATATTATTCCCAGAATGCAAACTGGGGAAAGGCTACTTATTTGTTACCAGCTCCTGTTTTTAGCCTACGCACTCCCACCGTAGCCAGTGGGGAAAATTCCACATGTGCAGTAATGGTCAACTGAACTACTTCAAAGGTTAGAAAATGCCGAAATATCCCTGGGCCAGCTTTCAACTGTACCAACACCCAAAATATCCCTTTTAATTAAGCTCGTGTAATCTTACCCCCTGGGTGGTTCTGGACCTGTGGGTCCCGAACCTGGTCGTACATACTTGGGAACCTGGCAGACAATCGACCTTGTTGCTTGAGTAGACTAGTGTCAGCCCTACCCTCAGAAACCCCAGAGAAAGGTTGGGTGCAGCAGTCGGCCCCTATGCTATCCAAGGACTGCGATAGTTCCATACATTTCCTATCCCAAGGAGAAGTTGTAGCACTAGGAGCATCCCTAGTGGGAGTACCTGGGCTGTGGTATATATAGTGCCTGAAATATAAAAAGGCTGGCTTGTGCGTTAGTAAAGAATATCAATGCGACCTCACCAGCCTTATCGTTCCTTAACAAAGAACAACATGAATTAAGGGATGCAATATTAGAGAATCGGGCAGCAATTTCTTCTTAAGACACCATCTGGGTTGTGAAACCCATCGGAAGGTATGTTGTTTCAACCTAACGGACAATAGTAAGGCCGTGGAAGCCCGGATAACTGCCCTACATTCCTTAGTTACGGAAATCACCCAAGACCAAGGAAATTGGAGGGATTGGTTAACATCATGGCTCCCCAACCTTGGGTGGTTGAAATCTATGTTTGGAGGGACGATCGGAATACTGGGGGGTGGGGATCATTGTATGTTTGTGTCTAACTTGTGCTGTACAATGTATGAAGTCAGCTGCTACTAAGATGATGGAAGGGAAAGCTGCACATCATGCACTACTTGCTCAGAAATAGGGGTGAGAATAAGGTTTATGCTCAAATTGCAAGAGAATTTGGCATAAAAGGGGGGAATGTGAGAGCAGATTGAAAAAGAAAAATTTCAAGTTCATGAACTGTGAGTTCTTGAGGAGCTGCTTGAGTAATCATATCTACATATACCGCTTAGTTAGGTGCTTGTTCAGTATGTCTGTTTAGGATGTTTTGTTCAGTGTTTGGGAACAGTCAGAAGAGCGTCATAAGGGGGGCGAATGATCAAGAAATGTCAAGCTGACAAATGTTGCAATTGTTTATGTAAAAGTATAAAACCTTGGAGAGATGAATGCTCGGGGCTTCTGTATTTGGAAGAGATTCCACCAGCACCTGGCCAAATGCTTTCCATTCCAAGTGTCTCCGGTTTCTGGAATTTAGCCGCTTCACCCCGACACCTTGACATGGTCTAATTGGCAAAATATGATTTAACTGGCAAGACATATTAATTGGCACTAATATAAATGTGCCCTGATGTGACTAAATTGCCAAGCTGGACAAGAGGAAGATGCTGACTGACCACATGCACTGCAAAGTAGATCAGAAATCCACTCTAAGCATAGCCTGGTCATAGTCAGGAAATTACCAGGTAACTCCAGAGATAATAGGCTTAAGATAATCTGTAACAACTCTGTTCTTGGACAGCAGCGACAGGGAAGTTTCCATCAAAAAACTGACTGTTTCAACCCTTCTTCCCACTGACCCGTGATTTTATCCATTGTCTCCATACCTGTCCAACCATTACAGAGCTATCATAACATCCATTATTTGTCATCTAATGCTAAGACTGTTAGCTCAGCACAAACACCTCATTGTCCAATCTGCGAACTTCACTGTTTACTTGGTCAGAGACTCATTCACGCCCTTGCCCTCCTGGCAGAAATTGGATATAAAACTCCCGGTTCTGAGCAGTTAGACAAGGTACATCAGTTGCTTGGTTGCCACACTGTCACTCCAATTCCCAACTGTGTACTGTCCTTAGACATGAGTCTAAGCCACATTGCTGCTGCTTCTCTGCTCCTCGGACTGGTAAATAGTGCCCACTACACCCTCAATTTTCCTTCCTTTCCTTCAGTTAGCCTTGTGTGACTGTATGACTAATTGGATCTTCTTGTGTGTATGTGACTGAATCTCCCTCAATAAAAAAACATTTTAGTCTACTTTTGAATCTTTGGCTGGTTTCTCCCCGTGAAGACCCCACTAAGATTGTTAACTGTCATTACGTTGACCCCATGAATGCAAGATGTCCAAGTCACCCTATCATCAGGTCTTGCAGACTCAAGGCCACAACTGCTTTGGTTGAGTCTACCTGTAATGTGGTCTTTTTTTCCTACTACCTTACCAAGCATTGTTGTCTTTTCTACTAAGTCATGTTTTCTCATAGTATATACAAAGTACAATGGTCTCAGTTTAGTCATCTTGCCTTCTACGGAGAATTTTATTTGCTCTAGGACTTATTTATTTGGATTTTAGAAGTTCAGGGTGTCCACAGAACTCTGCTCCAGTACCACATTTCAAATGAGTTTTCTTCCTATCAGCTTTCTTCGCTTTTCACAATCATTCATAGAAGTTACAAACACTGTATCAATGCTGTATCTTTATACTTCAGAATCTTGACTAGTTCATATCTGCTCTTCAAAGTCCTAGCCTTCTTCTGAGTTCTTGAATGCAGTCTCCATTCTGATTAATGAACCAGGGTGTGAAAAATATTGAACTACTCTATTTTAATGTCTTCCTCATCTGCTTTAAATTATGTAAATCATCTGTAGTCATTATTTTTGTTTTCTTATTCAACTGTAAATCTCCTTTCACACTTACTTTCTTTTCTTCAACAATCATTCCACGTCTTTGCTATTTTCTGCTAGTGGTATCGTATCATCTGCATATTTAAAATTGTTGATGTCCTTCCTCTTTCACACCTATTTCTCTCAGTCTAATCTTGTTTTATATACGGTTAGCCTACAAGTTGAAAACTATTCTTTTTGTCTGTTGCTGCATGCCCATTTCTTCAATAGCAACCCAGTTGTTCATGATCTGTACAATCAAAGGCTTCAATATCATCTATAAAGCACAAGCTGATTTTCTTCTGAAGTTCTTTGGTAAACTCCATTATCCAATGTAGGTTTGCAATATGATCCCTGGTTCCTTTCTTGAACCCAGCTTGGGACATCTGGAATTTCTCTCTGCATATATGATAAAAGTCTTTGTTGTAGAATTTTGATACTCTTCTGAGAAGACGATTCTCAGTATGATTGGGGGATGGGATGATTGAACAGACTGGAAGACTGCATACCATCACAGGCAGGCCAGAAACAGTTTATCCAACATTGTACATGAAACATGTATATCAATTCCACTGTCTGACTGGCTGAAGTTAAAAACTTTCAAAATATATGAAGCAGGATGCAAATGATATACTACTATTTCCTTCTTTATGACACATATCCTTTGGCATTCCATAGCTATTGAGCAGTGTTCTCTAAGAGAACAACCAATGGAGCTTATAATTCTGCAATACCTGTTTTAAAAGCGTAACTGCTCACCTAATACATTGCAGCTGGAGTTGACAAACATCACAGAGAGAAGCCCACTCGTGCTGAAGCCTACCACGTAAGTGCTGTTCCTCTTATTCCTATGATCAAACTTTATTCCTATACTAGTTGTGTGCCTTCACATCATTCCAGACTCACGATGACCCTAAAGCAAGCCTACCACAGGGGTTTTCTTGGTAGGGATTTGTTCAGTGGGAGATTGCCTTTGCCCTCCTCAATGGCTGAGAGAATCTGATTTGCCCAAGACCACCCAGTGGATTTCTATGGTTGAGGGGGGATTGAAACACTGTTCTCCAGTCACAGTCCAATGCTCAAACCATTACACTATGGTTGCTCTCTTCTTCCTACAATATCTATGCTTTTTCTAGTTAGGGAACAAAGAGAGATCACATAGAACACAACAGCTGCTGCTAGAACCTAGAGAGCCAAGCACTTTCTATCCTTTATTTTCTCCTATGTTTACTTGGGAAGTATGCATATATGAGTAAGAAAGGGTATGCCGTGGGTTGGGAAGGAGGAAAAGGAACGATTTTACTAACTCATGCAAGAGAGGGAAAAGCAAGAAGGAAAAAAGGAGCTGAGATGTAAAAATCCTAGATAAGACGGCTATCATCCCCCCTGGCAGTTGCAGCTTTCAGCACAGTGGTGAATCATGATGCATGTTAAGATTTAAAATGAGCTCTCAGTAACTGTTCATCACCTTTATCTTTTGAAGCAGTGAGTTCAGCACAGGTGGGTAGGGCCTTGTGATCTGCAGCTGTAGTGCATATCATAGGCATCAGACAAGACTTTGCTCCCTTCCAATTCAGGATCTTGCCCCTCCTTTGGCACCCAAGAACCATACATTTCAGCTTACTAAAATTTGTGGATTCCTGGACATGTAGAACAGAGATGGTCAGCCCCATCTATGGGCTTCATGCACCCCCCCCCACAGCCAAAACAACTACTAACAAAATTGGTAGCACCGCTGAAGATTTAAAAACATGCATAACTCAAAACCTAGTAGTCACTCCACCTGCAAAACTGTCACAGCTAGACCTTTCTTCTTATTGCATTTTGTCTTTTGTCCCTCACCACCAACCTCATCATCAGGGAAGTGCATCATTTATGAAATTCAGCAGTAATTGCAGTACCGAGTTTGATAAGAAAGCCAACACCAGCAAAATCAGTGGTGGCATGGCCGTAGGTTGTGCAGGGCAGCCTTCCAACCCTGGAAAGTTGCCAGCACCTGGCACATTCACTAAACAATCTCAAACATTGTGAATGTAGTAGTAGGAACAGGTTGCTTACCTGTAACTGTGGTTCTTTGAGTGGTCATCTGTGCCCTCATACATTAGGAGCTTTCGCACCTGCGCAGTAGCGTACGAAAAATTCTAGAGCTTAGTAGCTTGGCGGGAACCCCTCCCCCATGCCGGTACTGCGCACGCTTAGCCCGCCAAGCAACGGTTACTCCTCAGTTCTGTGGTCCGCCGAAAAAAGGGACCTGAAAAAGAGGAGAAGGAAGGGCGGGCATGTATGAGGGCACAGATGACCACTTGAAGAACCACAGTTACAGGTAAGCAACCTGTTCTTCTTCTTCGTGGTCTCTGTGCCTCATACATTAGGAGACTGTGTAGCTTACCGGTAGGACTGTGGGTCAGGTCCTAGAGTACAGAAGCCAGCACAGCATGTTCAAAACGAGCATCTCGACGGGACCGGCAGTCGAGTCTGTAGTGGCACACGAAGGTCGATGGTTGCCACACAGCAGAGTTCATGCAAATCAACTCCTCACAAGAGGGCTGCAGATGTCGCCACGGCTCTGGTGGAATGGGCCCAAAGGAAGGCTGGCGGAGGCTGTTTGGCGAGCTCATATGCCAGCTGCATAGTCTGTATCACTCACTTTGAGAAGCGCTGGGTGGACACTTTATGGCCTCTTCGACGCCTGCCGTAACACACAAAGAGGTGCGAAGTCTGTCAAAAAGAGGCAGTCCTATCCATGTAGAAGGCCAGGGCCCAACAAACATCCAGGGAGTGAAGAGATCGCTCCAGTGGTGTTGTCGGATTAGGGTAGAAGGTCGGCAAGATGATATCCTGGCCGAGATGGAAGTTAGACACCACCTTTGGCAGGAAAGAGATGTCAGGCCGAAGAACTACCTTGTCCCTGTGAAACACCAGGTAAGGTTCGTCAGTCCGGAGGGCTGTCAACTCTCCTGCCCGTCTGGCAGAGGTGATAGCTACCAAGAGGGCAGTTTTTATGGCGAGCAGCCTGTCATCTGCGGTCACCATGGGTTCGAAGGGTGGTCTCATCAGCTGCAACAGCACCAAAGAGAGTGACCGCAGTGGTAACAGTGGCGATACCGGTGGATAGAGGTGCTGGAGGCCCTTCAAAAACTCCTCGCGAGTAGCGGCGGAGGCCTCCGGCGCCGGAGGCCTCCGCCGCTACTCGCGAGGAGACTGGGTCATCCTCCTCCTCGGGCGCTGCGTCCGGAGCCGCGGAGGCCCCGACACCACTCGTGGTGGGATGAGGTATCCCTGCTGAGTGCATCTGCTGTGGTGTTCTCCTGCCCAGCCAGGTGAACTGCTACTGGATGGATTCTGAGAGAAACGCACCAGTCCCATAGGTCGAGGGTTATATTGAGGAGGGTAGTCGAATGAGTCCCTCCCTGTCTGTTGACATAACAGACCGCCGTCGTGTTGTCCGTGAGGATCAGAACCGTACGGCCAGTTACAAGGTGTCAAAAGGCCCTCAGAGCCTTCCAGATGGCCAGGAGCTCGAGGGCGTTGATATGAAGAGCGGTCTCGTGGTCGATCCTCCAGCTGCGAACTCTGAGGCTGTCGCAGTGCGCTCCCCACCTGAAGAGGGAGGCATCTGTCGTTACTGTGACTATTAGGTTCTCCTCCCGGAACGGCATACCCGTCAGGAGGTGGCTGTAGGACCACCACCAGAGTAGGGACTGACGTACGTGATGAGGCAGGTGGAGTAGACATCCCTGGTCATCTAGAAGTGGGTTGAAAACTCATACGAACCAGTGCTGGAGTGGTCGTGTGCGCAGCCTGGAGAGGTAAGTCACGGCAGTTGTGGAGGACATGTAACCAAGGAGTTGCTGAATTCTGCTCACTGTCACTGTCGGGGCATAGAAAACGCTTGACACCGCCTGGCGGAGCATTCATACCCAGTCCATTGGCAGGTACGCCCTTGCCGATACCAAGTCCAGGGTTGCCCCTATGAAATCAAGGGCCCTTGAGGGCTCGAGGTGGGACTTCTTTGGGTTGACCCGAAGTCCAAGACGGGTGAGAAAAGTGAGTGTCCGATGTATGTCCCTGTACAGTTTCTATCTGCAGGACGCCACCAAGAGGCAATCGTCCAGGTAGGGGTAGACAGAGACGCCCTTCGTCCGCAGGTATGATACCACTGGGGCCATGCATTTGGTGAAGGCCCTGGGTGCGGTGGAAAGTCCGAAATGCAACACCCTGTACTGGTAGCAGGTATCGTCGACCGCGAAACGCAGGTATCAATGGTGCTGCGGACGAATGGCGATGTGAAAGTAAGCATCCCGAAGATCAATGGAGGCGAACCAGTCCCCTTGACGGAGGAAGGGCATGATCGAGGGCAGCGTGAGCATCTTGAACCTCTTGGGGTGGATGAAGTCGTTCACACCTCTGAGGTCTAGGATGGGCCACAGGGTTCCGTGCGCCTTCGGTACCATAAAGTACCAAGAGAAGAAGTCGGTGGACTTCGCTGAGGACGGGAGTTCCTCGATCGCCCCTTTTTGCAGAAGGGACTGGATCTCTTCCAGCAAGACCAAGCTGGTCGGGGTGGAGTAATAGACGCCTCACTGTGGCATACTTGGAAACTCTATGGTGTAGCCAAGATGGACGATGGTAAGCACCCAAGAGTCCGTGGTGACTCTCCGCCACTCGGCGAGGTGTCTGGCCAAGCTCGGTCGATCTTCCAGGGACGCTGGCAAGCTGACCGATGGTACTGGTGGTGACCTGTGGAGGTGGTCAAAACGGGACTTCGTCCCCGTCAAAGACTTCTTGGAAGAAGATGGGCATCTCCGAAGAGGTCTTCGAGTGGTGGACAAAGTGGAAGACCGGGAAGCAGTCGAACGCATGGACTGTTGACACGTGGAGGAGGAGGACCTACGCCACGATGGACGTGAGCCGAAGCTGCGGCGAGGCTGTGGTTGGTTGATACCCATCTTTTTGGCCGTTAGTCGGGCCTTGATGATTTGGTCCATGGCCTCGTCAGTAGAGGAGTGGAAGAGCCCCTGGCCATCAAAGGGGAGGTCTTCGATCCTCTTGCAGCTGTCCTCCTGTAGCCCTGACAACCATAGCCATACATGTTGCTGAAGGGCAACTGATCCGACCATCACCCTCGAGGTAGCCTCCATGGCATGCCTCAAGGAGGCAACCTGCTTAGTCGCAAGCGCAACCGCCTCGTTATATAATAGAGTGGCGCTTGCTCGCGATTCATCAGGAAGATCTGCCAGCAGCGAAGTGAGACGGTCTAGGATGTTCCTGTGGTAAGCGGCAAAGCAGGCCATGGTGCTGAGTACTCTAACCACCAGAGAGGACGCAGAATAAAACCTTCACCCGAAGTTGTCAAGTTTCCGGCCTTCGCAGTCCGGCGGGGTCGTGTGTGGCCTGTTACCGCCTTTGGTCTGGGCCGACTCCACCACAATTGAGTTCGGGACTAGGTGGCTAAAAAGGAATTCCGCATTTTCCTTTTATGTCTTATACAGATGCTCCAACCTGTGCAGTATAGGTTGGGCTGAGGCTGGTTTGGGCCATGGATGTTTCAGGGCATCCAAAAGCATAGGCAAGAAGGGCAGCGGCACGGTGGATGGTGAGCACGTCTTGAGATATTGGAAGACAGGGTCCTGTGCTGCTGGGGCCGGGTCTGCAACCTTCAAGCCCAACACCGTGGCCATGCGGAGGAGGATCGCGGAGAACCGTCGGACATCCTCCAGTGCGGAATCCGGGCCCGGTTCTCCAAAGGCCAGTGGAGGCGATTCATGGGAAGACGGTGTCAAGTGTTCCGAGTCCAACTCCGTCTCGTAGGATTGAGAGGAGGGAGACGGGGACCTCTCCATCGTTTTCTCCGCTATCAGGGCAGGCGATAGAGTCACCGTCATCACCGGTATCACAGACGATGTCGCGGTCACGGTTGACGGCACCTTAGCAGGCACTGTCGAGGGCTGAGGGTGGGCCGCCTGCGTGGTCGAGGTGGTTGGATCCCAGGCCTGTGTTGTGGTGGTATCCGACATAGCATGAGTCGCGGTCGACGTCACCCTCGGGGGCGGTGACACTGCCCTGTATTGAGGTGAGGGCTCTCTAGACCTCCGATAACGCGGGGAGGGCGATCTTGCAGGCAGCCTCTCGTAATGGCGATGCGCTTCCCTCGATGGTGAACGGGATCGACGGCGAGGTGACCAGTACCGTGGGTCAGCATGGTACCTATCCCTGTATGATGGGGAGTAGGAGTGATAAGACCCAGGGTACTCACGCCAGAGGTGTTCTCAGCCGTACCTACCGAGGTAGGAGGCACAGGTAAACACCGAGTCCCGAGAGTGGGCCCTGTCTAGGCACATCTCCCGATGGTGAGGAGATGGAGGCCTGACTCTCCGTTCGGGAGAGCGGGACCGAGAGCAGGATTGGCTCCTCCGAGAGGCTGGCTGTTGGCTGGGCAAGGGCCAATGTCTGGCCGCAGCCTCCTCCCAGCGGTCTACCACCTCGCGGTGACTCGGCGGGGTACCCACAACCGCCAGTTCGGTTGGTTCTGGCTGCACGGCCTCCACAGCCAGCTCCTCATCCGACACCTCAAGGATCTCCTGTGGGTCTGACTGCTCTGCCGTTTCCTCAGCGAGCAGGGTCGGCAGAGGTGTCAGAGGACGGGTTTCCTTAAGAGGGGAGCGCCTCTTCTCCTTCTTCTCCTTCTCCTTGACGTCCTGAGAAGATGGACGGTTTCGTTGGGCCGCTGTTAGAGGCCTGGAAGAAGTCGAAGCCTGCGAGCCCGCAGGTATCTCCTGAGTCTGGGCTGTGGAGAGCTTCGGGATCTTCAGCAGCTTCAACGTCGGTACCGAGGCTGGTACCAACGAGGTGGACGGCGCTGCAGCCGCCGATGGTGTAACAGTCGCTGATTTCGCCTTCTCCAACAGCACAACGGGTGCCTCGTCCCTCGCTCGCAAGGACTCCTCCCAACAGTGAGACTTGAGCTTTGCCGAGCGGTTGCGGAGGGTTTGGTGGGTAAACCCCCAACAAACTGGACAGGCTTGCACATGGTGGGTCTCACCTAAGCAGAAGAGACACTGGCGATGCTTGTCAGATAGAGCGACCTTCCGACCACAGGAGACGCACTTTTTGAACAGGGCCGACATAGACCAAGCATCCGGGACGGAGAAGACAGTTCGACGGCGGTGAAGAAGAGTCACGGAGATGAGGAGAAAACAGACGACGACGGGGAGAAGAGGGGTCGGAATACCAAACACAGTCCGAAATCCAAGTCCGTAATGCCAGAAAACTGAGAAGCCAAGGTCAAAACCCAGGAAAAAGATGAAAAAAGCACAAGCCACTAAAGAACCTTCTGTACACTACAGCGGACAAGAAAGAACTGAGGAGTGACCGTTGCTCGGCGGGCTAACCATGCACAGTACCGGCATGGGAGGGGGGTTCCCGCCAAGCTACTAAGCTCTAGAATTTTCTGTACGCTACCGCGCAGGCGCAAAAGCTCCTGATGTATGAGGCACAGAGACTACAAAGAACATATGTTCTTTGCAATTTGTAGAATATTCTGCAATTTTTTCACCCAAAAGGAACATTCAGTGATGGGCATGAGGCATCGTGGAAGGCTGTGTGGTGGTGAGCATGATGAGAGCCATTGTTCCTTCTCATTCCTATGGAGAAAATTTTTCAATTTAAACAGAGAGGGTGCTGTGTAGAAATAAGTCTCAGCAGATGTCATCCCTATCCCCATGATCGCCAAAAAGCTGTTTGAAGATTGAGGTGGGATGATTTGGCAGAGGCACCTGTTTACCAGAGAAGGCTCCCACAAGGACCAAGCTCATCCAAAGGTATTCTAGATAAAGTTTCAAACTACCATGTTGAAGCTTTCATCATTTATGCACAGACATTCATTCAGTTCATGCATAAACTAGTGGGGCAAACAGGCCAAATGCTGCATTTTAAGAACTCATGCTACATTTTAAGAATGCAGTGAAATTCTTCATATTAACACAGATATTCAATGGGACGTAGTCCACAGTAAATGCCAATGAAACATGTTTAGGACTCCATCAGTCACTGTCATTGGCTGGCCTTGGATTAGTCTCACAATTCTTGGCCTCATTATCCATCTTTCAAAGAGGATGAGTGCCTTTCAAAGCCTTTATTTCTTTACAAAATTCAGCTTTTCTGGGAAAATGATAAAATATAGATAAATGTGTGTACACTGGTGGAGAGGAGAGGAATTTAATGAACTTACTGAAATCCAACTAATTAAAATGTATGTGCATCATTTGTGATTACCGTAGACTCCAGAATGCAGGAGACAGAGATAGCTCAAGATTAGAGTTGGGGTGAGTCAGCCCCTGTGAAACGATAAGGCATAACTGGACTACCAAGACTTGTGCATAGTTGAGCTCTCAAGAATTATCAGTCAAAATTATATTAAAAGATCAAGCCCTCCCCCAATGATTAAGACACCATTTGTAATTGAGTCCTCTCAAGAATAACATTTACCTAATGAATACTTTGGGAGACAGCTACACTGAACAGAGATGCCATTTCTAAGTACACGTTGCACTTGTATGAGTCTTCATATTTGAAGGATGGTAATGATAATGAATACAACAAGTGATCTGCCCTCTCCCTGTGATTTCAGGCACTATGATAGATGGAGTGTTGATGGCCTAACTGGAGATTCCAAAATATAGCAAGATGGAGACTATCCTTTTCTCAGTGACGTTGGAAACATATGTGCTCTTCAGTTGTTTCTCCGAGCCAAGAGTGGGCTTAATTTCTGGAGTAGACTGGGGCAGAGGAACACACAGTAGCATTTTTACTTTATGTGTTACAGACAAATTGGGAGAAAAACAATCCTACTATACTGAAAAGTCATCCTTGAATTAGTAGCATCCACAAAGTACATTTTTTCTGTATTTTTGTTTGTTTGTATGCAATTGGCACATACTATGGAGCTAGTTTCTCTCAGTACTTTAGAGTTTTGGAATAACGATAGCTCAAAGCTGAGTGACAGAATAAAAAGGGATCCCAAAGCCTGTTTAGTGCAGAAACTCATCAGACAGCATTCCAGAATGGTAACCAACTCATAACTCCCCAATGAAGGAACATCCATCATCCTCTAAGGTTCTCTTCCTAGTGATTTTGCATACTACAGGTGAACAAAATGGCAGTATATATTAATACGTTGAAAAAAAATCCTTAGCCTCCCTAAAATTTAAAGATCATTTTTGGTTCTGTAGCTGTGACAGCATTATAAATCAACACTGAGCAGTCTGTAATCCTAATAACACCAGAAAAAGAACCAATGGGACTTCAGGAAAAGTTTGAATGGTATAAGTATCTTATATTAACAATCAACCCGAATATACATGTTTCTGTTTATAGATTTCTTTTCACTTTTAGTTAGGATGTGCAAATCTTCTCCAAGAAAGAACAGGCAAATCTATCTTTTCCTAATCATTGCTTTGACCAGGAAGAAGCATTAACTTTTTCCAAAGCATTGCTTCTGCATAAGCTCTACTCTTCTATTTTTGCTTTTTCTATTTAGTTTTAAGCATTCTTTTACAACCTCACTGAAATTTTCTTAATTCTTCAATACTTGGACTGATTTAAGAATAAAAGAACCATACTAGAGTTGACTGCAAAACTATCTGATCCAACACTCTGTTGACACAGTAGCCAACTAATTGCTTATGGAATGTCCACTAGCAAAACATAAGTGAACTACAGCAGTCCCTCCACTTTTATGAGGGTTCAGGGCACAGAACTTTGTGAAAGTGGAAAAAAACACAAAACCTCCCCCCACACACAATGCTCCTCCCATTTCCTTCCCAGGCTCCCCCTGCTATTCCCTTGCCTTTTGCCCTGAACTCAAGTCTTCCTTCTCAGTACCAGGGCCAGAGGCAAGGGATTGGGAGGGGGAGCTCCAGAGGGGAGAAGGAAGGCAGGCACATATCTCCTCCATTCCCATACCTTTTCCCTGTGAATGGCTGCCTTCCTTCCCCATGTCTGGCAAAGCACAAAGGAACAGGAGGAGAAGGATGGGGGAGAGGCAAGTGCACGGCTTGCAAATAATCAAATTCATGAAGGTCAAACCTGTAAATGTGGAGGGAGGACTATATACCTTCCATCCTGTGCTCTCCAGCAACTGTTATACAGAGAGACATTCCCTCTGAGAGGATGGGTATGTATTACTTCCACTAACTAGTGGCCACCAATGGCGCCATTTTCTACTAATTTATCCAGCCCCTTAATTACCCACGCTAGCAAATACCCACGCTAGCCACCCTGCCCCCAACACTGCAATCTGGGCTCACAGAAAACTTGCTCAAGTTCTTTGACCATTTTGGTCACGCTGTTCTGCATGTTTTTCATCTCTGAAACATCCTTTTTTAAGTGCAATGACTACAGTTTTATACAGTATTCCAGATGTGGTCATAGCATGGATTCATATAAAGTAACAGCAGTATGGTATCAGCAGTGCTATGAACAGACTGCTTACCTATCGCTGTGGTTCCTCCACTGGTCATCCATGAAATCACACAAATGGGTCATCTGCGCCTACACAATGTGTTGTTCAGAACATTCTAGAGCTTTGGAACAAGCATTCTGGTGGGAACTCCACCCTGTCACCTGGGGCTATATAAGCCACTTTCCCACCAAAGCCCTCAGTTCCATGGCCACTTAAGGCAGCAACCAAAGGACATGACAGGACATGAAGAGGGGAAGTAGGGTAGTTGTGCGAGTTTACAGATGACCACTCAAAGAACCACAGTTGCAGGTAAGGAACCTGCTCTTCGTGGTCTCTGTAACTCACACAAATGGGAGACTAACAAGCTACTAACCACAGGAGGCAGGAGTGTCACACAACAGAAGCAAACAACACTGCTCACCCAAACACAGCATCATCTTTCGACCTATTGTCCAATCTATAATGAAAGATGAAAATTGAAGGCTGTGCCCATGTAGCAGCTCTGCAGAACTCATGAAGTGGTACACCCCACGCAGAAAAGCTGTTGAAGCAGCCAAAGTCCTGTTAGCATGGCTTCTTAGTTTTTGAGGAAACTGCTTGCCAGGGAGTTCATAGGCCAATCGAATGGTTGATGCCACCCATCTGGACAGTCTGAGATGACACTGGCAATCCTTTTTTAACACAAGAGTAGCAAAGGAATAACCAGAATGTGAATCATAGTCAATGACCAAAGCCAAAATGCTAGACAAGCCGAAAGCTATTAATATAAGTTGAAGACTGGAAGCCTGTAAACTGTAGACAAGAGAACTCTGAGAAGGCTCCTAATGGCAGTGTTGCTGCAGCAGACAGGAAGTAACTGAGGGTTTTGGTGGGAAGGTGGCTTGTGCACTGTGCCTGTGCAGTGTGCTGTTCGAAACCTCCTAGACCTTTGGAACAAGCATTTTGGCAGGAACCCTGTCCCTGAGGCTGCATACTGTATGCCTCAGGGACAGGGTTCCTGCCAAAACGCTTGTTCCAAAGGTCTAGGAGGTTTCGCATAGCGCACTGCACAGGCGCAGATAGCCCATTTGTGTGAGCTACAGAAACCACAAAGAATTATGTTTCCTTTTGTAACTATGCCCATCTTGGAATTTGCCTTTCTTTCTTTCTTTCTTTCTTTCTTACAGCAGCCACACACTGGGTTGATATTTTTCTAGAAGTACCAACTGTGGCGCCCAATTGCTGCCAGCTCACACCATGTTAGAATATATGTGAAAGTGGTATATGTGAAAGTGATCTTGGGTGCACCACACTCCCAGCCCCTCAGAAAACCCCATCTTAGGTTTCCCTTAGAATCACTACAAGTCGAAAAGGACTTGAACACAACAACAAATGGCTCACAACACAAAAATAAATGGCCTTCTTCATATTTGTTTTCAATTTTCACTTACCATTTTCCCACCGTCCCAGTTCACAGTAATTTTTGTTGTTGCTCTCATCACCATAAATCAATTATTGATTTCAAATTTGACACCTCACTATACATACTTAACTCCAGGTTTTGCATCATGAGATTCTCTACACCCAAATTTGGGTAGACATACATACAATGCAGCTGCCGTATATGCAGCGGTCCTGTTCCAGGAACCCCCATGTAAAACAAAAAACACAAAGATTTACATCCCACTGACACAACGTGTATGCACCATGTCCATTTACTATAATGGATGCAATGCTTCACGTGACCTCACATTCATTAATGCAGAGATCATCCGAGAGGAGGGCCAGCTGTATTCTGCATTTTGTATTGAGAGTATTGTTTCTATGATCCTATACAGTAAGACCCCCGTATCTGTGGGGATTAGTTCCCCCCCACAGATAGTGAAATCCATGAATAGGAGCAAATGCCCTGTCCCCCACCTGCCCCCAGCCAACCAAGGTGGTGAGGAGCTCCTGCAGGAGGAACCATGGCGGGAATGCACTCCTCACTCCTTTCCTTCCCACCTCCACTACAATTGGGCCCCAAGTGGGGAGCAGAAAGCAGCAATGAGTGCAATCCTGCACTCCTGGCTTCTCTCTCACCCACCGTCACCACGATCAGGCACAGTGAGAGGGACAGGAGGCGGCGATGAGCATGATCCCATGCTCCTGGCTCCTCTCCCACCTGCCACTACTGCAATTGGCCCGGGATGAGGGACAGGAGGCAGCAAGAAGCACGATCCCACACTCCTTGCTTCTCTGCTGCCCGCGGCAGGGAGCCAACCGTGGATAACTGAATCAACACATAATGAATCTACGGATACAGGGGTCCTACTATATCTTCTAGTGTACCTCTACAGCTATTACTTTTAAAGTAGTGGAGTGGAGGTGATCTGTTAGGAGACCTTTGCATTCATTTCATAAGGTCTTAGAGTTTTTCCTTTGCTGATATATTCACTGAAATATTTATTCAATTTTGTAATATCATTTTGCTATTGTTTTCATGGAATCTGGCAATGATGGAGGTGGTTATTCTAATGCATTATATACTATTTTTCCATTGGTTTGTAAAAAGGTACCAGCAAATTAAATTGTAACAACCTGCCAGACTCCTTAAAGACAATGCTAAGGTCTGTGGTGATTTAAGTTTGGGCACCACTTTCCCATTAGATCCAGGCTCTGCATAATACAAAAACATGTTCTAATTTAAAAGAAAGATATAGGTATAGAAAGCCATAGCCAAAGAACAGAACTAAATAGCATAGCTGAGAGTGGTGGTGGAACTTAAAGCGAAGACAAAGACTGAAAGAAGTATCTTCCATTACTGTCACTGCACAAGAGAGAACTCAAACGTAGTCAAAGCTTCAGTTCTTGCTTTGGTTATAATACTTATCACTAGTGAAATAAACTATTTTTTCAGCTGAATGGTATTTTGTCTTTCCAGTAGTAGGAACTACAAGTGCCAAAACAGCAACCAATATTCAAGCCATGCATTCAGATCATTCTCACATGCTTTTCCTCTCATTTGATGAACATGAATTGAAACCACAACTCTATTTAAAAAGGTTGGCTTTTTTTACACAAGTAAAAAAGCCTCTACTTATTGTTGTTCCGTTATGGCACTGATATGTACTAAGTCACTGGTTCTTAACCTGGGTCCAGGGACCCCTGAGGTCCATAGAGCCCTCACAGGAGGTCTGCAAAGCCCTGCTGCTGGACATCAACAACTGCAACAACAACAAGGACTTGCCTAAGGTCACCCAGTATCTGAGCAGGGATTTAAAACCTAGTCTCCATAAACCTTTAATTAATTAATAAATAAATAAATAAATAGTTGATATTTAAATAATTGAATATTTAAATATAAAGTTAAATATTTAAATCTTAAGTCTTTGGGGTCCTTGGCAACAAATTATATTTATAGGGGGTCCCCGGTAAAGAAAAGGTTAAAAACCACTTTACTAAGCCAAACCACCACTCTATCTAACCCAGTTCTCTCTGTTCTTAGTGAACACACATCTTTTCCACCTGTGTTACCTCAAGATCTTTTAAAATCAAGAGCTAGGAACCTATTTCAGCTGAGGGCCAAATTCAATTTCACAGAAATGTGGGGAGAAGATTCAGGGGAAGGCAAAGGCAAAAGGCTGGAACCAAAAAAAGCTCCAGCATATGTCATCTTAAAGCTCTTACTTGACAAATCCTTGATAGAAGCCTTCTAGCTGTTTTGAATGAAAAAAAAGTATAAAAGCTGGGAAAACACCAAACAATGGTATCATGACAAAGAGGACATCGCCTTGAGAAACTCAGATAAGTCGGATTTCATCACTAAACATGAAATTTCCCACCAATTTGAAATGGTGCTGCCAAGGATTAAGCTGAACCCCTTCCACACACAAAGTATGTTCTCTAATACTGAGGCAACATCCTTCTCCATGCCTCAGAAGTAGCATGGCATGCTTTCCACCAATAATACTCCATGTTCAGTCTATGGTATATCAAATTAAAGATTGTCACATAACAGACTTGGGAAAATCTCTGAGCAGCAGGAACAGGCAACAGCATGCTAGTTAGCCAGCCTTTTAGAAAACTACTGGCGTTGATCTAACTACAATGGATCAAGAGAACTACACCAGATAAGAGCTCCAACAACTTTGCACATACATCTAATCAACCCTAGTTTATCATCTTGAACTGACCTAATCTAGTCAGCAATGAATAGGCCTGCTTAGTACTTGGATGGGAAACCACTAGGGAATACCAGGAAACTCCAGACAGGGCTAGGACAAAAATTCTGCCTGAAGCCCTGTAGAGCCAGTGATACCAAATAAAGTAGACAATGCTTAGCAGGTGGACCCAAGTCCTAAGTATAAGGCAGCTTCCTACATTTCTAGTGAATCAGTGCCAAGGCACTCATTGTTTATGTAATGGGGCAGCACTATCTCCATGTGTTTCTCGTATTTTCAAACGCAGAAAGATCCAGCTTATTATATTATTATTTTAACTATTATTATCATCATTAATTTGGGTGATGTTATAGATGGAAATTTTAAGCCTCTAAGACAGTGGTTCTTAACCTGGGGGTCGGGACCCCTTTGGGGGTCGAACAACCATTTCACAGGGGTCGCTGCTCCTCAATCCTGCCCCCCTTTAAAAGAAGGTGGCCTCACAGCCAATGGGAGCAATGCTTCGGAGACCCCTGCGCTGGGGTTCAAACTGCAAACCCCAGGATTCCATAGGATGGTGAAAGTGGAAAAATAGTGCTATAACAGTCTAGTGCAGAAATAGCCAGGATGACTTTCTCCTCTCGCTTTTGTTGTGCGTGGACCCTTGGTGCTTGCCACATGCACGTGTTGTGTTCTTCGCCCTGACTGTCTTGCATTCCTCGCTTTTTGTATGTTCAGCGTCCACACTCCCTTTAAGAGAGGGAGGAAGGGAGGGAGTGAAACAAAACGTGTCTGCTTATGCTGCCGCCATCTCTCCATGTCCCTTCCTCCCTGCGCCTCGTGTAAAATGTGGGCTGTTTTGGCATTGCCTTTGGGAGTGACTGGCTTTTTGAACTGTGGAAACCCAACATTCAGAACTAGAACTACTGCCTTAATTCTGGCATTGATGGACGCTTTCTGTGCTTAAAAAAAGGGGGAGGGTTACCAGTTTTTAGGCATTAGAAGTCTATCCAGAGCAGTGATTTAGGGCAGTGTTTCCAATCTATTTGATGTTGGAACTAACTAACTAACTAACTAACTAATAAATAAATAAATAATAACGAAAATGATTTTATGGTTGGGGGTCACCACAATATGAGGAACTGTATTAAGGGGTCGCGGCATTAGGAAGGTTGAGAACCACTGCTCTAAGAGATGCCACAGATTGTGTCATTTGGAATCTTCTACAAAACTTCAGAATTTTTTTACAAGTGACCAGTGACTGCCATATCAGAAAATTACTGCATTTTCAGAAAGAGCGCGCCAGATTTTACTAAAACATTGTTAACAGACACATACCCTAGGAAATTAAAAAAATCTAATACACCATACAAAAGCTACACAGCACAGAGCATCTGATAGTCTCACTAATTACTAGTCAGGACCTGGATCCAAGGTGAGGTTAAAAACACTACCAGTCCCAAATGATCTTAACAGGTGAGAGATTGGAATGACTTCTCTTTGTCCTCAGTTTTTCCCTTTCTCACCCTCGGTACTTCTTTTTGCTCTTTCTTGGTGATCTTGAGTCATCCTGACAGTTAAGTCTCTCTATCTACGCCAATGACCATTATTTGCTTTAGAAGAGAGTTCGCTCAAGCCTAAAGTGTCATCATCTCTAGCTGCCGTATGCTCAACCGTGGAAAACTTTTGATTCTGAATGTGTTACTTTGGATTACATTAAACTGGGCAGGGACTCAGGCCATTTCCGCACTAGCCTGTTATAGCGCGATGATTCCACTTTCAGCCTCCTCTGGAATCCTGGGGTTTGCAGTTTCGGGAGGGGCCAGCTGGCCCCTCCCGAAACTGCAAACCCCAGGATTCCAGAGGAGGCTGAAAGTGGAATCATCGCGCTATAACAGGCTAGTGCGGAAATGGTCCCAATCTCTGTTAGGCTTTGCCATTTACTGACGAGCTCAAAAGACACAGATAAAACTTGCTACATGAGAATTAGAATCGGTTGTGTTCGCGACCATTAACTGCTAGGCTCTGAATTTGCCTTCAAGTAACTAAAGTAACAAGTAACTAAACATAACGAAAATTTAATTGCTTCATCCCTCGACGTTTGAATCTGGAGGCCAGGAAAGCATCACAACACATAAGTCGTTCAAAGGACCCAAAAGGTTTAGACTGAGATTACTCAGAATTTGGTCCAAATTGTCCCAAATTCCCAATTCCAGTATCGTTTTCCCAGCTAAAGAATTTTCCATTTCCCCCAAAATTCCTCTCCTGCGGTGGCCAGAGATCCGAACCGTAAACGGCTGCGCCCTCCCAAGCGTCCGAAAGAGTTTCCAGAATTCCTGAACTCCTGGACTTCCCGCGGGGATGGACGCTGCGAGGCGGGCCGCGCTCCCGCTAGACAGCGCCCGCGGCCACGAGACCGGGGAAGCCCCTTTATTCTCTCGCCGGCCCGGAGGAGGCGGCGGCGTCAGCGGCGACAAAGGGGGAGGGCAGGGAAAAGGTGGGCGGGCGCCCCGCGGGGCTGGACGGGCTCCGTGGAAAGAAGCGGCGAGGGGCGCCAAGGGTACCGCCCGCCGCGTCGGGGCGGACAGAGCGACGCGGTCCGCCGGCAGAAAGAGAAAGGGTTTAACAGCGGAAGCCGCCCCGCGACTTGCACCTACCTGCCCGGGCTGCAGGGGACGCCCGCTGCCCGCCCGCTGACTCGGCGCCGGCGCCTCCCCGAGGTCCGCGGGCGCGTTGCACTTGCAGCCGCCGCCGCCGCCGCCGCCGCCGCCTCTTCTCCTCCCGCTGCTCGGTCGGCGGAGGGTCGGTCACTCAGCGGCCGCCCCGCCCCACGCGGCTCCTCCTCCCCCTCCTCCTCCTCTCGACCCGCGGCTCGAGGGCTCAGCACCGGGGCGACGGGAGCGCCGCCGGCCGCCGGAGCATCTTTGCCAGGCGCCGCCACCCCGCCCTGCCCGGCTCCCGCGCCCACGCCGCCCTCAAAGTCCCGCTTCCATCCCTCCGCGCCACCTCCGGCCGCTGCTCCTCCCTCCTTCCAGAGCCAGAAAGAGAAAATGGCGCTCGATTTGTCTCAGGAAGTGACGTCCCGCCTAATTTGCATATCAGCCAGTGGACCAATAAGGAGAGGCTCGGTCCAAGACTCCCATTGGCTCCCTCCATCAGCTTTAACCCTAGGAAGGATGATGTGAAAAGTCTAGCTTCTTGGGAAGGCTTTAGGAGTGTTTTTGGAGTTTCCCCTACCTTAAGTTACTCACCTGTTACCTTCACTTTCTCCCCCCTGTTGAGTTGGCCCCTCTTGAACAAGCAAAAAGTGGAAACTCCCGCCCGATTTTGTGTTGTGACGTCATCAGGGAGGGGGAGGGGCTTGGTGACATCATCCCATGTGATGCTGTCACGTGGTCATGTAGCAGCTCTCTGCCTCATTTGCATAGAATGTTGTGGAAGCCTTATTTGTATGAGCATTCTTCTGAAATCCCCCTTCCCATCCAACAGCCAATAAAACTCAGCCATGTCAAGAAGTTGTCTTTGCCATTGGAGGAAGAAGCCACCAGACCATTTAGGAAACACTGTAGGGTTTCACAAGAGTTCTACTACACTTAACAATAACTCACATACCTTGAACCAAAACCAGAAGGTTCTTCTCTGTGTAGATCATCATTTCCATCTGGAAGGATCAACTCAAGATGGTCTTCAGTTTTCTTTAAAAAGGGAAGAAGAAGGTTAAATTGGTTGGTTCATCCTTAGAATAGCCTTCTATCAAAACCTTCAAGCCACCAGACCATTTAAGAAACACTGTAGGGTTTCACAAGAGTTCTACTACACTTAACAATAACTCACATGCCTTGAGCCAAAACCAGAAGGTTCTTCTCTGTGTAGATCATCATTTCCATCTGGAAGGATCAACTCAAGATGGTCTTCAGTTTTCTTTAAAAAGTGAAGAAAAAGGTTAAATTGGTTGGTTCATCCTTAGAATAGCCTTCTATCAAAACCTTCAAGCCACCAGACCATTTAAGAAACACTGTAGGGTTTCACAAGAGTTCTACTACACTTAACAATAACTCACATACCTTGAACCAAAACCAGAAGGTTCTTCTCTGTGTAGACCATCATTTCCATCTGGAAGGATCAACTCAAGATGGTCTTCAGTTTTCTTTAAAAAGTGAAGAAGAAGGTTAAATTGGTTGGTTCATCCTTAGAATAGCCTTCTATCAAAACCTTCAAGCCACCAGACCATTTAAGAAACACTGTAGGGTTTCACAAGAGTTCTACTACACTTAACAATAACTCACATGCCTTGAACCAAAACCAGAAGGTTCTTCTCTGTGTAGACCATCATTTCCATCTGGAAGGATCAACTCAAGATGGTCTTCAGTTTTCTTTAAAAAGGGAAGAAGAAGGTTAAATTGGTTGGTTCATCCTTAGAATAGCCTTCTATCAAAACCTTCAAGCCACCAGACCATTTAAGAAACACTGTAGGGTTTCACAAGAGTTCTACTACACTTAACAATAACTCACATGCCTTGAGCCAAAACCAGAAGGTTCTTCTCTGTGTAGATCATCATTTCCATCTGGAAGGATCAACTCAAGATGGTCTTCAGTTTTCTTTAAAAAGTGAAGAAAAAGGTTAAATTGGTTGGTTCATCCTTAGAATAGCCTTCTATCAAAACCTTCAAGCCACCAGACCATTTAAGAAACACTGTAGGGTTTCACAAGAGTTCTACTACACTTAACAATAACTCACATGCCTTGAACCAAAACCAGAAGGTTCTTCTCTGTGTAGACCATCATTTCCATCTGGAAGGATCAACTCAAGATGGTCTTCAGTTTTCTTTAAAAAGGGAAGAAGAAGGTTAAATTGGTTGGTTCATCCCTAAAATAGCCTTCTATCAAAACCTTCTATCCTCAAAATAGCCTTCTATCAAACCTTCTATCAAAAGAAGTTTTCTGCAAGTCACTCGAAATCACTTTAAAATGTTGGTAAGGGTTCCTCCATAGGATCCATAAGGTGCGAAATAGAAATGTTATAGTTAGAGGACAATACTATCTAAGTAGGAAACTCTTTGTTTGTTTGTTTGTTTTAGGTCTTTCCAAAGAACAATTAACAAATATTTTGATTTAAAAATAATAAAATAGATAAATAATGAGAAGAAACCCAATTTGGTTATAAACCCAATTTGGATACAAACTCAAGTGTCCTTTCTGATGTCTCAGGTGTCTTTTGCTGTTTGGTCAGCAAGTATAACTTATAATGTAAATTTCATTGTTGTTGTTACATTCCTTCAAGTTGATTCTGACTCAGAGCAACTCTCTTCTAGGGTTTTCTTGGCAAGACTAACTTGGAGAAGGTTTACTATTACATGACTCAAGGGCTGGGAGCATGTAACTTGCCCAAGGTCACCCAGTTGGCATCCATATCCGATTGGGGATTTGAACTCTGGTTTCCTAGATTCCTAGTCCAACGCTCAAATTACATCACGTTGGCTTCCACAATTCTTGCAGTCTGAATGTATGATTTAAAAAAATAAAAATACATAATATAAATATCATGATCCACTTTCACAGTGTCAAGAAATAGCATAGCACCTGGCTTCAGAATAAGAAGAACTCAAATGACTTGACTTTATGGGCAAATGCTATGTGCAAAAACTCACTTTCAGTTTTGCAACATTTAGTTCAAAAATTCAACCAAAGGTCACAAGCCTCAATCTGCTTATCCATTTGTGAAACATTAAATTATCAAGAAACAAAGGATAACACATCAACATGATTCCATGAGACATGTGGACTGTTAGTTTGTGTGACAATGAGGAGACTGAATGCAGGCTGAGACATCGTTAGGGTCCCAAAGGCACAGTTTGGCTGCAATCATGATTTGGAAAGAGAGCCCTGAAAACAGGGTTCTTTTTAGAATCCCATTAAGACTGATGATTAGATACTTTAGATAGTTGTTTACCAATACCCTAGACACTCAGCTTGTCAATAAGAACACGAGCCACAGTGGAACAGACCAAATGCTCATATAGTTCAATGACTAACCATTTGCCCATGTGAAACCCATCAGGAGAACATGACTAGAACTTCTCTTGGATTCAGAAAAGCAACTCATGCAGAGGGTACAGTGTGCCTATGTGGCTTCACAACTTTAATCGGTACTCCAGGAACATATGCAACCTGGCACTGGACTCAGTGAGCCCCTTGTGGGCATAACATTTTCTCTCTATGCACATAAGGTCCTTTCTGCACCTTACCATTTGCCATTGTCCAGTTGCGATCCAAGCAGTACCACTGCCAGGATGGGAGTGCAACCTGAACACTCCCCTCTGTACCTGGCTGGCTGCCTGTGGAAGGGTAGCACAAGGGATTTGCGCCTGCCTTCCACAGTGCAGTTGGCCACTTCCCCTGATACACTGAGAAAGGTGCCCAGATTGCGCTTCCTCCCTTTTCTGCATGGCCGCCAGTGACAGGAGCGTCACACAATGAGGGGCCAGTAATGGAATATCCCACGATTGTGATGGCTAGGGGTGCATGGGCAGCAGGACTGTGATGTCACACAAAAGCACAACTTGCAGAGAGGCAGCAATGTATCCCCATCTCGAGACAGCGACATTGTGCAAAACTGGCTTAAGGCAAACAGATTTCTCTAGACAAATGTGGCAACAAAGTGGTTTACTAGGAATATGGTAAGAACTTTCCTGTATCCCAGGATGCAGGAGAAAATTACTAGAGAAAAGCAGAGAGTAATTCTAGCAAAGTGTCATGAAGTACAATATTAGAAGACATTTATACCCAGGATTATCCTTTTTGCTGAAAGTCTTCAATATGAGGGATCCCCAAAGTGAGTAAACTACAACTACAATCCAACAGAACCAATGTGGTGTAGTTGTTTGAGCATCGACTACAACCCTGGAGACCAGAGTTTGATTCTCTGCTTGGCCATGGAAACCCATGGGGTGACCTTGGATGTGTCACACACACACACAGCCCTTCCTTTCCAAAAACAAAGTAGGTTCATCTTAGAATGACCATAAATCAGAAATTATTTCAAGGCACACAACAACACCACAATCTAAACTCCAAGGGGAGCAATAGGGTTCAAAAGGCACACAAGAGAATCAATGACTCAGAAGTGGGACACAGGTTTTATCAGTGCAACATCAATAATTAGACTTTGGAGAAGTTAAAATAAAAGTCAGGGAGGTTCCTAACCAGCCGATTGGCTTTCATATAGTTTACTACACATAGGAATAACAATATATTATAGGATAAATAATGTAAGTTTTTTAAAACCAGAGGTATAATTACAGTCATCAAGGTCATGTCTGAACCTGTTGACTTGCCTCAGGAGAAGGGGACACATAATTGACTAACTCAAAAGTAAACTTGCAAGTTCATTGACAGGGTGGCTACCTGACAATTAGTCAGGAATCTGTGTGATTCATAGAAAAAGGAAACAATTTCTTTTAATCTAATCCAGAGGTGAGGAACCGCTTTCTACATGAAGGCCAAATTCAGTTCCTGATAAATTCTTAGAGGAGATGTTTGTTGACTGGGTAGCAAGGTGGGACTAAAAAGACCAGCATATTTTAGCACATATTAATGCTCTTATGGCCAAGAACTTTTAGGAGAAGGGCAGAACTGTACGAAAACTGGGAAATCACCAAATGGGGAAATGGGGGGAGACTATCTGGGGAGCCATGGAGAGCTGGAGACAGCTCCAGAGCCTGAGGTTTCTCACCTCTGTTCTATTTACTGGAGAAAATATGCACAGATCTGCAGTTCCTGCCTCTGCAGCTACCTAGAACTTTAAATGCTTCTTCTAGAACCAGTATGGATTCTTGAGCCAAAGTGTCCATGTAATGGTAAAGTCATATATATAAAAAACACAAGACAGATATTCAGAGTCTTCATCATATACTCCAACTAGCCTAGTCCGGCTGGGACAGTTCTGATTAAACCTCTGTTATTCCACTTTTTCAGCTACTTTTAAAATTTTCCAGTGTCTCTCTCCTTTCCCCATTTCCCCCCTTTCCCTCAGAGTACTTCAGTTGCTGCAAACTAAGCTCAAAGGGTGGAACCAGCTTGCACCCAATTAACTCAACAGAGGGAGAGAAGAGGAAGAGGAGGAGAAGGAAGAAAAAGAAGAATCTTTTTTCCCCCTGTAGACTCAGGGAAAAGCAAACTGCTACAGCCTCTCCTAGCTCATGTGTCCTTCATTAATAACTTTTTTGCTAAAAGTCACCTTGATCTCATTCTGATATTGCTTGGCCACACATCCCAATTTTCATCTGTGAAATGTTGGATGATAAACCTTAAATATGAAGCATAGTAGCCTATGCCCAAATTTAATGTCAGTGGAGCAAAGTCGTGCTTAAGATAAACACAATTGGCCTGCACCATCTAGTTTGGTGGTTTGTTCAGACAATATGGGTCAAATATGCTTCATATACCTCAAAGCAACAGTGGCATATAGCAAGAATCCTACTGCAGAGATACAGTACTTGCCCTGAGAGATCTCATTTTGTACCTAAAATGCTCTTAAGTCTTTCCTTCCCATGCCTCTTCCTAGAGTTGGAGAATATAAAGATGGTAGTGTATGCACTGGTAACCTCAAGGCTAGATTTCTGCAACACACTATACATTGGGATGCCTCTGTATCAGGTTTGGAAACATCACTTAGTTTGAAACATGATATATAGTTACTGGTACATTGTAGAAGTGATCGTACTACACCAATATTAAAATCCATCCACTGCCTGCCAATTAGTTTCTGGGCAAGGTACAAAATGTTGGTTATTGCCTTTAAAGCCCTACATGGTTTGGATCCAGGTTACCTACAGGATCATCTCCTCCCATATAATTCATTCTGTACACTCAGGTTCTCTGGGGGACATTCACTCTAGTCAGCTAGGACTAGGTTGCCAAATGTCACCCAAAAGACTTTTTCTTCAGTCACCCCCTAGACTGTGGAACGACCTGCTAGAAGAGATTCGACAGCTGAATATACTGTTTGAATTTAGAACAGCATTAAAGATCAGTCTCTTCCAGCAGGCCTATCCAGATGATTTTCAAAGTACGAATTTTAAAGAATTAATTTTAGAGTATGGACTGATTGTTTTAATATGTATTGGTCTTATATGTTCTTTTAAACTGATGTTTTGTGTTTTTCAACAATTTATGTGTTCTTAACTGATATTATATGTTGTATTTTATCTATTGTTGTTCCTCACATTGATCCATATGGAAAGGCAAGAAATAAATGTTGTTGTTCTCTTCATATGGAACATACATTATCCTAGTACCACTGTGGCACTTCCTATAGCACTTCAAGCCTTCAGTAATCACTGCCAGGTCACAGAAGTGCCACCTGTGACTTTTCTGTTGCAATGTTAATTATTTCATATTCATATAGCTCTCCTTTTTTTTCTTTTTTGCAAAACATTTGTTCCCATCATGCAGACACCACCAATACAAACATGTCTGCAATGCAGGAAAAGGAATCACACCTTTCAGACCTCAAATCTTTCTCTGGGAAGCCTGTCTACAATGGGTACTAAAAAAAAAAACTCCCAGCCAGTGTTCTATAGAGTGCTGTTCCAGGGGAACTACCAGCAACCCATTTGCGTATTGTGAGAGAGGAATTTCATGATCCCATCTCAATATTTCTTTTGTCCATGTAATTTAAGGACTGCCTATCATATCCAAATGGGATAAAATTTGCTAACCCTAGAACCTCTAGTTTTTGAGAATGTACATCCATAGTCTACATGGAGTTAATCACACTAAGGGCATCCCAACAACGTAAATAGTACTTGTTACCTCCTGAATACAGCTGTTCAACAACTTGCACACAGGAACAAGGAAAACTGCAATAATAATCAATGCAGAGAAATAGAAGTCAACACAACCAAAAAGGAATAAGAGACCTCTTCTACAAGATCCAAGAAATCAAAGGGAAATTTAAACCAAGAGTGGGGATACTTTGCAACAAGCAGGGAAACAGTTTTCATAACCAAGTAATAATAAAAATACGATCAAAACAATACACAGAAGAACTATATAAAAGAGCTGAAAGGTTGACAGATTAATTCAAGGAAGAACCATATGAGAACAAACCACCAATTTTAGGAAGTGAATTGAAAGCTACACTCAGAGCACATGGGATAAATAAATCACCAGAACAAATGGCATATCAATAGAGCTGCTTCAATCTACAGAGACAAATCTACTCTAGTTCTAACTAAAATTTGCCAACAAATATGGAAAACAAAAGTTTCCACAGATTGGAACCACTCCATGTACATTCCAGTCCCAAAGAAAGGGGACACTAGGGATTGCAGTAACCACAGGACCATTACATTAATTTCCCATGCAAGCAAAGTCATGTTTGAAATTCTACAACAAAGACTTCTATTATATATGGAATAAGAAATGGCAGATGTCTAAGCTGGGATCTAGAAAGGAAGAGGACTGGGGATCATTGCAAACATATGTTGGATAATGGAGTGCACAAAAGAATGTCAAAAGAAGATCAGTCCGTGCCTTGTAAATTAGCAAAGGCTTTAGCTGTGTAGATCATGCTAAACTATGGATTGCTCTTAAAGAAATGAGTATACCAGAACATTTTATTGTCCTGATGTGTAACCTGTACATAGGATAACACGCTACTGTTAGGGCAAAATATGGAGAAACAGAATGGCTTCCCATTAGCAAGATGGTCAGACAAACCTGCATTATTGTCACCCTATCTGTTTAACTTGTATGCTGAACATATTGTACACAAAGCAGAATTAGAATCAGAGGAAGGAGGCATGAAAAGTGGAGAAAGAAAGAGCAATAATTTAAGATATGCAGATTATCCCATACTACTAGCAGAAAACAGCAAAGACTTGGAACAATTACTGACGAAAGTTAAAGCAGAAAGTGGAAGTCGGGTTTACACCTGAACATCAAGAAAACAAACATAACAACCACAGATGATTTACCTAATGCCAACGAAGATGACGAAGACATAAAACTAGTGCTAGATTTTCCATACCTTGTCTCAGTCATTAATCAAAATGGAGACTGCAGTCAAGAAATGAGAAGAAAACTAGGACTTGAAAAGGTGGCTATGAAAGAACTAGATAAGATCTGCAAGTGTAAAGATATATTATTAATATTCAAGTTAGGATTGTCCAAGTGATTATATTACTAGTTTCTACATATGGTTGTGAAAGCTGGTGAAGAAAGCTGCTAGGAAGAAAATCAACTTATTCAGAATGTGGTGCTGGAGAAGAGTTCTATGGATATCCTGGGCTCCTAAAAAGACAAGTGAATAGGTTCTAGAGTAAACCAAGGCTGAGTTCTCTCTAGAGGCTAAGATGATTAAACTGAGGCTGTTGTACTTTGGCCATATCATGAAAAACATGACTCACTAGAAAAGACAATAATTCTTGGTAAGGGCGAAGGCACTAGGAAAAGAGGAAGACCACACTACAGGTAGATAGACTCAAGGAAGCCACAGCCCTGAGTCTGTAAGACCTGAGTGAGGCTGTTGATGAAAGGATGAATTGCAGGTCTCTCATTTATAGGGTCAACTTAATGACAACAACAGTTTTAGCTGAACATGACAGGTGGGGAAAGTCTATTTGTCTTGAGGACCAGATCACCTCTCCTTCTCAACCAATCTAGCATGCCAGGTGACATCATATTAGAAGGCATATGAGAAAACATGACTTACTAGAAAAGATAATAATGATTGCTAAGATAGGAGTAGGAAAAGACAAAGACCATATTACAGATGGATAGAGTCAATCAAGGAAGACATGTTTCTGAATCTGCAAGACCTAACCAGGATGGTTGATGATGAGGTGACTTGGAAGTATCTCATTCATAGAGTCAACATAAGTTGAAGTTGACTTGACAGTGGTTAACAACAGCAACAAAGGTCAAAACCAGTACCTTGAGTTGAGGTTGGGAGCTAATTGGCAGCAAGTATAGTTCTTGTAAGATGGGTGTTATACAGTCTCTAAAATGCATACCCAACACAAGTCTGTTTGCCACATTTTGTAGCAGCTGTAGCTTCCAAGCACATTTCAAGGGCAGCTCCATAAGGAATGCATTACAATAGCTCTAACTGGATGTATGTTGGCCAACAGGCAAAAAACAAGACAAGGAGTGACTTTTGGTTGGTGTTTTTTTGTTTGATACTTGTATCTGTTTTTCACAGTTTGGAGGGATGGGAATGGCAGGACGTTTCTTACTTTTTATCACTCCTAAACATTTTCAAGAATGTATTTTTGGCTAGTTGGGAAGTGATTTTGCACTCCCAGTTTTTTGGTGCATGTATGGTCAAGATGGCAAAAGCTATTAATGAGGAAGAACACACAAGCTAGGAAGGGGTGCAACAGTTTCCTTATACCAAAGTCTTCAGGAAAGGACAAGATTGCTTGCTTGCTCCTGCTGGGTTAATTGAGTGCAAACTACTTTCACCTCTGAAGTCAGTTTGCAGTAGCTGAAGTAAGTTGAGGACAAAGGGGAACAGTGGGAAGAGGGAGAGAAACTGGGACATTTGAAAAGCCAGTGAAAGAGTGGGATGACAGAAGAATAATCACCACATTCCCTGGCAAGTTGGAACAGTTGGAGGTTTCACAAACCAGGATCCAGCCTTCCATGGATGGAAACCCTTGGCTCCCAGAAGCATGCTTCACCTCCAACAACAATACTTCATGTTTTAGGCAAGTGCACACACATGTACTCTATAGCTCATTCCAACATTTTCAGGGGAAGTGGAGGCACTGAAATAGGTTGGAGGTGAGGCATAGGAATCTGCTTCATCCAGCCTGATTACATATGCCTAAAACTGGATTGCCCAGTATGATTTAACTGCTATTTAGCACCAGTCTTATGTAAAACACTCCAGTTAGAAAGGGCTCATAAGGTACATTAGATAGGAACAGGATAATCATGAAAAACTGACAAATGGATATTATACTGATTTAAGTCCAGTGCACGACAGTAAATGTTTCTTGGAAATGCTAAAACTAGAGGCTTTTTTTTTTTTGTCTTAGCAAATTGCTTGTTCTCACTTGACATTAAAAACCATAGGGCATTGTATGGTTGGTCCCAGTTTTTAAAAAATAATTATCATCTTGTGGTGCATACTTATGAAAAAAAGCACTTACCATCTTAAAAGGTCTGTCATATCGGTACATCCTGTCCCAAAGCTGATGTGATTTACCATATTCAACAGGGGCTTCCTGCATAATTCGCTTCTCATCTGAAAGTCATAGGAAAGCCGTACCTTCTTCTTCCCATGTTTTAAGGTTGGTTTAAAAAAATAACTTGACTGTTTTGTCCCACTCAAAGACAGCATTATTTTCCCATTTCCACTGAAGAAAGCAAAAATGTTTCATCTGTTGCCTCTTACATTTGTTGGTTCCTTTTGGGAGTACACTGGCAAAATAAAAAATAAAGTTCCTTCTTTGTATAATAAGATACACAATGCCTTTAACTTCCTTTTAACAGTCAATGTTTATTAATCTGTTTTCATCCAGAGTCATAAAAGTCCACTCTTCATTTCTGGACATTCTTCTAGGAATTCAATTAATTTCTTTCTTTCTCCAGTAAACCTAAAGTAAGTTTACAAGCTTTCAATTCACATTACTTTTTGGTCTTGAGATCTGTACTTTTCAGTCTTGAACTGATCCCAAACTCAAAACAGAGCTAAGTAGTAAATGGATAATTCTTATTATCCTGCTATTGGGGCTACTAACAGAGATCTATGTAACAAATAGTACAAACCTGGACATGAAGTCTGACTTACAACCTACACTTAATTATCAAGATGATTAAGTGGACGCAGGTAGGTCATTAGTTTTCAACCTAACCTACCTTGTAGGGTGGTTGTGAGGATAAGACTTCACCGCTCAGTTTCTTGCACATGAAAAGCAAAGAATATTTATATATACATATATTTTAGATATCTTCCAACTTCTGTCTGAGGTATTTTTAGATATCTTCGTTCTACACACAATCGTAGCATTTTGCTCCATCATCTGCTTTCTTCTGTTTCTTTCTGTGCTGAGACTTTTTTGCTGCTGCTGCTGCTGTTGTTGTTGATCAACAGTTTTCCCCCCAACTGATCTCATACAGCAACTCAATCATATGACTCTCAAATGTTAAGAAAAGGTTTTGGGTGAATGACCAATCCGGTTTCAAGAGAAAAGCAGCATGTAAATTGTTACCAAAATAAAAAAAGGACACAAGAAAGGCTGTTATCTATAAATTATATGGCCAGCTTAATGGCTGAGTTCAACCTCCAGTTCATCTTTACCTGTATGCTGCTAAAGGTTTGGAACTCTGCCACCAGGTAACAGTTCCAGACCTTAAAATGACAGTTAACAGCCAGTGCCCACACAGTTCTTAAAGCTAGTGGCCAGATCATGTCCTTGTACATCAAAGCAGTTTATTTAGAAATGAGGATTCCTGCATCAACTTGGGATATTCTACAAATATCCCAATTGTAAATTCAGTTTTTTATAACTGAGTCATCTTGACTACAGGATAACCATGTAGTGAATGGCATAAAAAGGATAAGGACATAATAATAATAATAATAATAATAATAATAATAATAATAATTAAAAATTAAAAATTAAAAATTAAAAATTAAAAATTATTATTATTATTATTATTATTATTATTATTATTATTATTATTTATATCCCGCCTCTCCCACTCTTGTTTATGTGATCACTTATATACTCCTTATAAGGAGACAACATCCATTGACTTTGGAAAAGCTGCTTGTTAAGACATATTGATTCGTGTAAAATCAAGGAACAGGTGGATATGATGCAGTTCTTTGACTGCTTTGCCTCATGAAAGACCTTTGATTATCTTGCACAGGGGGGCTGTAAACATGGACAAACAGCATCTAAATTTTTGCCTTTTTAAAAACTGGAGCTGCTCAGGGATTACCACAACAGGAATTTGTAGGAACGCATGCTGA